>JARQOC010000010.1:121044024-121386524 GCA_033576535.1 Allobates femoralis | reverse complement strand
GAAAATAATGACTAACAATTTTATTCCATTTCTATTAATGGGAGTCCTCACAGCTTGCACACGAATGCCTTTAGGTTTAACCAAAAAAATGTAGCATAGTGAAAAAAGGTTGGGGGTTCTGAGAGAAAATGGAAAAATGAACCCATATTATACACATATATATACATACATATGAGTTATACAGTATATATGGTTTTGCTCCCGGAAACAGCACATATAATGTTTGTCTAGGATCGCAACTTATTTAATAAACTAGAAACCTGTAATAAAATTTTTTTAAAAAAGCACAAAACTTTATTTCAAAATCTGATTTACTTTCTGAATTGTGTTACTACAGGTCAACACAACTGCTTTGCAAATCTTAGGACAAATTAGACAAAGACCCAATTTAAGAATGCCAAATTAATGAGCTCTCCTCACAAATTGGTCATCAATATCAGATCGGAGTGGAGTCAATAACCGGGTACGGCCAACAATCAGCTGTTATCGGCTCTGGAAGAAGCTGGATATAGACACTTTGAATTAGGGCAGAGACACACTTATGCAAACTGCATGCGAGTGTCTCACATGCATCTCGCATGAATCAATTCTGGTGTCACCGGTGTGTCTGGAGGCACGGATGAGGCTGCAGAGGCCACTCGCAGAAGGTCACGGTGTTTGGCCAAACAGTCAAAATCCTAAAAAATATCTGTCGCTTTCAAAGGCATTTGTCTTTTAGTGAAAGCTGGAGGTCACTAGGACCCAGCTGATCTCTTACCTTTAGCTGTCTATTTATACCCCTTGACTCCCAGGATGCACTGCTGGTGATAGCTTGTCAGGTATTTGGAGGTAGCTTCTCAGCTCAAGCAGTGAATCCTGGGGTTTCTGTTGGATTGCTATGTGGATCTTTTCAAGATAAGTGCTTCTTCCCTTGCCTCCTTGTTTGCTTCCCTGGTGTGTATCTTTAGTTGATAGCCAGGCTGACTAGCGTTCACCTGCTCTGATCCTTATGTAATTGTAGTTCAGGGACAGTCAGGGAATAGGTATCCCGCCAGGCGACAGTTGCGGAAACTGTATAGGGTCGTTAGGGGAGCCAGGTATCAGTGCTAGTTTTTCTAGGTATCACCATCTCCCTTTTTGACCTTAGCATCAGGGACTCCTTTTCCCCCTTTGTCGTCCTGCGCTGGGTGTCTCCCTACACCCAGCATGACACCTGGCTCAACCGCCAGCTCTGTGAATGGGAGCGTTGAGTTGCTTGTTTCTATGGAGCTCACACTCCCGTTCAGAGAGGCAGGGGCCAGGTGAATACTGAGAGATACTCGCATGCAGCTTGCATAGAGTGTTTCCACTCTTAGGCTGGCTTCACACTGCAGTTTTTCACTGATCAGTGTCCATCAGTGTTTGGGTGCCAAAACCAGGAGTCTCCAAAACTCAGAACAGGTGTCAATCTTTCAATTATAGTTTTACTCTGCAAGTTCCTTTCCTGGTTCCTCTCCTGGTTTTGGCACCCAAACACTGATGGACACTGATCAGTGAAAAACTGCAGTGTGAAGCCAGCCTTAATCTGCTCTTTCTAATGTGCAGCAATCACTGCCGAGTACTGCACAACAGCTCTTATTGTTTATATTTGGTATCCACTGGGGCTAATATTAGCTGATCAACAGGTGTGCCAGACCTTCTGATCAGATGTTGATGCCCTTCCTTAAGGATAGATCTTCAAAATAATTTGACAGGACAACCCATTTAAGAATGGTTACACACACACCTTTTTTGGTAACCGCTACAGTTTTTCATGCACCTTGTTGAACCAAAGCCGAATGTGGATTCAATGGGAATGTGAAATAAAGGTCTTAGATGTTTCCTCCCTGATAGAATCATGTATTGTTTAAAAAGAAACTATCAAAAACTGCTGTGGCATTTTTGCAAAGAAATAAATTTAAAACAGTGAATAAGAAACCATCCTAAAAGTAATGTTAGCAATTAGTAAGGTCTTTCTAAAATGATCTTTAGGTCTAATTACTAGCTGTATTCCAACTACAAATTTAGAACATTGGTTATTTCAATTTTATTAATTGACATATCGACTTTCATACTTTTGTAGTAGGACTATGGAGTGTTTGTTTACTTACAATTGCTTTTATAGGTTACTCTGAGATGAATCACAAATTATTCTAGCTTGTCACGTTGTTAACCTGCACTCGATCACAGTGCCGGTCTACTCAATGCACGGATGTGCTTGCACTCAGGTCCAGCCTGCTGTATTACCCTGCTGGCTCCAGGTAGGAGTGGACTAATTCTGCAGGTATTTAACCCTCCTGTATCCTGCAGGAAAAATGGTAACAACTTACAAGATACTCTATTTATTAATAATAATATAGATATGTTTTTAGCATCCATTTAGTTTATCTTTTACACAATCATTGTATACTAGTGCTGTTTTACAAATAGTCTAAAATGACCATGAAAAAGCTACATATTAGATCTGGGAATGGTTGGTGATATCATCTTGTTTGTGGTACATTAGTACATGGGAGGGGAAAAACTTTTCCAGATGGCTGGTGACAATGGCGGCCATTTTGAATCCAACTTTATTCTTTTCAATGGGAAGAGGGTCATGTGACATATCAAACTTATTGAGAATTTCATAAGAAAAACAATGGTGTGCTTGGTTTTAACGTAACTTTATTCTTTCATAAGTTATTTACACATTTATGACCACTTATAAAATGTGATCAAAGTGCTGGCCATTGTGTTGGATTGTCAATGGGATTGTCGGGCTCCTCGGGACAGGGGTACTCGGTGCCGGGGAAGTCACGGGTGGCTTGGTCCGGACCGTGTCCCGGGCTCGGCAAATAAAGGGGAATATTTACAGGGGAAATGTCACTCGTGACGCCACCCACTTGATGCAGCCAGTGATGGGGGCCGCCGCTGCTGCAGAACCTCCGGGGAGATGGAGTGGCAGCGGAGATGTTATAGTTCCAGTGGGAAGAACTGTACCCCCCGGGGCAGTAAGAGTTAAGGGTTGTGGAATTGTCCAGGACTCTTACTTTGCAGACGCTGCAGGATCTCTCTTCCTTGCTGGTGCTGACAGGCTTGTAGCTCGGCAGGTGGGAATCTGCTGCAACCTGTATGGGAGGAATGGTCTGCAGATAGAGACTGACAAGAGAGGCCAATTCAGGGTTTTCCGTGTCTTTTACTCTCAATTCTTCAAGCAGTTTACAAGTCAGTTGCAGTTCTTACAGTTCAAGCACAGTTCTCAATACACGGGTACATTCTCCCTCTCCGGGTTCCCTTTGCTCTGAAGCCAGGCCTCTCTCTCGGTGACCCCTCACACAGTCTTTAGTGTCCTTTCCGGGCTGTCTACGGTCTCCGTCTGTACGGGTGGTGTGTGGTGCGCTGGACAGTATGGCGGTGACTCGGACCCCTGGTGGGCCCTCCTGGTTGTCACTGAGCTGCCTGTCCTTTGGGTTGGGGACCCTAACGTGGAGCTGTGGTCCCCCGTCGTGTTGTTTGGAGATCCGGGTAAACTACGGTCCCCTTTAGAGCCGACACTCTACTCAGCCCAGCCTCCAGCAGTCCTCAGGTGTGAGGCTCTACCAGGCTCTTTCCTTTCTGTTCCTTTCAGTATTCTAGGAGGGCTACTCCGCCTGCAGTCAGTGGCTTTAGCTGCTGTCTAGGGCACGGGTTCCACCGTCCCTCTCTGTTCTGTCACACTCCTGGTGGCATCAGCGTCGGATGGGCTTTCTCTCCCCTCTGGCTCACACTGGCTCAGTACAGATTCTGCACTCCTAGGCCTTGCACTCACAGAACGTGTGTAAGTCTTTCTGTCTTTGCAGCTCAGCTTCTGGTCTTTGCTTCTCGGCACCTTGAGCCTACTAACTTCCTTCACTCCTCCCCCTTCCTATATACTTTCAAGTCACCTGACTACGGGTGTGCCCAACCCACTCCTCTGATCCACCAGCCCTCAATCTCATAGAGTTCTAATCTCAGGGCTGGATGTAAAGCTTCTCTTACACGTGGGTTGTGTGGGCTGTGAGGGTGTTGGTGTGCAACAAGTGTCCTACCTGCCTGGCTGCAGTTCCCTTTGTGGCCTCCTGGACACAGGGGCGCCACACAACCCTCTTCTCCCACTCTTGACACAGTGATAGCAACACCGCAGAAGAAATGCTAGCACAGGCTTCTAGTATCTGTTGTTTCAGATGCTGCACATCTCATACCTTCACAGCATAGATAATTGCCTTCAGATGAGGGAGGAGGCAAACTTTTTTGTGAATGGGGAAGTTAACAAACAAAACCAGCGCTATTGTTCTGACACTAACCCACAGTGGATAGATCCCTCCAAGACTGCTGGAACACAAAAATTTATGGTATGGTGTGGTACAGTCATATGAAAATGTTTGGGCACCCCTCTTAATCTTACTCTTTTTTTTTTTTTTAATTTGGGGTTTTTCAACAGCTATTTCAGTGTGAAATATGTAATAACTGATGGACACAGTAATATTTCAGGATTGAAATGAGGTTTATTGTACTAACCGAAAATGTGAAATATGCATTATTTCAAAATTTGACAGGTGCCAAAGTATGGGCACCTCAACAGAAAAGTGACATTAATATTTAGTAGATCTACCTTTTGCAAAAATAACAGCCTCTAGTCCAGGGGTGGGAACTCCAGTCTCGAGGGCCACAAACAGTTCAGGTTTTCACGATTTCCTTAGTATTGCACAGGGATTGGAATCATCACCAGTGCAAGTGATTATGTTATCACCTGTGCAATACTAAGGAAATCCTGAAACCTGCACTGATTGCGGCCCTCGAGGACTGGAGTTCCCCACCCTGCTCTAGTCGCTTTCTGTAGCTGTTAATGAGTTGCTGTATCCTGGATGAAGGTATTTTGACCATTCCTCTTTACAAAACAATTCCAGTTCAGTTAAGTTTGATGGTCGCCGAGCATGGACAGCCCGCTTCAAAACATCCCACAGATGTTCAATGATATTCAGGTCTGGGGACTGGGATGGCCATTCCAGAACATTGTAATTGTTCCTCTGCATGAATGCCTGAGTAGATTTAGAGCGGTGTTTTGGATCATTGTCTTGCTGAAAGATCCGTACCCGGCGTAACTTCAACTTTGACACTGATTCTTGAACATTATTCTCAAGAATCTACTGATACTGAGTGGAATCCATGCGAACCTCAACTTTAACAAGATTCCCAATGCCGTCATTGGCCACATACCCCAAAGCATGATGGACCCTCCCCCAAATTTGACAGTGGGTAGCAAGTGTTTTTCTTGGAATGCTGTGTTTTTGTGGCGTCATGCATAACGCCTTGTTGTATGACCAAACAACTCAATCTTTGTTTCATGAGTCCACAGGACCTTCTTCCAAAATGAAACTGGCTTGTCCAAATGTGCTTTTGCATAACTCAGGCAACTCTGTTTGTGGTGTGCATGCAGAAACGGCTTCTTTCGCATCACTCTCCCATACAGCTTCTCCTTGTGCAGTATGCGCTGTATTGTTGACCGATGCACAGTGACACCATGTGCAGCAAGATGATGCTACAGGTCTTTGGAGGTGGTCTGTGGATTGTTCTTGACTGTTCTCATCATTCTTCTTCTCTACCTTTCTGATATTTTTGTTGGCCTGCCACTTCTGGCCTTTACAAGAACTGTCCCTGTTGTCTTCCATTTCCTTACTATGTTCCTCACAGTGGAAACTGACAGGTTAAATCTATGAGATAACTTTTCGTATCCTTCCCCTTAACAACTATGTTGAACAATCTTTTTTTTCAGATCATTTGAGAGCTGTTTTGAGGAGCCCATGATGCCACTCCTCAGAGAAGATGCAACTAGGAGAACAACTTGCAAGTGGACACCTGAAATAGTTTTCTCTTGATTGGATACACCGGGCTATGAAGTACAAAGCTCAATGAGGTTACCAAACTAATTTAGTGCTTCAGTAAGTCAGTAAAAACCTGTCAAACTTTGAAATAATGCATATTTCACATTTTTGGCTAGTACAATAAACCTCATTTCAAACCTGAAATATTAATGTGTCCATCAGTTATTACATATATCACACTGAAATAGCTGTTGCAAAAAAACAATTTTAAACAAAAAAAAATGAGTAAGATTAAGAGGGGTGCCCAAACTTTTTCATATGACTGTATGTGGGGTACAAAGATAGTGGGGCCATTCTTCATTAATGGAAACCTCAATGCCATTGGATATCTGAAATTGCTACATGATGATGTGTTGCTCTCTTTATCTACTGAACATGGCATGTTCCCTGAGTTTTTCCAACAAGATGGTGCACCACCACATTATGGGTGTCAGGTCCAAGCATTCCTACATGAACAGTTTCCTGGAAAGTGTATTGGTTTTTCATGGGCTAGTTGAATGGCCACAAAGGTCTCCCGATCTGACTCCCTTAGACTTTTATCTTTGAGGTCATCTAAAGGCAATTGTCTATGCTGTGAAGATACGAGATGTGCACCATCTGAAATAATGGATACTGGAAGCCTGTGCTAGCATTTCTTCTGCGGTGTTGCTATCAGTGTGTCAAGAGTGGGAGAAGAGGGTTGTATTAACAATCCAACACAATGGGCAGCACTTTGAAAACATTTTATAAGAGGTCATAAACTTGTAAATAACTCATGAAAGAATAAAGTTATGTTAAAACCAAGCGCACCATTGTTTTTTTATGAAATTCTCAAAAAGTTTGATGTGTCACATGACCAACTTCCCATTGAAACAAATAAAGTTGGATCCAAAATGGCCGACTTCAAAATGTCCACCATGGTCACCACCCAACTGGAAAAGTTTTCCCACTCCCATATACTAATGTGCTACAAACAGAAAGTTGATATCACCAACCATTCCCATTTTATTTAGGTGTATCCATATAAATGGCCCACCCTGTATATATCTTATGTAGATCTGTGGTCCATCTTATCAATGGTTAAATGTTACGACATACTTTTTACTCCACATTTCAAAAATTAATGAATTTATACTGTATATATACTTGTTGGACTATGAGACAATGCCATGATTAATTGGAATCTATCAGTTCAAAAATCCATATGTAACTGCATCATTTTTTAATTCCTTTCTCTACGCTCTTTATTCATGTATTTCCATTATTTATGCTTCCCTCCTATCCTCTGTAAACTGCAAAATAAAGGATTCATTCAATCTGTCAATCACAGTGAGCTCTCTGCTGCCCACTCCCCAAGAAATGAATATTCATGTATCATTACACTGTCCTGCTCTCCTAAGATTTGTTATGTTGTGTGACTCATTCATTGCAGACAAAAGAGAAAGGAGTGGGGAGAAGGTGTGTGCTCTTAGCGGCAGCTCTTCTTGTCATTGTGCGTATCTGAGTCATGTGTGTAGTGTTTGCAGTCTGCGATATTTCTATGTGATTATAAGAACATTTGATCATTTTCTCAGCAGATACACACACTGCATGTCTGCAGGAAAACCAAAGTTCATATAATAGAAATCTGACAGATAGCAAACAGTGCATGACAAAACACCTCCCAGCACAGAGGGGAGAGGCTGAACATCAGTTTGGATAGGCGAGGATATTTAAATAACACTTATACAGCCAGACTAATCCTCTGGGAAAGTAATGGAGAGGACCTATGCACCAGCTGCTTGCAGGGTGTGAAGGTGCTTATAGCAAGGAAACTACAAAACATGCAATAATGATTTTATGTGTATTTAAAAGGTCTGCGCAGTCACTATTCATGGGTAATATTAGTATCATACTGAGAAATGACCTGATAGAGTCCCTTTAAGAGCAGTGCTTCTTGCTTGAAACACATAGACCATTGCCTACTGTCTGCTCATATTTTTAATGTTTTTGTATCATGTTTTTTAACGATGGAAATTAAAATCATATTTTAATTCTACGATTCCTTTTGCAGATGCTGTAACATTATTTTCAGCAGTATCTGCCTCCTGAGAAAACAGATGCAGTTAAAGTCAAGACATATTCTTAGCCTCCGATGAGACAGTGGGACATTCAGGATATTCCCACTGGATTCATAATGGTGGCCAGTCTATGCTTTGCAGTCTGTGCTCGTACTGTGACACAGCAGAATGCAAAGGCTTGGCACCCCTGGTCAATATTACTGTTATTGTGAACAGTTAAGTAAGTTCAAGATGAAAGGATATCTAAAAGGCATAAAGGTAAAGATGACACAATTTCCTTTGTACTTTAAGCAACAACAAAAATATGTATGTTTTTTCATCTTTAACATTTTAAAAATTAAAAAAAAATGGCTCATGCAAAAGTTTGGGCACCCTTGGAGATGTGTGAGCTCATACAACATTGACCAAGGTTTCAAACCTTAATAAGCCTGCTAGAGTTATGGCTTCTAAATTATCATCGTTAAAAAAAGCGAGGAGATGCAAATTTCACAGATTTTTAAAAAAACAAGCCTCCAAAAAACAGCAGCAATGGGTTCTTCTACGCATATGCCGAGCATTCTGAAAATGGTGGAGGTCCACAAAGCAGATAAAGGCTATAAAAAGATAGCAAAGAGTTTTCAAGTTGGCCTTTCCTCAATTCAAAATTAAATTAAGAAGCATTAACAGGAACAATGGAGCTCAATATAAGGTCTGGAAGACCAAGCAAAATTTAAATGACAGCTTCTCTTATGATTGCTAGAGAGTCAACTCTAAACCCCTGCTTCACTGCAAAAGACCTTCAGGAAGTTTTTTATATCTGTAAAGGAAGCAAGCGCAAATAGGGTCTTATGGTTACATATAAGGAAGGATATGAAGCCACTCAATGAAACTGCTCACCTGTTCAGGTTGTGTGACACACAACCAGTACAAAGCACATGAGGTAGCCTAGGATTCAAGAAGGACGGTGTGTTTTAGGTCTGCGCTGCTACAAAAACCACTAAGCCCAAATCTTCAGTTTATTAGGGTTTATTAGACCCATCCAACGCGTTTCAGAGCCTGCTATGCTCCATCAGGGAATGCATCATGCATTCCCTGATGAAAGAGCATAGCAGGCTCTGAAACGAGTTGGATGGATCTAATAAACCCTTTTAAACTGAAGATTTGGGCTTCATGGTTTTTGTAGCAGCGTGGACCTACAACACACCGTCACTCTCAAATCTTCAGGAAGTTTTAACAGACTCTAAAATTGTGGTACATTGTTCTACTGTTCAAAGACCTGAACAAATATGGCCTTCATGGAATAGTCATCAGAAGAAAACCTCTCCTGTGTCCTCGCCATCAATTCAGTGTCAGAAGTATGAAAAAGAACATTTAAACAAGGCTGATGGATTTTGAAAACAAGTCCTGTGGACCGATGAGGCTAAAATAGAACTCTTTGGCCACAATGATTATAGAAATGTGTGGAGAAAAAGGCACAGAATTTCAATAAAAACATCTCACCACCCATCAAGCATGGGTGTGGATCAATCATGCTTTGGGGTTGTGTTGCAGCTAATGTCATGGGGAACATTTCAGGGGGAAGAAGAGATACAATGAAATTTCAATAAATCAAGCAATCCACTGGACCCCATTGTACATGCAGATCCCTGTATATGGGTTAAAGGGTGTAAGGTTTTCTCAGGATTCTGCCAAAAGGAGAGCTTATGCCAAGTCTGCCCAATAAAGCCTTTTTGCAGTGGCGGACTTTGAGCCCAGAGGGACCTGGTGCAGCCATGGTGAGGAGCAGGGGGGGTGCTGACGGCAGTTGGTGAGGAGTGGGGGGGTGGGGGTTTAGGGGGGTGGTGCTGTGGCTCTCCTACCTGCGCTGAGCCGCGCCGAATGCATGCATTCCTGGGAGCCGGGTCCGGCAGTGGGGCAGAGGAGAGGATGGGCGGGATCAGGCAAGGGAAGAAGGAAGCTTCCTGCTTCCCTTGCCTGACCCTCCTCTCCTCTGACATCGAGTTGCGGGGGTCGGCTGGGGGCCCCCTGCAGGCTTGAGGGGCCCCCTAGCCGGTCGGGGCCCTGGTGCAGCTGAACCAGCTGCACCACGGTTTGGCCTTTTTGAGCCTATGGTCTCAGACAGACATGACAAGTGGATAAGCAGAAATGAAACAAAGAAATATTCCAGCATCCACAGTGATGATGTTCATGTTAAAATCATGTCCTTTCTTTCATAATTAAAATTCAATGCAGATTAAAAACAAAAAGAATAGACATTTGTCCAGTCTATGCATTTCGGTCATAACAATGCCCATGAATAGGGACGCATGTCTACATTCTTTTTATTTTTAATCTGCACTGAATTTTAATTCTAAAATAAAAGACATGATTTTAACATGAAAATCATCACTGGGGATGCTAGATTCCTTCTTTGTTTCATTTCTGCTAAACCTCCCAAGAATCGGCTTTTGGCATGTGTGCAACCGCACCCTATCAAACGACTCCTTATTGTGATGAACTTTTGTGAACTTTTTCTTTTCCACTTATGACAAGTGGATGCCTTTAGTTAGCAACTTTTTCATTCATTTTGAGATCCCTTGATATGCAGCTTGAGGAACAATCAGCAGGTAAATGTTTAATTGCAGAGTGTATGCAATCGAACTTACGGCAGGTATATAGTTAACCGTGGGACAACTCTGAAGCAGTGGCAAACTAGCTCTTGCTTACAGACATGAGGTTACATACAGGAATAAGGTGAAAATCAAAATGCTAACTTGCTTATAGAATTTGGTCAATAAACAGAGAAGTATGTAAACAGCAACTTTGAGCAAGGAAATTGTTAAAGAGGACCTGTCACCAAACCAGGCATGGTGATCTAATTACAGCACTGGATGCAGCATGTCTGCTGCATCCAGGCAAGGGTCCCCCAGCCCTTGAGCCCCCCTGTACCCCGAGATAATACACTTAGAAAACTTACATCCTGCAGCCAGAAAGGAGGTGGCTAGAGGCTGGAGCCGAAGGGCAGATTCACACCCCCTTCATGTTTAATCTGCCCACCGCTGCCAATCATTGTCTCCCTCATCTGCAGTATAACACAGTTTTTTTTAAATGTCCGTTTGGCCCCCCCCCTGCGATGAAGCCACCGCTTATACCCGCCCTGCTCTATGGTCAACATAGAGCAGGGCGGGGAAAGGTGGTGATGTCAGAGCAGGAGACCGGCCGCCCCACCTCCTGCAGTGACATCACCGCTTATGCCCGTCCTGCTCTATGTTAACCATAGAGCAGGGGGGGTATAAGTGGTGACGTCACCGCAGGGGGCGGGGCTAAACGGACATTTGAAAAAAAAAAACTGTGTTATACTGCAGACGAGGGAGACAATGATTGGCAGCAGTGGGCAGATTGCACATGCAGGAGGTGTGAATCTGCCCTTCGGCTCCAGCCTCTAGCCACCTCCTTTCTGGCTGCAGGATGTAAGTTTTCTAAGTGTAATATCTCGGGGTACAGGGGGGCTCAAGGGCTGGGGGACCCCTTGCCTGGATGCAGCAGACATGCTGCATCCAGTGCTGTAATTAGATCACCATGCCTGGTTTAGTGACAGGTCCTCTTTAAGCGCAGATTTTAGTGAAGTATTGGCAAACTTCCTTGACAGATGTGATGTAAATAACAAAAAATATTGGCAAACTGGAAACTTGCTTGTAGAGATGATTACCTTGATTGTAGAGACTGAGGTGTGAAGAGCGCTAAGTATAGTAACAAGAAATTTATGATATGGGAACTTGAATGCAGGATGATAGTTGAGGTCAACACCCTAAGTAAGGTAGACTGAACTTGGAAATAACTGCTGACACTTGAATAAAAGTCAGAAGTGACAGGGGATAATTAGACATTTGGCCGAAGGAGCATTTCCTGAAGTGGTTTCCTTTTGTAAATTTGGCAATTTTGAATACTTTAAAAAACCTATCTATGGACATACACCAACACTGAGAAAAAAATAGGGGGAGAACAGAGACAGTTCTGACAAATTTGTACCATTTTGTTAGTACCAGATTAAAGCAGTGGAAAAAACCTGCGTTGCTGTGCAAACAAGAAAGTCCAAACTGATGTCTGATAAATTAAAGGTGGTTTATTCAATGCGTTTCAAAGTGTTTCCCCACTTCTTCATCAGGAAATCCACTGATTCATCAGGGGACATCCTGATGAAGAAGTGGGGTAACACTTTGAAACGCGTTGAATAAACTACCTTTACTTGATCAGACTTCAGTTTGGACTTTCATCTTTGCACAGCAGCGCAGGATTTTTCTGCTACTTTGATCCAGCTCCTGCATACTCGTCTGCCTTAGTGAATGTGAATACTGCGGCATCTGTCTAGGCTTTTGTAGCTGGTTGTGGGTCACACAACCTCACAAGGTGAGCAATCAGCTCTGGGCAACCTTTTCTATTTGTTGCGGTAAGACCCTACTGCGCTTTTTCATCCACAACGTTTCCAAATTTGGATTATTTTGGCATATAATTCTCTTAAATGAATTATTTACAAATATCTTAGGGTGCAATATTTTTTAAATGAAGAATATTGCTTACATTTTCAATCTTTTTTTTTCAGAAGCAAATAAAACATTTAGAGAATGGCAAAAACGTCAGCTTGTAGTAACAAAAATTAAATGTGGCCACTGCACTTCCTTCCTTCTGGAGCCACTCTTTCTTAAAAATAGCTTGTCAAGAGGCCAAATCCCACCCGTGATTGTTATTCAGACTGTAGAAAAACCCCATTTAATTAAATAATTCTGTCCAGACATTAAATAAAAGGTATAATAATCCAAACCAGTATGGCCTTAGGTCAAACTTCAAAAGCAAGTCAGCTTCTTCCTTGGATAACAAGTTTTAAAATTCATTGACATGGACCTAAGTTTGAAGAAAAAAAAATTCAGGCAGGCCTGACTGATTTTTATCCGAATACACTTCGGCAACATCTCCAAAGTCTAACCCTATAAAGTGAGCGACATTTTACAGTTCAGAACGATGGTCTTGAAGCTGCACCTGCGTTTTCTAATTAATTAAGGTTCTGTAAAGGCGAGATCAAGCAATGGATAACACATTTATCCAATGAGAGCTGAAACGTGACGTTCTTGGAAGCACACAAAACAAAACAATCTACTTTGATAATATTTACATAAGGCCCCATTCCGCTATGAAATACAGATGTCGGCATGGAATTAATTTAAAATATTAAACTGTAAACCTTTCTAACATCAGAAAACGGGAAACGAGGGCTGTGAACTGATTTAATCTCGCATTTTTTTCATTGCTTTGAAATAAGTTACCTAAAGACTTTTGCTTTAAACCAAATCCAGAAAGTCTCAAGGGGGGGAAAAAAACTTTATTGTAATAATCCAATTAACATTTCCACACATCTAAATCTGCCCCCCGCCCTTATAACGAATGTGACATGTATTTTGTATTATTGCAACAATTTGTAAAGCATGCTCCATTGTATCTTTCTGGAGAAGAATCTTTTCTTTATTGCTTTAAGGAACTGAGGCATTTAGATTTATTTTGCCGTACATATTCCCTTTAACGTAAGATGTCCACTCACGTTTCGTCCAGTCCGTATTAAGTTAAGCTGAACAAGGTTCACTTGTTGTAATGATTTGTGATGTGATGTTACTGTTCATGTATCAGTTGGAGTTGCCTAAATTGCCAATCATGTATCTCCCCTTCTATCGGCTGTCGGGTCAGTTATTATAATCACCCTGGATGTGGGGGGCAGTCTTTTCTCCGCGTGGCGGACACAGCAATGTTCAGCTGGGCACAGGGACAATATGGGGAGAAAGAATCGCATTATTCTAATAAGAATGTAAATGAAAGGAATGGCTGCTTGTCAAAAATGTTTTAGCTTATAGAGGGGGGGGTGGAGAAAGCAGAGTGTCTGCCCAGCAAGGTAATGCAGGAGATGGAGTCATCCTTGGTATAATGGCAGACAGCCAAAGACAAAATGTCTTCATTTTCTTGCCTATTGTTAGTGCTTTTTAATCATGAAATTTAACTTGTTCTCTGCCAGCTGTCATACAATGTCGTATATTTTAAGGACACTTAGAAAAACAGCCGTGTATTATGGACGGTTTAATGAATGTGACAACGAGGAGACGTAAGAGAAATAAAGAACCACAAACACGTGAAATCAGATTTATATCACCCTCGACCAGCAAAGGGTATGGTTTTTGAGTACAAAAGTGCATTAAAATGTATCATATCGATATGTTACCCTGTCATCCTGCTAATAATTCCAACCACATTATAGCATTGGGTTTGGCAAGGTTTTTAATGGAATCTGTCACCATGATAGACATATTTAGAGTAGGCATCTTACAGATACATCATTGCAAACTAGTGGCAGAATCTCTGACCATTAAGTACCCTCCATGAGCCATCTGACCATGAGTCAATCAGGAATTCATGGGTTTACATAACTTTTCAACACCTAAAAATCCGTGTAAAGTTAAAAAAAATATGAGCCACATTACTTTTTAGATTATTCTGTGCACTAGTGTGGAGCTCATAGGCCACCAAGAAGATTGAAGCAACATGCCAGTATCCTTTGACTATATGCTGCAGCATAGACTAATATTTAAGAATAATAAGAATAATGTAGAGAATCATGGATTTTCCTTAGGTATACCGGCTTTAGTTGATGTCCTATTTTTGCATTACCTGACATATTGGCTCCTACTTCTCATCAGATATATATTCCTATTGAGGCTTACATTACCCATTATGTAACTTACTTTGCAGAGAGGGTGAACCCTCATCATATTATACTTGCTCCTATCTAAATCAGAAAATTGATGTACCCTTTTAATATAGAGTCCCAGTCTATAATGTGTGATATAGCTTCAACCTGTCTCCTCTGCCTCATGCTTGTGATAGGTTGCTCTCTCTCTCTGAGCTTTTACAAGCAGGAGTCAGGAGAGCAATATAAAGCAACATGTCATAGGATGCACTGGAGATTCAGCACACAGCCCATATAGAGACTAGATAACCCACAATGTTTAATACATACTGAAATTATCATTATATAAAATCAATTACTTAAAAAATATGCTATTTTGTAAGACAGAAATTACATCTTAAGTTTGCATTGGACAAGGAGGGTGGAGCTAGGTAGGAAGGAAACTATTCTGAGAGATGCAAGAAGGGTACGTAATGGACTGACAGTCAGACTGGAGACATAGTTGCTCATTTTGAAATGGTTTAAAATATATTAATGCAACAGAGATGGGAATAAAAACATATTACACACCTGGTGTATGGATGGTGACTTGGTATGTTATGGGCAAAAGAAAAAAAAAGAATTGCCATTGGACTGAACATAATCTATTAATCCCTTCCTATTCAATTTCACATACAATTGGCAAAGATTATGTAGTTTCAGGACAGGAAGTGACTCCATTTTGTGACCTTTGCACATCAGATTTGTATCAACATATATATTTAAACATATGCTGACTATTGTCGCATTCACAGAGCTGCTGACTAATGTCGCATTCACAGAGCCGCGTGTCACACACTTAGACTCAGCCAGTCTGCGCATAACGGTCCGTACCTGACTGTGATACACGGATGTATGAATACGGCATAAAGCAACATTCATATCTTGTTTTTCTTCTCTACCTTTGGGGCTTCCATCTTAATACCTGATAAATGGCATTTAGATGATCTCCTGATGTAGTCATTAACTTCAATGAAGCACAACGCTATTGCATCCAACAAAAAAGACGGACATCGCCGGCAAAGAGGTCAACCGGAGTCCAAAGCTTTACATTTTGGACTTTGTTTGCCTCATTGAAGTTTATGACCATGTTTAAGGTATTCAGATGAAAGCCCAAGATGACGTGCTAAACGGACAGCAAAACATAATGCTAATTAATAGATATGAGGCAGATAGAGACATTACTTTCATGCGTCTAAGAATATATATAGTACAAGGCAATCAAAACATCCCTTGACGATTTGGATTTGTGGGATACAATTTTAGGCAGGAAAGAGTCTTTACGCAAAGACAGATGATTTCAATACAATTGCATTTTGATCATAAAAAGAACTATTTTCTATTCCAATCATCTTGTAAAACATACACCTTTGACTTCATCCTTTGAGGGGAAATCGGATATGTTTTATGACTCTCATATGAGCCCAATATGTGGTATATTGTAAATCAAAATAAGATCTAGAGTGAGCTCTTGTCTTCAGGCAGGAAGTGAGCGCGAAGCTGGCGGCAGTGTACTATCTATGAAGTATGACTGGAATAGGCTATGACACCTTCTTCTCTGAAGTTTACAACACAAGAACAAAGCTTTCTTATAATTATATGAGCATTAGGAGACGGAGCGAGTGGACTGCTGGAGTTACTGATGCATTTCAAGAGCTTCACTGACACATTTCTACATTAATCTATTTACATACATCAGCATTTTTAGCTATATAGGATCCACTAATGTGGTTTACATGGAAAATAATATATATAAAATAACAGAGATTATATGTAAAGTCTTTTTTCAAAAATCTCATAATGCAACTTTGAACAATTTTAGCTTGTTTGTATATCGCAATAATTTCACCTAAACCTCTAAGTCCCATCAGTAGCCAAGTGTCTTTTTCTTACTCATTATATGATAATGTATTTAATTCTCTAGATTAGAGGTCCCCAACCTTTCTGACTTCAATAGCCACATCCTGCTCTGAAAGATGGTCGCGAGCCATAGTCAGTTCCAAGAAAGTTTTGCATGACACATCCAGCTCCAGACCCGTCACAGTCATGACACCAAAACACTCATTACTGGCATAATGACAGTCAAAGCTTTTCCACAGAAATCACACAGGGGCAGTATACCAAGATCAAGGCTTCCTACCTTGTCTCTAGTCAGATCTGCTTTTTTTATGTGGGTCTATTCATAAAAGTCACCATTTGAGACCTCTCTAGCTGTGTGCTAGACCAGGTGTATATGCACCAAGCTGGAAGACAGTTGTGAGACACACATCTTGGGCCCACGAGACACATGTTGCTACCGAGCTACAGGTTGGGGACCCCTGCTCTAGATATCCCCAAATACAATATTTTTTAATACAAATAAGCAGGTGTTAATGACAAATTGTATATGTATAACCTTTTGGCTGTTGCCTTAGCCTTTCACTCTATGTCTACTACCTTGTGTTATTACTGTATATCAGAACATTCCTATGATTCTATTTCCCAAACTGTGAGCATGATTGTCATAATCTTTCTACTTACTACACTAAAAATACATATACGGAGAGCCAAAAGTGTGTTTAATTAGAATAATTGAAATTTCATTAAGGTATTTACTCCCCAAATCACAAGTTATCCTGGATGACTTGCCGATTAATGGTGGTCTAACTGCTGGTCTGAAGTGGTCTTAAGATCAGTGGTCCTTTCTTGAATGGAGCGGAAGTACATATGCTCGGCCCCTGCTCCATTCATTGTCAATAGGACTGTTGCAAGTAGCCAAGTACAAAGTTTGTCCTTCTCTGAAAATCTCATATAGAATGAATGGAGCAGAGGTCGGGCATGCACACCTCCGCTCCATCCAAGATAGGTTTTCAAGGTCAGTAAGTTGGATCGCCAATAATCAGCAACTAACCCCCTATCTTATGGATAGAGGATAATGAGATTTTTGGAATCACAAATTTGAGGAAGAAGGTCCTGGCAGGTCTGCGTTTGGATATTTCTGCAGAAATTAAAGGAATGCACAGCATTAATCAACAGTTCAAAGCACAGCCACCACTCTTCTGTTCTTCTTATGGAGTCCATTGAAAAACTATTGAAAAATATCTTTTACTCAGAGGGAATGTTAAGCCTGCAACTAATCTATGTAGCAGCCACGTGACAAGCCCCCCACTGGAAAAGGAAGCCATTAACCTGACAGGTGATGCGCCGATTCAGTAGGTGATTATAGTTTTTTTTTTTCTTAACGTAGGTCCATTAAAAAGGGTTGACCTGTAGTAGAAATTTAATATAGTGCTAATACTATTGTGCATTGTCTTGAAGGGACTACACGTCCCAGAAAAGACACAAAACCAGAAGTGCAAAGTACGATGCTGCACATATTTGAAAGATGACACAAAACATAATTTATTAACAGGATTAAGATTTATCAAACGTGGCAGGTTTTCCATAAATACAGCACATCTGTTAACACTCAATGGAAGTGTTTACTTTAGCATGTAACAGCACAACAGTGAAGCCATTTTGAATCTTGACAGACGGCTTTACTTTAAGTTGCACCACTTACATCTATGTACCTATATGCCTGTCTTATCACCTTGTCTATTGCGTGATGTCTGAGGAGTGTAAAGGCCTCTTCATCAGACATCAACACCTTCTGTCTATTTCTGCTTGACTCGAGAGCTTAATTAGAGATCACAATCTACATTAATGAGTTGAAATGTTCATTACCGAGATGACAACCCCATTTTCACCATTGCTATGGATCACTTAAACAGAGCCCACATTTCACAGCCAGTGTCGGAAATGTTTACAGATATGTCCACCTTGACTGATAAGTGCGCAATGTAATCATCGCCAGCTTATAAATAGTCTAATAGGCCTTTTTGCTGATCAGGTGGCAGATAAGAAGCTTCCTTGAAAGTAGACTTGATTCCCACATAAAGCTCAATTCTAACCTGACTTCTAAATAAGCAATCAAAAATATGAGAAAAGGTAAAGTGGTATATAGCTGGGAACAGAACGCTCCACCATAATAGGCATATGTACACATACACACACACCAAAAAAAGGAAAAACTTAAACAACATAATGTAATTCCAAGGCAATAACACTTCAGTGAAATCAGTCTGTCCAATTATGAAGAAACACTGATTGTTAATCAATTTCCCCTACGCTTTTGCAAATGGAACAGACAATAGGTAGAAATGATAGGCAATTGGCAAGACATCCCCTATATAAGGAGTGGTGATGGTGACCACAGAACACTCTGACATGTTTTTGGTTGGGTGTTTTGGTCACTGTTGCATTTTGTCATTGCTTTCACCCCTAAAGGTAGCATGAGGTGGTACAACAAACGTTGCTCAGGTAGTACAGCTCATCCAGGATGGCACATCAATTCAAGCTCTTGCAAGAAGGGTAGTTGTATGTGTCAGCACAGTGTACAGAGCATGGAAGAAATACCGGGAGACAGGCCAGTACACCAGGAGATATGAAGGGGGCCATAGGAGGACAACAACCAAGCAGCAGGATCGCTACCTCCTCCTTTGTGCAAGGGGGAAGAGGAGGAAGAGTGCCAGATCCCTGAAAAATTACCTCCAGCAGGCCACTAACATCCATGTGTGTGCCCAGACTGTCAAAAACATGAGGGTGGTATGAGGGCCTGATGTCCACAAGTGAGCATTGGCATTACAGTCCGACACTGCACAGGGTGATTGGCCTATGCCTGAAGACATCTAAATTAGCAGATTCAACATTGGCGCTGTGCTTTTCACAGATGAGAGCAGGTTCACACTGAGCACTTGTGACAGATGTAACATAGTCTGGAGATGCGTGGAGAACATTCTGCTGCCTGCAACATCCTCCAGCATGATCGTTTTGGCAGTTGGTCAGTAATGGTGTGAAGAGGCACTTCTTTGGAGGACTGCATAGCCCTCCATGTGCTAGCCGGAGGTAGCCTAACTGCCATTAGGTACCAGGACGAGGTCATCAGACTCACTGTGAGACCATATGCAGGTGCAGTGGACCACGGGTTCCTTCTGATGCATTACAATGCTAGGCCTCATGTAGCTGAAGTGTGTTAACAGTTTCTGCATGATGACGGCATTGATGCTATGGACTAGCCTGCCATCAGGGGAAAATCCGCTACCTCATCAGGAGCATGCCAAGGCAGTATAATGAGGTCATACAGGCATGCGGAGGCCACACACACTACTGAGCCTCATTTCCTTGTCTTCAGGCATTTCCACTGAAGTTGGATAACCCTGCAATTTGATTTTCCACTTTGATTTTAAGAATCATTCCAAATTCAGACCTTGATGGGATATTCAGTCTGATTTACATTCATCATTTTTGTTTTATAAGAGCGAGAGAGGTTTTATACTTATTTCTTTAATAACATAATTCTAGATCTTAATATCTCCTTCTGATTCATAATTACCCCTAAGTAGGAGCTTTCCTTCACCTGCGTACAGTATTGGATATCATACCTGAGTGTACACTCTCTCCCTTGTCTTGCTGTGTTCAGTGTTATCGGCGTTAAGGAAGTCAATTCTGCGCATGCTCAGATTGCCTATGTTGTTCCTAGTTGCTTAGGGAACACAGGAAGCTGCGCAGTCACCATCTTTGGACTACGGCGCATGCGCAGTGTGTACGCCTCAATTGCTGTCCCCACCATATAGCTGTGGGTCAGCTGCTATTTAAAGTTCCTTTTCTTGTTGGGCGTTGCCAGAGCTTCTCATTAGGTTCCTTAACCTAAAGGACCCGTTACACGCTTCAATATCGTTAACGATATCGTTGGTACGTCACGGCTTTTGGGGCGGTGCAGCGACGTCGTAACAACGTCGTTGCGTGTGACACTTAGATACGACCAACGATAAGTCGGCTGATCGTTGATTGCAGGTTTATGAACAGGACCATAAGTCAGTCGTTCATTCAACCTGTAACATCGTTCTGTGTGACACCTTTCCAACGATCTCATTTACGACTTCACTTATTCAGAACTGAAGCACGTAGGTGACCAAATGACTGCAAGTATTGTTCGCTTGTCGCAGAATCATTGCTGCATCGTTCAATATACCTGTACGTGTGACACCTCACTAACAATCAATGAACGACGTTCAAGCGATCCAGGCCAAGGTTGGTCGGATCGATGGGACTTTGAATTGTGTATCGGGCCCTTAACCCTGCATGTTTGGTCCAACCATGCTGCTCCTGGTCTGCCTTGTCTACAGCTCCTGTTCTGCCTGCAATCAGTTTTAGGAGAGCTGATGTCTGTGTCCCTGCACCCGTCTTGTCTCTGTTGGTACCAATGTCCTTGCCCTTGAATTTGGATTCCTTGCTGTGTGAGATTCCTGAAGCCTTCTGTGTCTGAGCCATGTACCCTGTGTCTGCGAGTATCTTGTTACCTGTGAATAAACCCGTGTTTGTCTTCTGGAGATGGAGTCTGTTGTTCCTGCGGAGCATCTACTATGCTGTGCTCATGCCACCTTGAGATGATAGCTCTGTCCAGCTCTGGTCCACTCCTGCGGTGCATGTGTTTCTCAGCTCCGGTCCTTGCTGTGTGTGCTTGCACTGTTCTGTTGTGCTTGCAATACTTAGCTTGGGTACGCTCCTGTAGCACCCATGTCATGCAGCTCTGGTCCGATCCTGCGGTGTTTGCACCAGACTGGCCGAGTTCCTTTCTAGGACGTGTCCAGAGCCTAATGACCATTGTCTGGAGCTCGTGTTTGGTGTCCGAGATGGCCCTGAGGTCCCACCTGGTGTCCGAGATGGCCCTGAGGTCCCGCCTGGTGTCCAAGATGGCCCTGAGGTCCTGCCTGGTGTCCGAGATGGCCCTGTGGCCCAGACAGCTTGAGTTCTTTTTCAGGTCATGTCCTTTCAGACTCCTTGATGTTCTGAGTCCTCATGTCTTGCCTGTGTCTATATGGGATGTCCGTAGTCCTGGTGCTCCAGCCCGTGTTCTCAGGGTCGGTCCCGCTCGTGTTACTGGACAGGCTTCTCCTCCGTGGTTCTGGGGAGTCTCCAGCCTTGATTACCGGTGATGGCTCTGCCTGAGGTTACTGGTTCTGACCAGTTGATGTCCCTGATGTGTCCTTCCTTATGTGTCTGATGTTCTAAGTCCTGAAGTCCTGCCTGTGTCCAGATGTAAAGTCCGTGATCCTGGTGGTCCAGTCCATGTTCTCAGATTCAGTCTCACTCGTGTGCCTAGACCGGCTCCTCCTCTGTTGGTTCTGGGGAGTCTCCAGTCTTGATTCCCAGTGACAGCTCGGCCTAAGGTTCCTGGATCTGACCAGCTGAGTTCCTGTACCTATGCTCCCTGTGTTCCGCCTGTATCTCTATGTCTGGCCTGTTCCCTGTTGTCCATCCTTAAATGACGTCTGTCCGAGGCCGGTGTCTGATGTTCTCCTGCTGTGCCAGTGCTACACCTGAAAGTGAGGTTTTCCTGATATGCCCATGCCAGATGACCCTGGACTGCATTAACCTGTGAGGACCTCCCGCCATACCATCGCCTGTCTACCTATTTGCTTCAGACTTCAATTTTCAGCGGCTTCTTTCACTTCTGCACTCTCAGTCTTCACCTGGGTCTCAGCAGTGACAGCTCCATCCCTCTCATGGGTCTCAAAAGTGTCACCTTCAGTCCTCTTTTGGGTCTTTGCAGTGTCACCTTCAGCTTTCTAGTGTCTCTAAAACTTCAGAGGTTTTCTCATGACCATTTCTTCAGCCTCAGTTAGAATGCTCCCTCCTCTTGTGTGACCGCCCCTTTTGGGACTCCACCACTTGTTGGACAACCATCCCATTTTTGGACTCTTCCCCCTTTTGGGCAATCACCCTTTTGTGGACTCCACCCTTATTTGGGCAATTACCCCTTTTTAGAGTTCCACCCCCTTTTCAGCAACCACCCCTTTTTGGGATTCCCAGCCATGGCTGGTACACTCAATGGCTTCACCATGACAGTCTCATTCACCAGTTCACACAGTGCCTTGGGGTACCAGCTGTCGGCTGGGGCCCTTACCGCCCCGCATAGAACTTCCCACAGCTCCTGCCGTTCCTGCAGCAGCTCCTACCGCTGCTTCCCAAGCACTCGTTGCTGTTGTGAAGATACCTGCTGATGTTCCTGCAGCTGACACTGCATCGGGAACTTTAACCGCTCTTCAGCTTCATTTGAATTTGCTGCTTACTTCCTGGCCGTTTTTATCTGCTGCCCCCAATTATCTAAAAGTGCCAATTAGCTTAGGACCATTTGTAGTTCGTTATTCATCTGCTCTTTAATTCCATCTGAAGGCACTGCTCTACTCCTCACGGTCGCCCTAAATCGAAAAGTTTGTGGATCCACCAATCGACCGCAAGCCACCTGGAAAATTTGATTCACGGCCAGCAGTTTGAATATTCATGGGCCCACTGAAAGCCGCTTGAACCCACAGACATTCATCCTGGCCCTTTGCCCCTAGTAACCGAGCTGCATCGATGCTGTAATCCACACACATGCTACTGGACCATTGCCCACAGTCTAACACCATATGTAACAATGTGCTCACTGAAAGTACTGGGGAATATTCACTTGGCAGCAGAATTGAAACACACAGCAATGGTTTCTATTTAAATCAAGTCCATTTGGTCATAAAGTCATAAATCAGACTCCAGAGCCACATAACAGAGTGAGCCTTGTTTTGGCTATTCAACAACATAAACATCATACACAGTCAATTTCACTGCTCAAATTGTCCATACAGATTTCATTGGCTTTGGTCAACTTTTAGTCACGGATTTCAAGCTCAGTTTCCTGTCTGGAGCTCTGGCATGCTCCAAACATACAGGGTACCTTCAGAGTGTGCTGCTCACTCTTGCAGGACCTGGCTTGACTGACCACATGATCACACCAAGAGTCTCATTAGACCACACAAGACACTCCCTTGGGTGCAGGTATCTAGATGGCTAAATACACCGAGCTTTGTCACTTATCTACAATACCTGAACCTTTGAATACTTTTCAAGCACTGATGAGAGAGTATCAAAATATGTGTAATCACTATACTTGTAACAAGTAGTTTTCACTACTAGCGTGCTCATCCGAATAGCAAGTCCAATGTTAGTCAATTAGTGATATGCTCTGCCCACACACATCCGGCTATTAAAAAGTATCTTTTTGGGACAGGGCGGTAGGGTGGGCTTTTTTGCATTTAACATCTTGCTATGCACCCCAGAGAGAGCCTAACATTCAATCTGCACTCACTGGGGTGCCGACTCCACTCGTGTATTGAAGGGAGCTGGCAATATGTGTCACATTGTTCACGATCGACACTCATGAGCACCAGCGTTACTCGCCGAGTGGCGAATAGTAACGATTACGCTTCCTCACCACTATTGTTAAGGCTTATGGAATTACAGTTTATATTACGTGACACATACCAGTCATTAACAATGTAACTGACTATATATATACTAGATGGTGGCCCGATTCTAACACATCGGGCATTCTAGAATATGTATGTAGTTTATTTATGAAGATTTAAGAATAATGCAATGAATACACAATATCTATCTATCATCTACCTATGTGTCTATTGTCTGTGTATGCTATATTTATTTATCATCTCTCTATACATGTTTCATCTATGTATCTATCTATCTATAAAGAAAAATAAGCTAAACAGCACTCAAGGCATAGTCTGAACTGGTGCAAGCTGCAACACTGAACAATACACAGAAAAAATTCATAGCAGTACACAGTCACTGCTAATCATGTGTGAATACGGACATACAGATAGAAGTAAAAGGACCTATGCATTTGAGAAAAAATATAAAAACTCGCTTTTTTTCAAAAAACTAAATTTTTGGATTTTTTGCCTTAAGGCCATGTCACACAGAACGACCGCTCCAACGATCCCGACAGCGATAACGACCTGCCGGGATCACTGGAGCGTCGTTACCTGGTCGCTGGTGAGCTGTCAAACAGGCCGATCTCCCCAGCGATCAGGGGCATAGGGGCCACCTCCCAAATCGCTGAAGGCGATGTCAGCATCCTCCCTGCTTAGCGCTGCCTGTAGACAGGGAGGAGGACGGTGGTAACTATGATAAATAGCGGGTATCTAGGCACCTTGTATTTCAAATATGGCGCCATGGCGCGCACCGCTATTCTAATTGGTCACTGCTGAACGCGGTGGAAAATCAGAATAGCAGCGCGCGCCATGGCGCCATATTTGAAATACACTGAGCAGATTGTATTTCAAATATGTCGCCATGGCACTAGCGCCGCTATTCTGATTGGCCGCCGCTTTCAGCAGCGACCAATCAGAATAGCGGCGCGCGCAATGGTGCCATATTTGAAATACACTGAGCACATTGTATTTTCAATATGGCGCCATGGCGCGCGCCGCTATTCTGATTGGTCGCTGCTGAATGCGGCGACCAGAAGAGCGGCACGCAATTTGAATGTCGCTCGTCTGATTGGTTGCCGCATTCAGGGCCGACCAATCAGAGGAGCGACGCGCGCCAAGGCGCCATATTTAAAATTATTTTAAAAGTATTTTAAATATAGTGCTGCGGCGACCATTCAGAAAAGTACCGCAGCTCGGCGCACGGTTTGAATGCCGCGCGGGGCACTACCACTGCGAGCAGCCAGAGATGACCGGCTAACGCCGGTCATCTCCCGGCTGGCTCGCATGTGCTGCGGCCACCGTCGGGAAATCCCGCTGATCTCCCGGCGATGGCCACGGCTGGACACGTGTATCACAGCGACAGCGGCGCCAATGCGCCGCTGTCGCCGGGTTTCAGCTTGGCGCGAATTTTGAATGCGTGCGGCTGTTTTGCATACTCCTCGCTCATTGGTGGCCTCAGCTGGCGGCTATCAATGAGCGATCTGGCGCTGGCGCGCGATTTCCGTGACAGAGAAGATTAGACAATTATATAGTGTATATATATATATTACACAGTATGTATACATATATATATATATATATATACAGTGGCGATCAAAATTAGAGGACAATGTATGGTCACTTGAGCCTTTCTGACGGAATATAATCTACAATCAAGGACATTTGGCATTTTTGTGTAAGGGTTACAGCATGCCGCTTGAACAGTGTTGTCCAAAATAACCAGGGTTTATTAACATAAAACCTTTATTTTACACAGAAACTGACTGTAGCAAAGAGAAAGATTAAAACTGAATTTTGTGAAGGTTACAACACTCACCAATCAGTATGAAGTGTACAGGCCTTTGCTGCGAATTACTTCAGCACATCTGTGGCCGCAATACATCACTAGTCTCTCACACTGCTCTGGTGTGATTTTGCTCAACTCTTCTTCCAGTCTCTTCCACATTACTGTGAGGGTACCTTTACACGCCGCTACAACAGGATGGATACAACCCGCTACTTCACGTGCACGAGCACGCCCAAACGGTTACAAACGGGAAACGCACCACCTGTACACGCCGCCACAAGGTGCGCTACGCTACGCTACATCTATAGCTAGATACATCGCCGGGTGTCTCAAGTAGCCATCTGTAGCTCATCTTACCTCATTTACACACTGCTACAACAAGCTAATATGGGCGGACCTAGTGCAGCAGGGACAGCACATAGGCGTGCCACAATTGTGGATTACGAGACGCTCGTACGATGATAGGACAAAGCAAGAAACCCATGATTGGGCCGGCATCGCAGGAGGCAGTTTAATACATGATGCTCGAGCAATTGTGTAGTGTGACTGGTCAGCTCCTTAAATATGCCTCCCTATGCAGCGACTACCAATCGTAATGCAGGAGCTTCCACCAATGATCGCTGAAGGGGGGCAGTATCCCGGAGCCTGTGTCACGCCCCAGCTACATACCAGGTACATTGCCTGGTGTCGACACATCCCTTCTGTAGCTTCTTTACACGCCGATACAGCTCGCTGCAATCGGCTTTGTAGCCACCTGTTTCAGAGCAGTGCTCGGAAACAGATGTATCTGTTGCCAGCTGCCTCCTACCGTCTTCACACGCCGCTACTACGGGCTATATTGACGACGCAAGCTACAATCGTAGCCTGTAGCGGGTTGTATCCATCCTGTTGTAGCGGCGTGTAAAGGTACCCTCAGGCAGCCGGCAACAGATACATCTGTTTCCAAGCACTGCTCTGAAACAGGTGGCTACAAAGCCGATTGCAGCGAGCTGTATCGGCGTGTAAAGAAGCTACAGAAGGGATGTGTCGACACCAGGCAATGTACCTGGTATGTAGCTGGGGCGTGACACAGGCTCCGGGATACCGCCCCCCTTCAGCGATCATTGGTGGAAGCTCCTGCCTTACGATTGGTAGTCGCTGCATAGGGAGGCATATTTAAGGACCTGACCAGTCACACTACACAATTGCTCGAGCATCATGTATTAAACAGCCTCCTGCGATGCCTGCCCAATCATGGGTTTCTTGCTTTGTCCTATCATCGTACGAGCGTCTCGTAATCCACAATTGTGGCACGCCTATGTGCTGTCCCTGCTGCACCAGGTCCGCCCATATTAGCTTGTTGTAGCGGTGTGTAAATGAGGTAAGATGAGCTACAGATGGCTACTTGAGACACCCGGCGATGTATCTAGCTATAGATGTAGCGTAGCGCACCTTGTGGCGGCGTGTACAGGTGGTGCATTTCCTGTTTGTAACCGTTTGGGCGTGCTCGTGCACGTGAAGTAGCGGGTTGTATCCATCCTGTTGTAGCGGCGTGTAAAGGTACCCTGACTGTTGTGGATTTCTTGGCCATAACTTGGTCATCAAGGATTTTCCAGAGGTTTTCTATTGAGTTTAGATCAGGACTCTGGGTGGCCATTTCATTGTTTCAATGTTTTCTGTTTCAAGGAATTGCTTTACCTATTTTGCTGTGACGGGGGACTGGAGGCATTGTCCTGCACGCAAATTGCTGGCTGACTGAGTGCTGAATGCAATTAAGGGACCAAGTTTTGTTAAAGAAGGTTCTGATACACACTTGCATTCCTGCCATGTAGCTGTATGAGAGATCCAAGCCCTGCAGCGGAAAACATTCCCCAAACCATGACACTTCCACCACCACTTTTCACTGACTTCTTGTTTGTTTGTTTGAAGTTGTCTATGTTGGACATTTTGTTTGTTTCTGTTGCCATGTTGGCACCTCTCTTTTTTAGGCCCTGTTGGCCTTTTTTCTTATATTATCCCACATTGGGAAAGTGGGTAGTATAGTTTGCCTACTACTAATCTGAAAAAACATCATTTAAAAAAAAAAAAAAAAGGAAACAATAGATGTCAGTGCAAACCAAAATACTGCGTGATCCCTTGTCTCAACACACACAGGGAAACATTTGGGAGGTCAAATTGTTAAACACAACACATGGCTAATGACTTTGCGTAGGTATGCAGTGTGACATGATAAAGACCTGACCACACTGTACCATTTCAACACGGATGAAGCCCTATTTTACATTAATTTCTCCAATATCACACCCACATTAACAAACACACAGACACAAACATACTCGCCTACGTCGGCCAGAGAAGATTTGTAATCTCGCAATACTCACACATGTCATCTAGGGATAGGCTGCTGTCTGCTACAATGACACAACTATGTTATTGTGGACATGAGGCCTCTCCTTCTGCCACACAAACATCACCATTACACCCACAACACAGTACAAACACAACCATACTGCTGAACCGGACACATATGTGGACGTAGGTACGCCAAATAATAGTGAGGTTTATTAAACCAAAGTAAAAATACAAACACACTTGGTTTTAAATTAACAAACAAAACAGTCCAGTACGCAATGTAGTGCATTGCCTAGTAGCGTCTTGCATCTTCCTCCTCTGCTGGATCAGACAATGGCTCCTCCGCCTCATCCCCGTAGTCCCACACATTGGGGGCCCTTCTGTGCTGGAGTCTTGCTGGGGGACGTGGAGGATCCTGATTTTGGTGACCTCTAGCCATGGGTTGTTGGGGCACAGGGGGCACTGGGGGTGTTTTCTTGGGGATGGCGAGGTAACCACCCCATTTCAGTGCACCATCAACGCCCGCTTCCAGGACCTGAATGATGGCCCTCTCGGCGATGGCACGTTGTTCTGGCTCCATGTGGCGCACCAACTCACTGGCCATGTGCCAGATTGAAGTGGCGGGGGTCCTCTCTCTAATAGGACCCGTTTTGCCCAGGTACCCAGCTCAGTGTTGGGTGGGTCAGGTGTGCGTCACCGTTGTATGCCTGAGCTGGGCCCTGGGCATAGCCCCTCCCACCACTGGGATCAGGCACCTGCTCCACCAAAGATGATGATGGTGGAGCCTGGCCAGCGGCTGGGTCTTCTGCACTGGAGCCAGACTCACGAGGGGCCTGTAAACCAAACATAGAAAAAAACAAGTTAAGAAGAGTAGCAATGTACTGACATCAATTACCACAACCAACCACCTAGCACCAGATGGTGCATATATGAGCATGCCAAACCCCAAAATCAACAGTAGCAGGGTTGGAAACAAAGATGAAGAAAGAAGTCGACCAGTGCTCTGTAGTCACCTGAGGCTCCAAATTGATATGCCAAGCGTCCCAACATAACACAGCACAATCTGTGCCATCAGCCACGAGCCAACACACAGCAGAACACACAGAAGAATGGTGAAAGTCCAACACGATTGTGCCTTCAACATCTCCACCAACCCACACATCAGTGCAACCACCAAGGTGTGCACATAGGTAGATAAAAACACTTACGCACCTCCTGTTACGGGGCAGGCTCTTAGTTTGAGGCCAAAGATGGTTGGGCAAGGCGGCTGCACCATGTTGGGCGATGAGCCTCCTGGCCCAGGGTGAAGGTGAGGAGGTCATAATACCACAGACGTGGCTTAGGGACCTCCTCACCTCCAGCCCCGGACCCAGTCATCCACACCTTCTTATGTTCTTTGGTGAGCATGTGCGCAGCCGCTTGATTTTTTCCACAACCATCGGCACCATCCAGGTCTTACTTTGGTCGAGACGGTTTGCCAGCTTGACAAGGTGCCCGTAGGCCACAGCCCTCACCGCTCTGTTCTTGTACTCGGGCAACGCAACCCTCCACAGGCATTCATGGTCCTGGTACATGGCTAGGAGTTCTCGCACAAAATCAGGACCCTCAGCCATCTGCCAAAAACATACATAGTGTGTTACCAAAACACATACATGTACATATCAGGTCACACCATACTCGGTGTGACCAATCCATGTCTAGCACTAGCAATGACAGGTGGTCTGGCAGTTAGCTTGTGTATGCAGAAGCATTAATGGCCTTTATATGTGTACACAGATTTGACATGCTGCACATGACACAGGACATATGTGGTTTGGGCCTTGCCAGGCAAAGTTACAAAGCTGTATCGTGTTGAAATGGCACACATGGCGTACCACACAACAGGAATGACCTCAGCACATATTTATGGAATGATGTAGTGCTGTATGACACATTGTCATGTCATTAGTGGCAAGGATCATTATGTGTGAAACAGGACACGGAGGGGGTTGACGATGCGTAGGCATCGCAGACCATACATCTACATGACGCTACATGAAGCTGTAAAAAACCCGCCCATACATCTGTCAAAATATGGCTCTGAAGCTGAAAATAATATACCATACATGAGAAGCACTATAGCATATCCACCGACTTACCGTCTGTTCAACAGAGTTCTAGGGATGAGACGCTACTAGACCAATGTACATTGAAGTAGGAGCATTTTCAACACATCATGAGCAATCACAAAGCAGCACAGCTCTTCCTAATCAGTAGTCGCACCTGGCAACGCCCAGGCGCCTACGTGAATTACATGACGCAGATGCTCTGTGATTGGATGGTTACCACATAAAAACCGCAAACGACCAAGCTACGGCACGCTTGCTGCCCAGAGTCATTAAGTAAGTACTGATGTTCACACATGATTTGGGATATGGCTGTGTATAGCGTTTGATACATGTTTGCATTACAGATCGTATTGTGTACTGTAGCAGACGCCCAAGTCCGGGTGTATGTAGTTTGTAATGATGATGTGTTTGATTGATCTATTGTGTGCCGCAAAATGAATTGATGGCTTTCCTTGCAACAAAACACCCTCCTCATTGACAATCCATTTTGCTTTCGCCATACAGGATCATATACCAAGGAGGCCTCTGTGGTTAGTTTAGTGGAACAATGAAATGTGGGCACATAGTACTGGCCTTTACCAGACAGAAAGGAAGTATTCTGGCGATACTGAGATGTGGAGTGGCCCAGGTGGCTTGGCAATGTCTGCCTGTGAAGATCCAGCCTTATCAACACAACAGGGATGCCTGTTGGACATGAAGAATATGCAATTGTCAGCTGCGTGGGGTGATGATTTGTCATTAGCACATGGCTCTGGTACATTTAGCATGTTCTTGTATTTAATTGGTAACAAGCATCTGTCTGTGTGGTTGAGCATTGTATTTTCCTAGGTCTTGTGGTAGTACATAGACATTATGGGCAATTATATGTGGGTATGGTAATGATGTCACAATTTGTAAGATGGAGATATAGTTGTGGAGGAGGGCCATGGGTGTAGTCATAACAGGTGTTGTTGTGAGGCAGTGTAATGTTGTTTGTGACCGTTCAATGGTGTAAAATATCTATGTGGGTGGTATCTATGTTTTGTGTGTGTTGTTAGAATTCCTTTTTTATGCACAAAAAGTAACACTAAAAACAAAACAAACTACCTGTGTCTATCGTTACTTTTCAATACAGGGCAGTTGCACTTAGCTTTCTGCTGTGCACAGAGGTATGTGATATGTTAAATGGTATAGATGGGTCCGTGCAGCTTTGTCTGCTAATGTCCAGTACACAGGTCCAGCCCTTTGGCCCACACTGTATGCCGTGACTGTGTGAACATGTCCATTATGATGTGTTTGGCCACATGGAAATGTGTCCACACACATGGAGAATGCAATGGTGTTTGTGGGGCATGTAGGTACACTTCAGTACACACACGCAAATATGTGTGCACACACATAGTTCAGCCATGGCAACTCTGCCATGGCGTGGACCAATGCAGGCACATATGTCCATAGTGTTATTAGTATCTTACCACCATCACCTACAAACGCACACCTAGCCATTCTTAGTGTAATCCATTGTACTGCACAAGACCGCTCCTGTGTGACACTTTGGCGCCTCTAAAGTGTGTTGTAGGAGCCACAAATGACGACATGAGCGTGTATTTGTGACAAACTCCGATAGACAATGGCATCATGTATTAGCCGGCCTTCCAGAGCAGGCTGACCAATCATAACATTGTTGCATTGTCCAATGAGCGTGTATGGTGTAAACCACTGTGGCACGCCTATCTCCTCGCTGCGCTGAACATGTACGCCCACTTTGACTTTGAGATTGCGGCGTGTGAAGCGGCGATGGAATGAGGCAAGATTGGTTCTGCTGTAGGTGAGGTGATTTCCGGAGCTAAACATCGCCTTAGCTTCAGGCGCAATTGCGGCGTGTGACGCCGCCATCGGCGATCTGAGGCGGGCACGAAAAACGTGAGCGCGCACGTCAGGTCGCCCACACATCGCCAGCCGAGATTGCGGCGAGTGACAGTACCTTAAGGGACATTTTTAGTAATACAATATAAAATGTTCCCATCCTGGTCTCTTTGTAGTAATGTCCCCATCCTGATCCTCTTTTAGTAATGTTTCCATTCTGATCCCCTTGTAGCAGTAATGGCCCCATAATGTAGTAATGCCGCATTCTGATCGCAATGCAGCAGTAATGGCCCCATATTGTAGTAATGCCGCATTCTGATCGTCATGAAGCAGTAATGGCCTCATATTGTAGTAATGCCCCCATTCTGATCGCCATGCAGCAGTAATGGCCCCATATTGTAGTAATGCCCCCATTCTGATCCTGTCTTTGCACTAATGTCTGAATACTGATCCCTTCCACTAGATTATCACATACACACACATTTTTTTCACCTGTCCACACATACACGCACAGATTTTTCTAACATGTCCACACACAAACACACTTTTTTTCATCTGTTCTCTGTTCCCTCTGTGTCATCCTTTCTGCGGGCTGCAGCACAGCGAATGCCTTGATGATTTTGGCCGGTTCCAGGGGGCTGCTGTGGTCCGCGCTTCCTATGTACTCCCTGTGCCATGCAGTGACAAGTTCTCCAGCTGGACAATCAGAGGCCAGCAGCTGACATCACACTCTGACATCAGCTGTTCAGATTTGATTGGCCGGCAGCTGCCACTGATGTAGTTGATCCAGAGAGTTGACTCTGTGCTGATGTCGGGAATACATAGGAAGCACAGACTGCGTCATCATCATTAAGGTGTTCACGGTGCTACGGGCCGCATAATGAAGCCCCAGGGGCCACATGCAGCCCACATGTTTGAGACCCCTGGTCTAGCCTTTTGTTTCTTTCTGCTAATGAGAGGTGAGAGGTTTGGTCACTGAAGAGTGGGCTTTTAGACCAAATGCTCTTAAATGGCATGAATCTGTATGATGAGACAGATCCTTACCCTGTTTAGTGCTGACCTGGTGAGCTATTCCAGCTGCAGTGTCTCCATATTATCCTTTCTTATCTTTGATTTGTCTTTCAAGGAAAACCAGCCTTCTTGGGGGACTTGACACAATTTGTGATGTTGTAAAGATGCAATATTCTAGAAATTACAGACTTGAAATGACCAATGTCTGTGGCAATGGCTGATACAGTGACCTCTTGGCCTTCATCTGGACAACCTGCTGCCAGAGAGTTTCAGTCACTTGGAAAGGCACAACATTTTTACAAAGTGAGTGCAAACTGGAAAGTTAGGCTGCTAGTTAAATAGTGTTTGTCAGATAAATAAGGAAATTAGCACTAGGTTGCAGAATATCCCCAAAGCTTGCAGGTATCTGAAAGTGTTCTGTAATTTTGATCAGTGTTCGCTTATCTCACTTACATTTTTATTCTGTGCTTTAGAATATATTCAATTTACGAAATAAGCTTAAAATAAAATACTGCTATTTTACTCATGTTAGGATATTTTCACATAGAAACACAATGACTTTGACATTAGGGAAAACTTGCAAAATCGGAAGTATCAATACTTATTTTAACACGGTATATTGTATAATATATACAGTGCAGGAAATCATTTTTTGATCCCTTGCTGATTTTGTAAGTTTGCCCACTAATAAAGACATGAACATGCTATAATTTTAAGGGTAGGTTGATTTTAACACTGATGGTCACTTTACACGCGGCTACATTTCTAGCTTATCCACAGGTAACTTACTGGCTGCAGTGAAATCATGGAGACATTATTCCATTTGTACACAGCAACAAGGTAGAACCATGTCTCCATGATTTCACTGCAGCCAGTTAGTTACCTGTGGATAAGCTAGAAATGTAGCCGCGTGTAAAGTGGCCATGAGAGCTAGAATAGCAAAAGTAAAATACAGAAAATCTCAAGCACACAGAACACTTTTACCATATATGGGCGATAAGGGGCAACCGGACACAGGAGAGATGACAGACACCACAAGGCAATTATATATCAAGATATATATATATATATATATATAATATATATATATTATATATACAGAAGAAATATGAATATTGATCCAATAGATTCCATAAAAATGGATAGCGCTTGAATGCCGTCCATGTGTTACCAAATTGGTGTTGTTTCTATCCCAGAATTTAAAATTGATATTCTTATTATTTATTCTCACAAACACAAAATACAGATTCCTCATTAATGGCATAAATATGCATTTGTACCAGAAACGGATTAACACCAGATCACTAATGAAAATGGTCTTTTTTATCGAAAGCAATAAAAAAAAGGGGGTGTTTAAATTCGTTCTTGGCCACACAAGGAATATCTGTATAATATTCTAAAAATATTCCTCAAAAGTCTATTTAACTATTGAAATAAGGTTATTTACGTTCTTTCGAGAAGTTTGTTCCAAAAATAAGACTTGGAAATGAACGGCTTGCTTCATTGACTGTATGTTAGTGGTATTTTGTAGCTTTGCGGTTTATATCCTTTACTTTTTTTTGTAAGCAACAACCTAATTTCGAGCAAGGCTTTCTAGCAAACATAAAACATAGCCAAAAAAAAACCTAGGAATCCCTCTAAGACGTGATTAAATTCTCAAGTGAAAATGATTATGCCTAGTTTCTGACCTAGATTTCCCTTTTACGAACACTGAGTGTTTGTCCTTCTAAAGGAACCAATATGTTTGTATAACTGATGTGAAACGAGCTTGACTCCAGAAAGATTTACGTTAATATGTATCTAACCATTCAGAGGGTAGCACATCTGCAGATTGTACATTAAGGGTCTTGGCTGGAGTACAGCTAGTCACGTATGATATCAAACACACAAATGTGACGTGATGCCCTTATACGTTTGAGAATAATTCAATGTGCCATCTAGTTCGATGGCAAGGGAAAAGCCATAAACACGGTTGTCACAAAGGAGAAAAAAGGATTCACAGATACAGTCAACCGGGGGAATAGAAACTTATAACCAGTCATCAGGTCTTAATGTAAGTGTTAATTAGGACATCACATAATTTAAAGGTAAAATATAATGTCGACAAGACCAATGGTTGACGTATATGTAATTAACCGCACGTTTTAACAAAGAAGGAGAAAGCCTGTCCTACTAAATTTTAACCACAGGCACTTCACTATCGCACAGTTAATCGTCCTTTTTAGAAATTATGGAGATGATCTGGGCGCCGACCGAATCAGACCAGTAAATTATGACTAAAGAGGAAGGTATATGCAATTTTTATGCATTCATCTATCTTTCTTTCTCCCGTACAAAAGAAAAAATAATTAGCACATCGTCATATTTAAACAATTGCTTACTTTACATAAAAAGAGATGTGAGCTCATTTATTTTGAAAAACACTTAACATGAACCTCATGCCTAATGACCTGTCCCATGATTTATTGTGTGATGTGACGCACCATGCTAAATTCATAGTTCACACTGTAACTAGTGAGCAAATTATTAAATGGCAGTGATCCCAGGCCACTTGGAGACTTTATTGCTTCCGTGATACGTGTATATATAAACAATAATAATAAAAAATATATATATATATACACAGGATGGGCCATCTCATTCAAGTTGATATCACCATTCATTCCCATTTTCTTTAGGTGTATCCTTATAAATGGCCCATCCAGGCAATTGGGCCATTTATATGGATACATCTAAATAACATGGGAATTAATTGTGATATCAAATTGAAATAACTCATGAAAGAATAAAGTTATGTTAAAACCAAGCACACCATTGTTTTTCCTATGAAATTCTCAATGTTTTATGTGTCCCATTGAAAAAAAATAAAGTTGGATCCAAAATGGCCGACATCAAAATGGCCACCATGGTCACCACCCATCTGTAAAAGTTTTCTCCCTCCCCTATACTAATGTGCCACAAACAGGAAGTTGATATCACCAACCATTCCCATTTTATTTAGGTGTATCCATATAGATGGCCCACCCTATAAATATATATAAACCATGTTCCAAATTATTACGCAAATGTTCTTTTTCTCTGATTTTCCTAAATGGTCGGTGAAATAACAGTCAGTGTAATAACAGTCATCACCTGTTAGAATATACATCGAATTGTATTGAAGAAACCTCCCAATGATAACAGTATAATCTTCAAAATAAAAAAGAACTCTAAATGCCCTGTTCCAAATTATTAGGCACAGTAGTGTTTCTGAACATTTGATATGTTTGAAAGAACTGAAAATGCTCATTTCTTGAATTTGCAGCATTAGGAAGTCACATTCACTGAAATACAAAACATCCTAACAGGCCAAGTTACATGTTAACATAGGAACCATTTTTTGATCTCACCTTCACAATTCTTGCATCCATTGAACTTGTGAGTATCTGGAGAGTTTCTGCTTGTATTTCTTTGCGTGATGTCAGAATAGTCTCCCAGAGCTGCTGTTTTGATGTAAACTGCCTCCCACCTTCATAGATCTTTTGCTTGATTATACTCCAAAGGTTCTCTATAGGGTTTAGGTCAGGGGAAGATGGTGGCCACAGCACGAGTTTATCTCCTTTTATGCTTTTTGTACCATGGAAGAAAGGTCTCAGTCAGAAACTCTATATACTTTGCAGAGGTTATTTTCACACCTTCAGGAACCTTAAAGGGGCCTACTAGCTGTTTCCCAATGATTCTGGCCCAAAACATGACTCCTCCACCTCCTTGCTGACGTCGCAGCCTTGTTGGGACATGGTGGCATCCACCAACCATCCACTACTTCATACATCTGGACCATCCAGGGTTGCTCGGCACTCACCAGTAAACAAAACAGTTTGAAAATTAGTCTTCATGTATGTCTTGGCCCACTGCAACCGTTTCTGCTTGTGAGCACTGTGTAGGGGTGGCCGAATGGTAGGTTTATGTACCACAGCAAGCCTTTGAAGTACCCTACACCTTGAGGTTCGAGGGACTTCAGTGGCACCAGCAGCTTCAAATATCTGTTTGTTGGTTTGTAAGGCCTTTTTAGCAGCTGTTCTCTTAATCTGATGAGCTTGCCTGGCAGAAACCTTCCTCATTCCGCCTTTATCTGCACGAACACATCTGTGCTCAGAATCAGCCACAAATCTCTTCACAGTACGATGATCACGCTTACGTTTTCAAGCAATATCTAATGTTTTCATCCCTTGTCCAAGGCATTGCACTATTTGTTGCTTTTCAGCAGCAGAGAGATCCTTTTTCTGTCCCATGTTACTTGAAAACTGTGGCCTGCGTAATATTGTGCAACACCCAGTTTTCCTTTTATTGGGCTCACCTGCCAAATTATCACAGGTATCTGAGATTGATATCAGTGATCCAAAGAACCCTGAGACACAATACCATCAATGGGTTTCATTGACAAAAAAAAAACATGACTCTTAAAACCAATTTGCATAATAATTTGGAACATGGTGTATATATATATTTATATTTACAATATGTTGAATCATGAAATTATCTAATGAATTAAGTGAGTTATATATTTTATAAATACACAGCGAAATATAGACTTCTCAACATTTTATACCTCATTGGCAAACACTTTATTTCACCTGCATGGCCAACAAAGTCAACAACTTCACTGTATAATTTTCCATCTTTACAATGGAAGCCAATAAGTGGCGTAAGCACCTGTCTACCATGTGTATACATGTGTAATTTAAATATAAAGTGCCATATAAAGTTGTAAAATATTTGAATACCTTAATTTATGATGTGGCTAAATATACAATAAACTCATTACACAGAGACGGACCCAATTAATCCTCAATGGGAAATCTAAATTGGAAATGTACATTTGGATTATGTATGAAATACACACCTGGAGGTTCTCAATCGGAAATATACATCCAATTCCTTGTTATAAAATAGTGCATGCTAATGACAATAACTAATGGCAATAACAACCAAAAAACTCATATAAAAGAAGAATAAATAGGTTGTTATTTATGCAGCTCAATCATGCAGAATGTTGGTCTATTTGCATAGGATTGAATCCCCCTGAATTATGGATAATATACACTGAAAAGCACTTTACATCCCTGTTTAGTCTAATTTCTAGTTAATATTAAATAGCTAAAGTACATTTCTAAAAGTACCAATTATAAACTGTCACAGATTCACTCTCATGTGCTTGAGACGTTGTGTACGTCTGCAAACATTAGATGAACGGTCCTTCACTCAACCACACACTTACCATGGAATGCCATTGGAAATGATGGGGAAGCGTCCAGTCTTCAGTCTGGCATAAGCACACAGGACTGTAAGCAACCACTGGTCATTTTTATACAATTAGCATGAATATTTGTTGTCTGCATCACATTATATATTATATTGCCATATAATTCACATAAAACAAAGCAATGGAGCACTCCGGGTTCATCCACCATACTTTAAAATAGTCCCTAAACTCATTTTGAATCTGGAGACACCACGTGGTCAAAAAATGCTGAATAGCAGGTAGAATATAACTAAGGCCCCTTTCACCTAGGCGTTTTTTGCTGATCCAGCAGGTGGCGCCGCATCTGCCAGATCAGCCGCCTGACGGCTGCACTTGTGGCACGCACCCAGCAAGCCACATGCATTGTCTATGGGGCTTGCAGTCCGGTGCGGCAAGTGCGGTTCTTCCAGATGCGGCAGATCTGGCACTTGCGGCTGCGAAAAAAAAAACGCTGCTTGCAGCTTTTTTTTTTTCACGGCCGCAAGTGTGGGATCCGGCGTAACAATACTTGCCACACCGGACCGCAAGCCCTATAGACAATGCATGGAGCTTGCCGGATCTGGGCAGTAAGTGCAGCCGTTAGGTGGCAGATCCGGCAGATGCGGTAAATCTGCCGGATCTGCCGCACATCAGCGAAAAACGCTGATGTGAAAGGGGCCTAAGTTGACCCAACACAGATCTTTCAATGTAGAATTACACTTATTGCTTCCATATCTACATTAAGTATTACATAGATCAGAAAATGCACAAATTTCATTTTGTACAATTACAAGAGTAAGAACAACATACAATTTTGATTATTTCTAAGTTAGCTTTGCACAACCGGGGTAAAATATCCAAAGCTTGGACAAAGAGAAGTCTTATATAAAAGTAACCGGTATGGAAGAGGAAGGAGGGGAGTATCAGCACAGCCGTATAGTGAGTAAAAAGCCAAGTTGATTTGATTAAGGGGACCCATTGCCAGAAATGCTTCTGTTTTAATAACCCCCTTTCATCATTTTTTTGTTAATTTTTTTTAATGGATTAAATTAATAAACTTGGCTTTTTACTCACTGGATGGCGGTGCTGATATTTTCTTCAATCCTCTTCCGTGCCTACACCACTGTACTACACCACGCTTGGACCAAGCACCCTGTGCAGCCACGGACATCCCAGCTTACAACATGGTCTACACAGTGTGAGGAGTTCCATATTTCCCTAAATAAAAAATATTGGTTTATTAGAGCAACCTGTCATGCACCAGTTTGGGATCAAGGCTTTGCTTCCCTCACCCTGGTCTGCTAAACACATTGGGCTTTGAAGATGGTTTAGTGTGAACCCATGTGATCATCTGTCCGGGACGATATAATGCTTACCTAGACACACACCTGTATCTTGGTATTAAGACTTCAGTGTTCTTTAGGGTACCTTTACACGTGGCAACTTTTCTAAGACTTTCACTGGCAACTTACTGGTTGCAATGAAATCATGGACACATTGTTCTATCTTGTTGCTGTGTACAAATGGAACAATGTGTCCATGATTTCACTGCAACCAGTAAGTTGCCAGAGAAATTCCTAGAAAAGTTGCCGCGTGTAAAGGTACCTTAAGACTCAATTTCTCTGTGTACCTCAATCTGCTCAGAAAACTGTTTGCGGTCTTCAGGACATCCCCTGTCTGCAGTTTCTAGTATCTCAGCTACCTGCATGTGGTCTCTAGGATGTCTCATTCCTAATCTGTGGTTTCCAGTTTCTCAGATACCTGTCCATATGTGGCTTCCAGTGCCTTTACAAATGATCTCCTGTCTGCCTGCGGTTTTCAGTTTCCAAGCTATCTTTCTGTAGTCTCCAGAATATCTCCTCTCATGTGTCTGTGGTCTCCAGCACTTCTGCTACCTGTCTGCCTCCATATTCCAGTGCCTCTGTAAGGCCGGGTTCACATTTGCGTTTGGGTCTACATGCGGAGGGTATGCAGTCGCAAACGCTGCCATACTGATGTGAATGCAGCGGAGAATCTCTGCATGCGTTCACATCAGCATGGTGATAGGTCAGCCAATCAGCGATCTCGGCGGTGGCCGGGAGGCGGAGATCAGCAGCAGAGATCTCCTCCTCTCGGCCACAGCCGAGATCACTGATTGGCCACCAGGAGAGATTTCAATGTGATCGCAGCGTTCTCCTGCGCTGTCATGTGGAGGACACAGCTGATCCATTGAGATCCATGCATTGTTTGTACGCTTGCTGATAAAACAAGCGTCCGTGAACACACAAAAAAGCGACCGGCTGCGTTCGGAGGGTGCACCCAAACGCAACCGCAACCGAGTGCTGCCAAAAGCAGCTACTATGCGTTCCCATGTTAAACATAGGAACGCAGTGCGCATGCGTTTGGCTGCGCTCTGTTACGCTGCATTCCAAACGCTAATGTGAAACCAGCTTAATGGTCTCCTGTCTGCCTGTGTCTCCGGTACCTCAGCTATGCGTGTCCAGAGTGCCTCACCCATCTTTTGCACTAACATCTGTGGCCTGGTTGTCCACCTGGAACTTGAGCTTGGAGGATTCCCCTCATCAAGCAAACCTAATACAACTGCTACTCACTATTAAAGCAGAATGAAAGCATAGAAGGGGTGCACTTCTCAGTCATAATAGCTTACATACAGTGTGGAGGACTCAGTGAGGACAAGCAGGAAGGTTGAAAATCAGGTCACCACAGGTGCCTAGGCAGCACGGACCTGCGTCCTGGAAACACAGCAATGCAAGGCTTGAGAATGGTTCTTTATCCGAAACGCAACGCGTGTGACGCTCCTCTGCCATATTTATTGCACATTCTGTCATCTGCTTTAAATTTGGAGCCTGAAGATGTTTGAATAAAATAAATTCACCTTCATTTCAAACCCTTGATGGACATTCTTCTTTATCAGTGAGGACAAGGTATCATTAAAGTTGGTGTCATGTACTACTTCTAACGGCAAAAGGCCACTGTAAGATCACAAGTCAGCATATAGGTTTCCAATAAACAATAATAATAAAAAAATAGAATATAAGTGTTAGTCCTTTTTTGCCACCTATTCTTACCATTTAATTTAACCGTTGAAATATTATCATATGATTGAAGCTAACATATGGTGTGTGAAAGCAATTCTCTTTAAATTGGCTGTAAAACGGCTGCAAAAAAACAGCCAAATTATTGACTTGTTATATGTGACTCAGAAGTTGCACCGAACTTACCTTTAAATCTATGGGACAAAAGAGAGGGTACTGTCATGTTTATGGATGTGACCACATTGACACACTATATATATACCGTATATACTCGTGTATAAGCCGAGTTTGTCAGCCCAAAATTTGGGCTGAAAAGTCTCCCCCTCGGCTTATACACGAGTCAATACGGTGTTGGGGGCTGTGGAGGCTGGAGGAGGCGGGGGGGGAAGCTATATATGCACTGCTTCCCCCTGTCAATTAGCGGCAGGGGGAAGCAGTTCATATATGCCCCCCAATTGCTGGCACTCTCCCCCCTTGTAAGGGCCCCCCCCCCGCTGGTTATATTACCATCCCGGTCTTCTGCTCAGCGCCGCTCTTCGGTGCTCCGTCCGTCCAGCTACATCCGGGATCCCCGGCCGTCGCAGGCATATGACGTCATCGCGCGACAGCCGGAGATCCCGGATGCAGCGAGGATGGAGGATGGAGCATGAAGAACGGAGCACCGAGGAGCGGCGCTGATCAGAAGACCGGGATGGTAAGATAAGCAGGAGGGGGGTGAGTGCCAGCATTTGGGGGCAGCTGGGTACCCCCAGGGGGCTGCTGGGTACCCCCTGGGGGCTGCTAGATACCCCTTGGGGGCTGCTGGGTACCCCCAGGGGGCTGCTGGATACCCCCTGGGGGCTGCTGCATTACCCCTGGGGGCTGCTGTACACCCCCAGGGCTGCTGTATATACTGCTGGGGCCTGTATACCACTGGGGCTGCTGTATACTACCACTGGGGCTGCTGGGGTGCTATATACTACCGCTGGGGCTGCTATATACTACCACTGGGGCTGCTATACACTACCATTGGGACTGCTGGGGCTGCTATATACTACTGCTGGGACTGCTATATACTACCACTGGGGCTGGTATATACTACCACTGGGACTGCTGGGGCTGCTATATACTACCGCTGGGGCTGCTATATACTACCACTGGGGCTGCTATATACTACCACTGGGACTGCTGGGGCTGCTATATACTACCACTGGGGCTGCTGGGGCTGCTATATACTACCACTGGGCTGCTGGGGATGCTATATACTACCACTGGGGCTGCTAGATACCTTGGGCTGCTGGTACCCCAGGGGCTGCTGGGTACCCCAGGGCTGCTGGATACCCCTGGGGGCTGCTGCATTACCCCTGGGGGCTGCTGTATACCCCAGGCTGTGTATATACTGCTGGGCCTGTATACCACTGGGGCTGCTGTATACTACCACTGGGGCTGCTGGGCTGCTATATACTACCACTGGGGCTGCTGGGGATGCTATATACTACCACTGGGGCTGCTATATACTACCACTAGGGCTGCTGGGGCTGCTGTATACTACCACTGGGGCTGCTGTATACTACCACTGGGGAGGCCTGTATACCACTGGGGGGGGCCTGTATACCACACTGCTGGGGGCTATATACCTGTGCTGGGTCCACCCTCGGCTTATACACGAGTCAATAGGTTTTTCCAGATTTTTGGGGCAAAAGTAGGGGGTTCGGCTTATACACGGGTCGGCTTATACACGAGTATATACGGTATATATATATGCAACACTGCAATTTTCAAGTTGCATAACAAGAGTCGCCATGAAGCCTTAGCCTAATGCTAATTCACAATGTTCTTCTGCTTTAGAAAGTAAAAACAATCTAGTCCTTTTCTAATAGGCAACTTTATTACCCCAAAGATGTGAAGAACTTGAACTTTATACTTTTATTATTTAACCTAAAATAAAATGTGAAGCTTAAAGTTACAATTTCCGTTACAAGGGAAGTGGTAACATTTTTACACATTGTATCCGAAAAGAATCACCAGAGACAAGTATTTCGGAGCGTGGCAGTTACATTTATGTATAGCCAAATACAGAAGTAATTAAGACAGATATAAAGCAGTAGAGTGAATGACTGGAGACATAAACCAGAGCATCACAGGGGCCTGGGTGTCAAGTAGAATTTACGTCCCAAATTTCATCCATAGACGTGGTTACACAGGAAATGAAAAACCGAGCCTACACACTCTTTGATCATTGTTACAATAAATAATAACGTGGAGAAGAGGAAGAATGATTGGGTTACTGTGGATTAAGTCCAATGGGAGAGTGGACAACTCAGCATGGAAGAAATGAATGGGAAACTTAGACCTTGTATGATGGACGAGCACCAAATCGTTGTTGTGATTCCAGTTTCCATTTAACAAAACATCATACGATTGCCCTTTAGCTATTACTGAGATCTATAAAATGACCTCATAGCTTTCATATTATGTCAGTCCCATGACACTCATTCCTAACTGAGCCTTTCGTACAGGAATACCATTTGTATCTACATACGTGTGATAGGTCCATCATGTCACCAGCAATGGAACATCGCTAACGCACAACACAAGCCTCGACTAGAATCATGCTCACAGAGATGTCATTATATTACAAGTAAATTTGATCCTAATTGTACAGAATATTAATTGTAAACATAATAATCTAAGAAGCTATATAGAAACATTTAGAAAAATGTTTGATTTCTTAAGACTGGTTAGTGCTGATTGCTTGGAGAACATAGAGGATATGAACAAATAACACTCACACAAAAGGGGAATGGAAAAGGGTAAAGCGCAGTCGCACCCAACTGGTGCCTGTACAGACTAAAGACCCTAGCTGCATAACTAAAAGCACTGCTTCGGACTAAGCTCCTAATTGGCCATCAAAGGATTTCTTGTGTCTTCTGAGGGACAAGAGGGGAGGCTGCAAAACACTGCCTACAATGAAAATGAAGGAGTCCCTGGTTCCTACAAGGGTTGTAGAGTTAGAGTATGAATCAATTTTGGGAGAAGTCAGAGTCGGATTCAGGATATTGAGGAGTTGGATGTTTGGCTTACTGACTTTACAGCCACGGTTGTGGAGTCGAAGTCCATTTTGGAGTTGGATTCAAAGAAAAAGAAGAGTCGGATGTTTGGCTTACCGGCTCCACAGCCCTGCCAGTAACAAACAGAAATTTTGTGTGAGCTAAATTGAAGCAGGTTCAAATAAAGTGAAAGGGGCTGGAATGAAAACACAAACAGCAGAAACTCAACTGGCATTTTCTCCAAGGAAAATCCAATATATGAAGAGCTAGAGGTTTCACAAAACAGGTCCACATAAAACTATAGTCAGCAAGAAAATACAGTGAATGAAGACTATATATATCTTTATCCAGGCTGTGATAGTACAAACCAAAACAGCTCAATGAAAAACCCCCAAGGAGGATAAAGACCAGAAAGTACAAAGATAATAGTACCCATCAGCATTAGGACTGAGAGGAAAAGAAACATAGCGAAGACAGGAGAACCGCCACAGCTCAAGAGAAATCCCAAAAATAAGGTGTTTAAATAAACTGAATATCTGCGTTGCACCTCCTGTGGAAGACAAGTATAGAGTGCCAAACACATTCACCACTACAGATATTGATTCTTTTGCTGAACTGCAGAAAACTACAATTCCTAAGGTGCCTTGTTCATTTCAGCAATCTGGAGGAGGAGCATCAGCAGACAACAGGACAGATTGGCTGAATGTGCTGAAGAAGAAGGAAGGAGGGTATTGTACCGAGGTATGTGAAGTGATTCAGCCATCTTGGAGCAGCGATAAGCAGAAACTGATAACTGAAGCTGCTGATCTGTGTTATAAGAGACTGATTACTCAAGCTGCACGACAAACTAGTGATAGGAGCTGCCCCCTCCAGGTTCCCACTTAGAAGAAGGATTTTGCCTGCTATTTCCATCCATCCAACACAACTAGACCCTGAAGATCTGGTCTGGAACTCTGAACAAAGATCGATCTGCAAAAAGAGTAGCTACTGTTGTGACTTGTAGTTCTACTGCTGGACAATTATGCTGGATTTAGCTATAAAGGAGCATTGCTGGGACATATAGTTCTGCTGGAGAAGTGTACTGCAGTTATCTATAAGGAAGCATTGCTGGATTCTGTAGTTCTACTGCTGGAGAAGTGTACTAAAATTATCTATAAGAGAGTGTGTCTGGGACTTGTAGTTCTACCATTTGAGAAGTATGCTGAAGCTAATTACAAGGTTGTACTAACTAGGAGTTTATATAGGACCAGCCCTGAAGAGAATATTGTTTTCATTACCCTAAGTGCACCAACATACAGCAAATGCCCAACATCCATGGCAACTGGGACCCACACTTTGGGACTGTGTCATTTGCAAGGCTGCAGCCATTTGTATGTTAATTAATAGTTAGGCGTGTGTGATGTAAGTTAAAGAGGAATGCACCCCTAGAATACTACATAATATTACCTGTTTACTGTTACCTGCTATTCCCCCTGCAATTTCCACTTCTCATCCTCCTATAAATAAACCTCTTAAGAGTTGTAACCTCATCTCTTGTGAGTGTGTACGGAGCGTAGACAGGAGTCTCCCGAGTTGACCCATAGCAGAACACAAAGGCCCTTCTGAATTCTCTAGAGCTCCTACCAAGATTCAGGGGGAGGCACTGCGCCATATCAAGGTGAAAACTACCTAACACCCTGCCAACGGCTGCAGATTATAGGGGTGTTACATCTGTGAGTCCAATCTGCAAGCAGTTTTACTTAAATGTTCCTATATAAAAACTCGATACAAAAATGTTACAAATTACATCTGAATGTTTAAATGAACCAAATACATAAACATCCAAAACACCCTCTGAAATGAGAATCATCGTTACTAAAAATAAAGCTCCTAAATGCAAACTGATTTAACTAAAATGCAATTTGAAAACAAGTTGTTGTGAAAAACTAGAGAGGAATGAGGAAGGTTTGCAAAAAGAGTAGAAAAAAAATCAATATCTGCAAAAATGCAATAGTTTTAAAACTAAAATCAATAGACATTAAGGGTAATGGTATGCAAATTGACCAGAGAGCCAGTTGGCAGCTCAGCTGACATTTGAGGAATGCCTAGACCTGGAGGTTGGTGACTTAAAAAACAACCTTAGCCATTTATTGAGTTAAGTAGTATATAGATCACTACAAAAATATACTTTAAGTGTCATTCTTTTTCATTAAAAATCTTTAGTTTCAAGTGCTTGTCAGAAGGACTTTTTGCACACAGATGGAGCATTGGCGAGAACAGAGGTGACATGAAAACCACTCATTATTCTATTGGAGTCTAAATTAGGCCAAAAAAATTGCTATCCAGAGACTCTAGATTTATGTTGAGTTTAAAAGGATTATGTATTATAAACACATTAGCGATTCTTTAGAATGTTCCAAAAATAAGGATTCATCAATATAATATTCACATTGTGATAAATGGGGAAAATGCATTCTTTTCTCTAAATAATATAATATGTTTTACCTGATTATGTTATGAAAGAGTAAAGAAAGAAAGCGTTTTTTTTTCTTTTTGTTTTGCAGACAAAAACTTAAGAAAATAAGAACTTCAGACTAAATGCTCTGCAAGTTGTGCATATCTTTGAAATAAAAATTCACCATAGTTACTGAATTTTTCACAAAAATTCTATTTGACACGAATTATAAGTACTTATAATTCTATTTGACACGAATTATAAGTACTGAAAAAAAATCCAACTGCCCTGAAAACAAGTGTTTAACACCTAAAGGACATCTGGGTCTGTATTGAACCAATCATGTTCTCTAGCGCAAACACAGCCTTAATAATGTCAAAGTGACCTCATCATATATACCGTGTTTCCCCAAAATAAGACACCACTCAAAAATAAGATGCACTACGAGGCTTGCTATGCTGCTGAATATAAGCCTTCCCCCCGAAAGTAAGACGTACCAATTTTTTATAGGGGACAAGGGCATGCAGCTGTGACTCATCCCGTAGCCTGCTGCCATTGTCTAGTGCTGACCAATGTCTTTATTCCGGCGCCGCGCTGAACTCTGTGTCTCAGCTGCCGTAGATGTATGTGCAACTGCCCACCAATCAGAGGCCAGCAGTCGGCCAATCAAAGGCTGGCAGCTAACATCGATGGGCCTCTGATTGGCCGGCAGCTGCTGCTCCCTGATTTGCTTACATCTACAGCAGGTACAATAAAGTGCTCAGAGCCAGGGGCGTAACTACAATAGGTGCAGGGGTTGCGATCGCACCCGGGCCCTGCACCCTAGGGGTCCCCAAAAGACCCTCTGGCCTATAGAAAAAGAGTAATACTATTAAAGATTTTCAATAATTGGGGGCCCCGTTGGAACTTTCGCATCGGGGCCCCTGGGCCTAAAGTTACGCCACTGCTCAGAGCAGTGCCCGAAATACCGTAAAGGATGGACCATGGAGGACCAGTAAGAAAAGGAGTAAACTGTGAGTAAAATGATGACATCTCAGTGTGCTGGCAGTCTGTTTTATCTATAGTAAGACTTAAGGTCCCCTTACACATTAGATGGCTGTCAGTTAAACAATGCTTTGGCTGATTATTTGACTAAAGCCGGCTTTCCATACATAGGAGCTGTCTTTCAGCCAAGAGAAAATTTTGATTGGCAGTCTGAAATCAGACATGTCTGTGTGACATCTTCCCAAGAATCAGTTGTCCAATGCCCTCACGCACATTAGATTGCTGGCTGAACTCATCGATATTGAAGGGTTCAACTGACAAAATTCTGTGTATGAGCGCCTTTAGTTGAGCTGTTTTTTTCATAGTGAAACTTAAAGTTAGTAGTCACAGGGAGAACTGGCTGATAAGTGGGGAAGGAAGCAGATTTCTCTTCTAAGATGTACTGCAAAATTTCTTAAACGGAATCTTTCTCCAGGTTTTTGCCATGCTATCTGGGAGCAGCATAGTGTAGGGTTAGAGAAACTAATTACAGCAATGCATCAACTATAATTCCCTGCAGTTTTGATAAAAGGTTTTGTCTGATGCAGTTGTACCAGTTTTCTAAATGATGAGTAGTATAACCCCACTTTCACCACTGACTGACAGCTTACTGTGTATACAGTACATCGATAGAAAGCTACCAGACAGGTTCCTTCTAAAGAGAACCTGTCACATGGCAAAACAAAACAGTTTTTCTTATTTTATTTGCATCGCTGCCTTTAGTAATCATATATACTGTATATATATATATATATATATATATATATATATTAAATATATAGTCACTGCTTAAAAAATAAAGGGAACATTAGAAGGAAATGAGGCTCAGCTGTGTGTGTGTGGCCTCCATGTGTCTGTATGACCTACCTACAATGCAAGGTCATGGTGGGGCGGTGGATGTTCTACTGAGAGATCTCCCCCCAGACCTGGATTAAAGCATTAATCGACTGTTGGAAAATCTGCTGAGCAACGTGGCATTGGTGGACGGAATGAGACATGATGTTTAAAGGCCCAGTTACATGGTATGAGAACGTTAACGACATCGCTCAAATGTGACGGGTTTGGAATTGTTAAAACGACATTGTTAGGATGTAGTTGCGTGTTACACCAAGATACGACTACGATAAATCATTGGATCACTGAACATGTTCTCAAAACCATCGATCCTCAATCAGCCAACCTGCTGCATCATTGTGTGTGACACCGCAATAACGATGTCAGTAACGACTTCTCCTATTCACAACAGTGAACAAGGATCGTTCGCTGGGTTGTTCGTATGATAGTTGCTCGCCACTCCCCTGGGGAGGCACATAGTTATTGCCTCCCCAGAGTAATAATGGCAGCCAGCAGCTATCCAAGAATGTGGCACATTCATTAGAATCGCCAAATCCTGGTGCTTTACCTAGCTTTTCTTGATTTCCCTGGTGCTGTGGCAATAAGGGTAATACAAGGGGTTAATGACAACTGGAATTGACAGCTGTCATCAAGTCATGGAGAGACCCTCACATTATCGCAGATCAATGAGACCCGCTCATTACCATTCCTGTAAGTAAATAGTTAAAAAACAAAAACACAGTGAGCAGACGTGGAAGAAATTGTGACTGCAGCAGGAGACTGGCAAGTATAATTCTCCTGCTTTAACCATTTTTCTTTCTTTTACAGCCATGTAGTCCTTACTGCCACCATTTTATAACACTGTTTGGATCACCATAGACTTATATGGGGTTCAGTCTCATGTTCGGGTCAAGTCAGGTCCTGAACCAGAACTTTTTTTTAAGGTCTGGTCGGATCCACCGAAGCAAAACATTTGTGTGTTTGCCCATCTCTACTCCTAACTTGGAAAAAGGATTTGCCCTCTCTAAAAGTTTTAATATGAAATGAAGCGACCACATCTATTATGATAATTTTTGATGAATATGTCAATCTTAATTATAAATGTATATAGAGGGTAAAATATAGCAATACCCATCCCTATGTACGACATATTCTTCACTCCTTTGACTGTTGTACATCACAACAAGCTGCAAAAAGATAAGCATAATGTTAGTTAATGCATCCAGCACCTCTGGTAATTGCTTACACTCCGTGCAGTCAGGAGGGAACATGTAATAATTTCAATTAATGAAAACACAGCGCAGGTTCCTTGAGCTGAAGAATGTTTCCTTTAGATTCAATGGCAAAATGGCACTTTGTGCAAAATCCCGAGCTGCTGCTGAATGTAGGGGGGAGTGGATTAACTTATCTAATAACAGCGAGTGCTTGTACAGAGTAAATAAGATCACGGCGGTGTCATGCTAGGAGATCAAAATTTACCTGCAGCTAAAAGAAAAATACGTTGCTGAGACAGGAAGCTAAACATAGCTACAGGGCACAAGTAAGAACACATCTTTACAGTCAACTGCAGAACGCGCTCCACGCTAACAGGAAGCAGAGACATCCCAAACAGACAATAGGCAGTAATTAAATAAACCTGACAACCACACAGGTTCAGCTCGCTTATTTCAGATCAGAGCCTGGTAGTTTCCAGCACAAGTCTTAGGCTTTCTGTTCCATTCTTCTTCTTCGATCGTAAGCTCTCTAGAACAAGAAATCCTCTTTATCATGCCACAATGTCTTTTCATACATTGTGACTTTTTCCAAAGGTTACATATTACAAGTTGATGAGTGTTAGCAGGGAGGCCACAGAGGAGAATGTTGCAGTAGTCAAGGCGGGAGATGATGAGGGCTTGTACAAGAATTTTAGTAGATTGAGGGCTGAGGAAAAGACAGATTCTGGAAATATTCTTGAGCTGGAGGCGACAGGAGGTGGTGAGAGTTTGGATGTGTGGTTTTAAGTACGGGGCAGAGTCGAGAGTTACTCCAAGACAGCGAATTTGAGGTGTGGGAGAGAGCATGATGCCATTTACCATAATAGATAGATCAGGTGGTGAAGATGAACGATGGGATTGAGTAACGATGAGGAGTTTGGTTTTGTCTACGTTGAGTTTTAGGAAGCTAGAGGAGAAGAAGGATGATATGGCTGACAGACACTCCGGGATTCTGGACAGCAGAGTGTTGATATCTGAGCCAGAGAGGTAGATCTGAGTGTTGTCAGCGTAAAGGTGGTACTGGAACCATGGGACTGTATGAATTGTCCTAGGCTAAGGGTATAGATGGAAAAAAGTAGAGGCCCCAGGACAAAGCCTTGTGGGACTCCAACAGAGAGAGGGCAGGATGAGGAGGTAGGGAGGGAGGGGGAAATGCTAAATGTGCGGTTGGTAAAGTATGAGGCAATCCAGGACAGGACAAGGTCTTTGATGCCAAGGGAAGAAAGAATCTAAAGTAGGAGGGAGTGGTCGACTGTGTCAAAAGGCAGAGGACAGATCTAGAAGGAGGATGGAGAATTGTCTGTTAGCTTTGGGTGTCAAGGAGAAAGTTAGATGAGAGGTGGGATCAAAGTTGAGCATAGATGTGTTGCTCAAGAAGTTTTGAAGCAAACGGGAGCAGCGATATGGGGTGGTAGCTCGTCCTAGCAGTCGGGTCAAGGTTTGGCATTTTGAGGATGGGTGTGATGGAGGCATGTTAAAAGCCAAGGGGAAGGTCCCGGAAGATAGTGATAGATTGATGCGATTGGTTAGGGCTGGGATGAGCATGTTAGTGAGGTTGGGAAGGAGGTGGGAAGGGATAGGGTCAAGTGCACAGGTGGTGAGCTGTGATTTGGATAGGATACGAGTAAGCTCTCCTTCAGTGATGTTGGAGAGAAGGGTAGAGGTCTGCTATATGGAGTGGTTGGGGTGGTGGAACAATAAAGTTTTGCCTTGTTTGGTCAATCTTATTTTTGAAGTATGTGGCGAAGTCCTCATCAGAGATGAGGGAGGTCAGAGGGAAAAGCGGTGGGCAGAGGAGAGAGTTAAAAGTGCTGAACAGTTGTTTGAGCTTGTAGGAAAAGGAAGATACAAGGTTTGTGAAGTAGGTCTGTTTAGCAGAGGTGAGGGCTGATTTGAAGGCAAGTGTAGCTTGTTTGAAAGAATTGAAGTCAACTGCCAGGTGTGTTTTCTTCTAACGCTGCTCTGCACCCCAGGACACTTGTCGAAGTGTTTTGGTGAGAATGTTGTGCCAGGGTTGCCTATTGATTTGTCGCACCTTACAATGAAGGAGAGGGGTGACTCAGTCTATGGCTGATGTGAGGGTGGCGTTGTAGAAAGCGGTGGCACTGTCCATGTCACGGAGTGAAGATATAGAGGACAGAGGTAGAAGAAGCTTGATAAAGACCACAGGAGTGGTCGAAACGTTGCTTGTACATGACCATGGAATAAATAACACAAGGATTATTGCACCATCTAAAGGTCTGTGACGCTGTCCGTTTCTTGTTTTGATGAGAGGTAGAAGAGAGTCTGTGCATGTCTAGGTGTGCGAGATTTCTGTGAGGATGAGCTACTGGCTGGATATGGGTGACCGGTGAGGAGGACAAGGATGAGAATGTGAGTAGATGGGGGAAAGGGGAGGTTGTGAGATTAGCTAGGGAACAGAGATGAGGGCTAGTGTATGTCCGTCTGTGTGGGTGGCTGTGGAGGACCACTGAATAAGCCCAAAAGGATGAGGTAAGTGAAAGGAGTTTGGAGGCCTCTGGCTGGCGGGTGTCAGTAGAGATATTAAAGTCACCCATGATGATGGTGGGAATGTCAGCAAAGAGAAAGTGAAGAAGAATTGGTCAATGAAGGTATTGGCAGAGCCCAGAGTTGTCTATGAGTCTAATGAGAATAAAATGTGGTAACAAAAGAGAAAAAAAACTGCGGGATATGATGTCTGATTGGCAGGTTTAAAAGAAAGATTTTTCGAAAAAACAGAAAGACAAGAGGTTACAAAATAGGTGGATGGTCAAAACAAGTGAAACAATAGTGTACATGAATACAGGAGGTCCTATTATCCATATCCCTCCTGCAAAAATATACATATTAAGGCCTCATTTTGACATCCATTTTTCATTTATATATTCTAAATTTACATATATATTATGTACAGGTACCGTATTTTTCGGACTATAAGGCGCACCGGATTATAAGGCGCACCCTCAAAAAATGACTTTTAAGCCGTCTTGGTCCATATATAAGGCGCACCGGATTATAAGGCGCACCATATTACCATAAAAAAAAAAAGCTCAGACTGTAAGTCAAACTTCCAGCATCCCTCTGGAGCCTCCCATCACCCTCCAGCATCCCTCTGTAGCCTCCCATCACCCTCCAGTATCCCTATGTAGCCTCCCATCACCCTCCAGCATCCCTCTGGAGCCTCCCATCACCCTCCAGCATCCCTCTGTAGCCTCCCATCACCCTCCAGTATCCCTCTGTAGCCTCCCATCACCCTCCAGTATCCCTATGTAGCCTCCCACCACCCTCCAGTATCCCTATGTAGCCTCCCATCACCCTCCAGTATCCCTATGTAGCCTCCCACCACCCTCCAGCATCCCTCTGTAGCCTCCCATCACCCTCCAGCATCCCTCTGTAGCCTCCCATCACCCTCCAGTATCCCTATGTAGCCTCCCACCACCCTCCAGCATCCCTCTGTAGCCTCCCATCACCCTCCAGTATCCCTCTGTAGCCTCCCATCACCCTCCAGTATCCCTATGTAGCCTCCCACCACCCTCCAGCATCCCTCTGTAGCCTCCCATCACCCTCCAGCATCCCACACAGTCAGACACACACACACACACACACACACACACACACAAAAACTGATTTTTACTTTTTATACCGGTACTTTTGCTTACTGTACTGTGTGGCAAGGCACTCTCAGCGCTGGAGCCCTCAGCAAATCACAGCGCTGGAGCCCACAGCCAATCACAGCGCTGGAGCCCACAGCCAATCACAGCGCTGGAGCCCACAGCCAATCACAGCGCTGGAGCCCTCAGCCAATCAGAGGCTATGGGCTGACGTCAGCTGGCCTCGGATTGGCTCAAGGCTCCTGGGCGGAGCTGTGATTGGCTGATGGGCTCCTGGGCTGTGAGCGCGCGTGATACAGCGGCGGCACCGGATACCAGACAGCGGGGACGGCGGCTGGTGATCGCGTCCCCGCACAGTGAGGCATCGGCACCAGCATGGATGGCGGGGACGGCGGCTGGTGATCGCGTCCCCGCACAGTGATACGAGGCAGGCACCGGCACCAGCATGGATGGCGAGGACAGCGGCTGGTGATCGTGCCCCTGCACAGCGATGCCAGGCAGGCACCGGACAAAGGGGGATGGCGGAAACGAAGGATATTGCGGCACAAAGGTATGCCTTATTTTCTGGGGGGTGCCAAATATTTGCAGGCAAATGGCACCCCCTTAGCACTCTTTATATACCTATATTTTCCTGGGAAAAATCCGTATATAAGGCGCACTGCTCTATAAGGCGCACCTATGAATTCTGGGAAAATCTTAGTCTTTTAGGTGCGCCTTATAGTCCGAAAAATACGGTAATCTATAGAGTTGTTAATTTGTGTTCGCAAAAAAACTACAGAGACATGTTTGCTTTTGATCTGAGTGGCAAATAGACTTGTAGGTAATGTTCATGATAAATCACAATCCCATCAGTGTACTGCCCTGTTTTGACATTACAATGGGTGCAAGAAGCTTTGTAATTTGTTTATTTTTTCATAAGAGGAAATCGTTGATGAAAATTGGGTCAAAAACTGATGAAGATTGAACGATACCAGGTCACTCGGTGTAGAACTTCATGCTCTGGTCGGACAAAAATGTCAGCTGCAGCGGTTACAAGTCAAGCCTGGCACCACTGGAAGAGGAGTGTTTAGGGGAATGGTGATGGTTTACATGTACTTTTCTATGCATTTAATGCAATGGCCAGAGAACCGCAGAGGGAATTTTTTGGGTTATTGTTTTTGTATGTTTTTTTTTTATTTTTGGTGCTACAGTGCTGCTCACCATTATTGGCACCCCTTCATTTTTTCATAGACTGGACAATATCTTCAGAAACAAATGGAAATGTACCAGTTATATCCTCAGGATTTTTTAATTAGTGGTAAAAAGTAATAAAACAATAAAACATTGTCAATTTATATGTTAGAATTACAAAGAAGAAACAGAATAAACAGCACCTAATTAATTCTTGGTTGCACACCCTTTGAAATTGATGAAGTCTCCAGACATTTCTTGTAGCATCTAGAAGCGTCTTGCAATTCTCAGCTGGTATTTTCTCTTCCTTTGCAGTTTGTTCAAGCTCTTGAATGTATGCATGGTTCTTTTTCCTAATGGCAGATTTCCACTCACCCCAAAGATTTTCTTTTCAATGGGAATAGGATTGAGGTTAGGACTTAATGCTGCCATTTCCAAACAGTCCATTTTGTTATTTTTCAACCATTCCTGTGTATTTTATGGATGCTGATTTGGGTTATTTCCCAGCTGGAGGACCCATGATCTTCGACTCATACCAAGTTTTTTTTACACTGAGAAGGACATTTCCCTCTAAAGTCTCTTGATAATTCTGAGATTTTTTTTATTCTTGTGAAATGGTCAAGGCCTCTACTACCAGACGCAGCAATCCCACAGCATTATGGATCCTCCGCCATGCTTAACTGCATGTAGGGTGTTATTTGTCTTATAAGCTTCATTGTGCCATCTATAAGCAAATTGTTGCTTTGCATTGCCAAAAAGGTCTATTTTTGTTTCATCTGTCCACAGAATATTTTCCCAGTAGGATTGTGATTTGTCAAATAAAAACAAGCAACATCTTAACGAGATTTTAGAAACATCATTCATTTTGCTATTATTTTAAAATGCTGCACTTTTTGTATGTAATAAAAAACTGTGTGTAAACAAGTCATTAGGTGCGTAGGATTTACTTTACTATTTTAAAGTATTTTTTCTTTTGTTGCATGCATGGACAGTCATTTAATCCTTGGCAAAATTCAGTCCTTCCTTTTTATGTGTTTTCTTCAGCAATGGTTTCCTCTATTTTCTTTACCCATACAGTTCTGTTTGATTTAGTGTGTGACGTATGGTGCTTGCTGAAACCATGACCCCAGACTGTTCCAGGTTGGCTTTAAGGTCTCTGGATGTTTGACGTGGTGTTTTTTCCACTATTTGCACCAACATTTGAAGCCATCTCTTGTCAATTTTCCTCTTTCTCCCATGTCCAGGGATGTTCTTGATGGTTCAATGCTTGGCAAATTTCTCAATAACATTGCACACTGTTGAAATTGAGATACAAAGGTCTCTGGAGATGGCCTTATACGCTTTGGAAGTCTTGTGTATTATAGTAATAGCAGTTCTGATGTCCTCAGAAAGGTCCTTGGTCTTCACCATTGCGACAAGGAAACAGGACCTAACATGTGGTATTTTAAAACACTGAAGTAATTCATTGGCTAATTAATGTCACATGGGTACCAACAATTTATCTCAGGTGATTTTTCATTTGTGTTTTACCACAGGTGAATAAAAATGTGTTTCTATACAAATTTAATGTAAAGGGGCCAATACCAGTGTCACAGCAAGCTTTAGTTTTTTTTTTCTGTTTTCCCTCCCATTGTTTTAAATTGTTGTTTATCATTTACTCTTTTGGAATTAACACAAGTTTTTATACAAAAAAAAGCTATTTCACTTGATTAATTTTTTAGGAGATATTCCAGATTATGTACTTAAACATCATGGGTGCCAAAAACAATGAGCAGGTATGCTAAACATTTTTATGTGAATGGGAAAAAACTGCAATAAAAACACGAAAAGCATCATCATCCGATGTCTTTTAAAAAATTGCACCACACGTAAAAATATTGCAAGTAAAAACAAGCAACATGTGAACAAGATTTAAGAGACATCATTCATTTTGCTGTTATTTTAAAATGCTGCGCTTTACCTGTGCAATAAAAAACTGTGTGAACAAGTCCTTAGGAACATATGATATTCTTTACTATTTTAGAGAATGTTTTTCTTTTATTTCATGCAAGGTGGTGATTTAATAGTTAATCAAGAATTCAAAGCTTTATGTCTTGATACTGTAGTGTCCAATAATCAGAAGAAAAGCCGAAGATGCAAGCAGATACAGAGTACTGCAAATGTCCTGCTGTCATGCAGGGTGGTATAATGATTAGGGGATAAGGAAGCAAGTGTAAGATGGGCAAAAGGTGATCAGGAGAGCTAGTCTGACCCTTAAACTTGGGGTCCCAGGCTCACCCTGTTCCCGGAATTACCTGTGATCGTGAGGACATCTTGGCTGAAACCCTTGCCCTTTGCTCCTGATCAACCCTAGGCTAAGACCCTTCACCTCCACCCATAGACAGGAAAGCACAGCAACTCCCACCAAAGAAGGAAAACACCAAGAAGGTTTAAGCACCAAGCACCCACGTCTCCTCAGCTCCAGGTCTTGCAGATACTAAATTGTATCAGCTATCTAAAAATGGATAGACAAGGGCGCTATGGGTCTTATCTGTTTAATGTTATTGATATGTGCAGTGCATTAACACAACCAGTATTAACGTATCAACAGATGCTGCAGGATCCACCACCCGAAGGACGGAAAATTTAAAGATACATCGTTTTACAATACCACGGATGTCTGTCATTTTATATACAGCAGCGCAGATTGTATAAAATGTGTCCTTTGGATATTTAAATTCTATCAGCAACATCTGCTGGTGGAAGAAGGAACTATTTAAAGGCCAAGGGTGTTCTCACCAAACCCAACGTCCCCAGCTGTAGAGCTGCCTACACATTGACAGCAACACAGCAGCATCTACACATTAACTCTGCATGTGACAAAGGAAATTTACTCTCATTTTTTCACATGGGCTGTACAGCAGTCAACACATGACACTTTGGACCATCTGTTGCAGATTTTGCTCAACTCTACATAAAAAATAATAATAATAAAGAATTAATAAAAAAAACCTCACAGAAGTAATATCTCCTTCTCTCTGTAGATGCTCGGACCCCTGTGAACTTTAAAAAGTAAAGTAATGAAATAAAGCTTTACTCATTAGTTAACTAGTAGTTTACAGATTGTATATCTCACAGATGCTGTCATTATTGTCTTATTGTGAATCTATGCTAATAACATTGCAGCCGCAACATGGAATCTACAACTTGTTCCCTTGCCATTTATCTGTCCAGTTTCATCTCGTATTCCTCCCTATAAATTCATCCAGTTTCTGACTATAAGACAACAAATCTGAGAGAACGCACTTCTCTGGACAGATCATTCTGATTAAGCAATTCTTTTGGGATAAAGCAAATTAATGAAATGCATTTCCAGATCTGTTTGTCAAAAAGAGGCACCCCCGAGGAAATATCTGTCAGAGTTGCATGTCCGCGAACAACTTTTCCAACACGTCCGGCTCTGTACAGTCTTTACAACGCAGAGTTGAATGATTGCATTACATGGAGGAAAACAGCTGCTTATGGCTTAGTTTATAAAGAGATAAATGGCTTAGAATGCCTTTTTTCCATGATGTATTGAGAGAGTCCTCTCTTGTGCTACAAAATATAATGTAATTTCTTTCATTCTCTGAAGGTTGTGAGATTGAAAGCAGGATCAATGGCGTCTCGTAGCTGAAAGTGCATTAAACCTGAGAGCGCCTGTTAATGCCGAACACAAAAACCTCTACAGGAAGGTAAACACGGGAGTCATTTGCAGACAATGTTGTTCTGCTAAAAGTACACAAAGAAATGAGTACCTCCGCTACGTCTACCCCTAGGCTCTTTGAGATTACTTTTAAATTCATATACTATGGACATTCATTGGCTACGATGGGTCAACCTACCTATCTACTGGTATTATATCCTCTGGGCAATGGAATTTTCAATCACATTATCACAGCCCTTTCAATACACGGGGGGATCGAGTGAAGAAACACCTTTCTATTCTATATACTTAGAGCTGAACAGCTGTTTGTTCGCCTACGAATTCTGCAGTTTCTTCCTATTACGGAAATACACAAAGCTGTTTATCACATTGTCCGGTGGAGAATAAGACTTTCTGGAATTACAAGTTGGAGCAGCCCAAGTTTTCTCAACTGCAAAGAATAGACAGGAAAATATATGATCTGTGTATTGATCATAGTAATAGTAACGGGATTATGGGGCACAAGGTTAAAGGAAAAAAAAAACAAAAAATCCCATGGAAATAAAATGACTTTCACTGCTAAGTTACAAGTGTTGCAAAGTGTCTGGACCCTGTGTACATTATAAAATGTTTTTCCCCATTAACTGTGTTTCCAGAGAAAGATTTTTAAGTTTTAGAATATTTATTAATTTACATAGCAATATTAATTCCACAGCTCTTTACATACATTTGCAACACTGTCCCCTTTGGGGCTCCCAATCAGTCTTTGAAGTGTTGGGAGGAAACAGGAGAACCTGGAGGAAATCCACGAGAACATGGGAAGAACATAAAACCTCCTTGCAGATGTTGTCTTTGAACCCATGAATCCAGCGCTGCAAGGCTTCAGTGCTAACCACTGAGCCACCATACAATTCTAACCATACAGTGCTAATGATTGAGCCGGATTTTTACAAAGTTTCCCAAATCATAGGAATCTAGTTTGCAAAAATGTCATTGGTGAATGTAATGTCATGGAAAAGGTTTGAATTTGAGCACAGAAGTCAGCAGCCCCTATATACTCCCTACATCCCGCACAAGGCTTTGAAACAGCCTGTATTTACTAGGAGTGCACTAGAGAGGAAGCTCAGTGTTATAACTTTCATGCCTAGAAAAGAAGAACCTTAAGGAGCATTTACACTAAAGATAATCCTGAATTAGGGTTTTTTAAAAACACCAGTTTCACAAATACCTTGCTGTGTAAGCCAGCAAAAAAAACGAGCAAAATGCTTGTTTACAGGGTTGATATGATCTATTGTGCAGCATAAAATATCATCGTTCTAGGTGGTAGATTGTCCTGTGTAAACAAGACTCGCTCTGATGAGGAATATGGCAGCATATGTGTATTGAGCAATCTATACAGATTGCTTAGTGGGAATCATTTACTTTGGTCTTTCTGTATACAGTCATTTATACATCCACCAAACAGTAAGAGTTTACCGATTGGAGGTTGTATCGTGCTGCCAGTTGACCCATGTAAATGGAACTTTAGGTTTCAAATGGCTTTGCACTTGGTAGACTGTGATGCAAAGTCTAGGTTGCAAACAGAATGTTATGCACGTGAATACTCCAACACGGGTAAACGGGCAAATAAAGCCCATCACCCCGTAGCTGAACCTACACCCTACTATTTCTTGTATAGACTAGAAATCCCTAAATTGCACAACTAGAAACCACAGCTTGGACCTAAAGCCCCCGTCAACATGAAGCGAGATCGCTGTTAAATCACAAATTTGGTGACGCAACAGCAATCTCGCTATGTTTGACACTTATCAGCGACCAGGCCCCCCCTGTGAGATCACTGGTCGTGTCAGAGTCGCCTGGACCATTTTTTGATTGTTGGGGTCCCGCTGGGCAGCATGCATCAATGTGTTTGACAGGGACAACAACCAACGACCTCAATACTACAGGTCTGAGAAACAGGGTCCTAACGACCTCCGTATCATTCCGGATCGTTGCTGCGTCGCTGGTGAGATCTTACTGTTTGACATCTCACCTGCGATCGAGACAGCGACGCAACAGCGATCCTGGCAGGTCGGATCGCTGTTGGGATTGCTGGTGCGTCGCCAAGTGTGACGGTACCCTAACTCCCTAAAAGGCCATCGAGCAGTTTTAGTTCCTCCTGAGGAACCAGAGTGGAACTTGCCTCTCACAACTAGAACAACGAAGGTGTGCAGGGGTAGTCAGGCACCCAATATGAGCAAACATAAAGCACATGTACAAAGAAAAAAGGAGAATAATAAATGGAAGCAAGGAAAAACCTCCTATCAATTTATCTGAGGACAGAAGAAAGGTGTAGAAAAGACAGATGATAAAACACACAGATATTCAAGACTGATCTCAGCCTACCAGGCAAAATCACTTAGGCTGCTTTCACATGACGATTTTCGGTCATCCGATTGTATCCGTTTCAAAACGGATACAATCGGATCCGAAATTGGACCCCATGTTCCCCTATGGGAATCAGATGGGATCGGATGTGCCACTATTGGCATCCGATTTTGCCACCATCCGATCCCATCCGATTTAATCACGGGCACAAAATCGTAGCCTGCTACGATTTTGTGTCCGTGACTCACATCGGACAGCCTCGGATCACTGCTGATCCGAGGCTGTTCCGAGGGCCCACAGCATGGGAGCCTATGGACATCGGATCCGAGTTCACCTCGGATCCGATGTCGGCTCCGTACTGCCTGTCTTTCCCTGCTTCTTCTCCTCCATCTTCTTCCCTCTCCTATTCTATATGCTGTGCCCCCGCTATTCTATTCTGTGTCCCCCTCTTCTCTATCCTCATCTATCCCTATCCTGTCCCCTGTCCTCTTCCCTGTCCTCTTCCCTGTGTGTAAAAAATAAAAAAAACTCCTCCGGGAGTATACATCACCTCTCACCGGCTCCAACGCTGCAGCACCATCAGGGCAGAAGAGCCTGTGATGATGTAAAAGACCCGGTCAGCTGACGGGTCATGTGACCGGCTCTGACATCATCACAGGTCCTTCAGTCCTGATGGTGCTGCAGCGTTGGAGCCGGTGACAGGTGATGTATACTCCGGGAGGAGGTTTTTTTTATTTTTTTACACACAGGGAGAGGACAGGGGACAGGATAGGGATAGATGAGGATAGAATAGCGGGGGCACAGCAAAGAATAGCGGGGGCACAGCAAAGAATAGGAGAGGGCAGAAGATGGAGGAGAAGAAGCAGGGAAAGACAGGGGACAGCAGGATCCACACGGATCCTGCAGATCGGATGGCTATTTGCCATCCGATTGCAGGGATCCGTGTGGATCCGTGCCTGTCCGTGGGATCCCCCTTCAAAGTCGGATCCCACGGACAGGCACAAAAACGTTATGTGAAACCAGCCTTAGCAGAAGGGCTGGAACTCTTTAGCAGAAATCCATCTAGAAAATATAGGCAGTAGAGAAGGTTGGTGGAGGGAAGAGTAAAATTCAGTGGTATGAAAAAGTGTTTGCCCCTCCCTTCTTCCTTATTCTTTTGAATGTGTGTTTTCAGATACTCAGAGGTAGCTGCCATGTTAGGACATACATAAAATTCAACATACCTTAAAAGTGCTCAATATAGAACATAACCAACTGAAAGTAACACCCAGTGCAATGAATAATACCAATATCAAGAACAAAAAGGGAGGGAAGTAGCACGGTGCTATCATGGTTCCTGGAAATCAAATTAACAGTACATTATTATCATGTTTCCCTCTCACCTTGACATGATAGATTAAAATAGTAAAGAACTTTAGGATGGGACTACTGCTGAAAGCACCTTTCTCCCAAAGGACAGTGAAGAATGCCCAAGGTCCAACCGATAGTGTCGGAAAAAAGTAGAAGGAGAAGACCAGACTGCTGTCTTACATATCTGCTCTAAAGATGCATTGGCTCTTTCAGCCCAGGTGGTGGCCATGGCTCTAGTGGAATGGGCCCTAACCACTTGAGGGGGATCCTGCCCCAAAGATAGATAAGCTTGGTTAATGACCATTATAATCCATCTAGCAATAGTAGATTTGGTAGCTATATATCCCTTATTAGGTCCCTGAAACAGTATGAATATAGCTGTAGATTTACGCCATGAACTAGTTCTTTCTAGATACTCTAGGATGAAACGGCAGACATCGAGGGTGTGAAAGACTAATTCATCTTTGAATCGAGGATTATTAAAAAGGAAGGGAGAACTTTATCTTGATTTCTATGGAAAGTGGAATTAACTTTTGGTAAAAAGGCAGGGTCTGGTTTTAAAACAATTCTATCATTTAATATTGTAGTGAACGGAGGGTTGATTGAGATGGCCTGCAATTTGTTTACCCGTCGAGCTGAGGTTAAAGTTACTAGTGGTACTGTTTTGAGGGTAAGATCTTTAATGGAACTGGAATCTAGAGGCTAGAAGGGAGTTTTTGTGCGAGCAGTCAAGACTAGAATTAAACTTCCGGTTCCGGCCTGCATGAGGACGCAGGGCTGAAGGAGAGCTCCCCGTACCCGCGCTGATTACATCCACCCGCACCGCAGCAGGCTTACACAAAGGCACCGAGGATGAGTGCACGGAAGTCAGCGGGGACACCGGCACCGGCCGGTAAGATGGAGAAGTGGCTCCGGAGCTCGGGAGGCGCAGGAGACAAGCCGCGCTCTGCAGATCAGCAGGTGAAGGGGGCAGATAAGATGGCGGCAGGCGGGAAAAGCAGAGCGATGCAGCACGGCACACACAGCGCCACGAGCCAGGAGGACAGAAGGGGAGACGGCGACAGCCGGCCACAAGCTGGGGAGACAGAGAACAGAAGCAAACAAAGGGGGCAGGAAGCACAATACACCGAGCAAAGCACAGGAGAGGACAGACTGCAGCACATAATCCCTCATGTTGATTATAAACTACTAGCCAGAGAAGCATCAGCATACTTGGCAGAGGAGCTGAAGGGCACGATTAAAGATGCCATACAAGAAGCTCTATTAGGGCTACAAGCTAAAACTGTGGAACATACAAATAGACTTGACATACTTGAACAGAGACTATCTGACTCTGAAGATAGAGTGATGCAGTTAGAGGCACATGTGGCAGACCTTATGACAGCTTCTGTGTACAATAAAGACAAATTAGAAGACCTAGAAAACAGGTCGAGGCGTAACAACCTACGGATAATAGGCCTCCCTGAATCAATCCTGCAAAATGAACTAATTGATATATGTGAAAGAGACCTGCCTCGTGCCCTGGGGTTTCCTCACAAATGCAGAGCTGAAAGAGCCCATAGAGTTGGGACACCCCCGGAAACCCTTGCTCGCTCACGGGAGAGATCAGGATCCTCGCACACCAATGCCCGAGATAATAACATCAACAATGCCAACAAAGTCTCGCCTCGCCAAGTGGTAGTCAGATATTTAGACTACAGAGACAAAGAACAGTTGCTGCAGACGTTTAAGAGCCTACGCCGCCCCCTTGTGGTACATAACCACGTGGTTAGAGTATATGGTGACTATTCCGTAGAGGTGTCAAAGAGGAGAAAAGCTTTTAGTCCAGCATGCAGTATTTTGTATAAACGAAACATCCGATTCCAGTTGTCATTTCCTGCAACCCTAAGATACAGGGGGCCAGATGGTCGCCTCAGAACGTTCCAGAATCCACAAGAAGCGTTGCGACAGCTGACGCAGAATAACTCGGGAAGGGGTGAACGGGACTCACAAAACATGAGGAAGGAGGGTAATGGAAATCACACCCCCACACGCCGAGATCGTATCCTAGACGAGTCGCAAACTAAATCCGACAGAGTCATCCCCCACCCTGATGAAAGGTCGTCTGCTATACAGATCGCACGAGAGATTGGGGAAACATCCGAAGAACAGCGACATCTACATCAGCATCAGACGGAGACCCAAAATGACAGGGAGGAACGACTGGAAGGCACCTGAATGATTGACAACAAACTTGCCGGACATGCTTTTTTCGTCGTCCTACGGAAACTCACACATGTTACATATTCCACAAACCTGTTTTTTATCTTGAAGACAGTCTACATGTTGAAGGTACAATCTATATATAATATATATATAGTTCTTCCTTTTTTTTTTTTTGAGTTTTTGATTTTTGATCTCAAATCTATGCGCTCTCTCACATTTTTACTAGTGAGCCAGCGAAGATCTCCAACGAATTTTCACCGCCGGGTGGGAGTTTACAGATGTGATGCGTCCTTATCAGAATTTGGGAGTCTATAACTTGAGTTGTTGGTTGGGGGGGGAAGGGGGGGCGAGGGGAGGAATGTGGGGGAAGGGGAATTGTTCACTTTGATAACATATTCTACCTTGGAGGGAGTTAGAAGAGTTCTGATTACGTTGGGGAATGTTAATACATGTCTTTGTTGCACCATATCATACGACCTTAGACGCTCTCATGTCCAATCTATATGGGTCCATTACACAGCATTATTTCACTTCTTACTCATTTACAATGGTAAATATTGTTACATGGAACGTTAAAGGTTTGCGTTCACCGGAGAAACGCTCCATGGTCCTACGACATTTAAAGAAACTGAATGTGGACATTGCTTTCTTACAGGAAACTCACCTTCCAGCGTCTGATTTCTTCAGGATGCAAAAATTGTGGGTGGGGGCAATTTGGGGCTCGGGAGCGGTAGAAAAGAAAGCAGGGGTTTTGGTGTTGGTCAACAAAACTTTCTCCCACAAATTGATATCCGAGACCAAAGATGACGCTGGAAGACGAATTCATGTGACCATTGAATGTCAGCTAGGTAGGCTGAGTCTGTACAATGTATATGCACCCAACTCTGATGCAGATAGAGAGAAGTTCTTTATACAAACAGAACAGATGTTACTAGCAGATGGAGAGCCTAGCAAATTGATAGCAGGTGATTTCAACACAGTGGTATCTTCGGGAGAAGATAGACAGAAAAGACAACAAACAAGGTCCGCAACGGAACATGCCACAATAGTTAAAAGGGGTGGAGGAGGTTTAAAACGCTTGATGGATAATACAGGGCTCCATGATGCCTGGAGGACTTTTCATCCGCAAGAGAGGGAATTTACGCATTATTCTCACCCACACGATTCGTGGTCTCGGCTGGACATGCTCTTGGTCGGAGACGCTGTGCTGGACAGAGTGGAAGAGGTAGCCATTGAAAACTTAGTTATCTCTGATCACAGTCCGGTGTCCCTGACCCTGAGGAATCTCTACCCGCACGGCACTGACTTTCTATGGCGATTCCCGACCTACTTGTGTCATGATGAAGACTTCGCCAGGCTCTTGAGGGAGTGGTGGACCACATTCTCCTTAGATAATATGGAGCATAAACCAGATGCCCGACTGTATTGGGAAACTAGCAAGGCAGTGATGAGAGGGAAAATTATGGCCTATACTCAAACAATGAAACGCAAAACACAAGAACAATTTAAGTCTCGTAGTGGGGCTTTGAGAGAAGCCTACGCTCAATTCTTAACAAACCCATCCGATGATTCGAAAGAGTCTTGGTTGCTGGCGAAGAGGGAGTTCGAAGCCTGGGCAAGACAGAGGGAGATCTTCAGAAAAGCACATTGGGAGGTAGATCTATACAAATTTGGAGATAAATCGGGAAAAATTTTAGCCAATCTGGCCAGAAGGAAGCGCCCATACAACACAATCGCCTCTCTGAAAGTCGGGGATGGGACAAATACTTCAAATCCAAAACAGATAAATTCACTCTTGGGTAGATATTATTCCAAACTATACACCGCTAAACCAAATGACCGAGAGATGGGTAGGGAATGGTTACAGAGGATTGAAATGCCAGTACTATCTGACGACGAACTGAATACGTTAAACTGTCCAATCACACTAGAGGAAACCTTAGAGGCCATCAATAACTTGGGGAACAACAAAGCCCCGGGCCCAGACGGCTTCCCAGGAGAATATTACAAAAAACTTAAAGACATGATAGCCCCATGTCTAGTGTCACTATTTAATGATATCTTGGGAGGAGTGACTTTGTCTGATACCTCCAACACAGCTTATATAAAATTATTGCCCAAGGGAGAAAAGGACCCAACAGACCCGTCAAACTATAGACCCATATCCTTGATAGACCAAGACTTGAAAATATTATCTAAAATTATGGCTGATCGCCTAGCGACGATGTTGCCTCGCCTTGTTGAACCCCAACAGTCTGGGTTTGTCAAGGGGAGGTCAGCAGTGGGGAATATTAGGAAAACCATCCTGGTACTCGATACGGTCAAAAATCACAACATTCCATCACAGGACCCCCCAGCATTGCTTTTGTTGGATGCCGAAAAGGCATTCGACAGCGTAAATTGGGAGTGGCTAAATACAATTCTAGACACACTGGGGATGCAGGGACCCTTCCGTACGTTCTTGAATACCCTATACCTTAATCCACAAGCGAAAGTGTATACCCCTGGATTCCTGTCGGACTCCTTCCAACTACAGAGGGGAACAAGGCAGGGATGCCCACTCTCCCCACTGCTCTTTAATTTAGCTATAGAGCCCTTATCACGCTATCTCAACGGGGGAGCGGTTTTTGAAGGGATTAAAGTGGGACGCATGCCTATATATTCGGCACTTTTCGCAGACGACATAATTCTTTATCTCAACCGCCCGGATAGGGATATCGGGTATCTCTTAGACCAATTAGAGTTGTATGGCACTTTCTCAGGTTTCACGCTTAATAAAGCCAAATGTGAAATATTAAACTTGGGGATCACCGGAGGGAACACCCGATCAACCTGTAGGTTTCGGGAAACATCAGGGATACCTGTTAAAAGTGATCACATTAAATATTTGGGGATACATTTGAGCAAAATTACAGGCATGATATACTCACTCAATTATGACCCGATAATTAGGAAAATAACACTAGAACTAGAAAGATGGAAAAATCTGCCCCTCTCACTATTAGGACGTTGTCATCTGGTCAAAATGATCAGTTTCTCCCGATTACTGTATCCAATGCAGACACTCCCTCTTCTCCTGCGCCGAGGTGATTTGCTAAAACTAAATAAAGCCATAACGCAATTCATTTGGAATGGTAAAAGAGCGAGAATTAAATACACCACATTGATACTACCCAAAGATAGAGGAGGTCTTAACCTTCCAGACATCAAAGGGTATAATCTGGCCTGTGTTACCAGACATGTAATAGATTGGTTGAATAGAACATCCAAGCATTCCAATTGGGTGGAGGAGAGAGAATTCTGTCGACCTTGGGATCTGGCCAGTCTGTTACACGCGTCCTGGTCCGATGTCCCTGCTTACATAAGAAACTCACTGCTTTTTAGAGACACAGCCATGTGTTGGAAAGCAGTCCGTAAGAAACTGCATTTGCCATGGAAGATTTCCAAATATCTGAACCCTTGGGCACATGTTAGTTTCAAGTTAGGGAGAGAAAATGCCTTGTTTAGAGTATGGGAAACCAACGGCATACTGAAATTGGGTGATATACTCCAGAAAGAAGAGAGGAGATGGATGTCAGGATCCGAGGTGATGGAACATTTTGTGCTCCCGTCTACACAGATCCTACAATATAAACAACTACACTATCACGTTTTACAAAAACTACAGGATGTGACCCAGGAGTGTATCTCAAATACATGGGATAAATTAACACAGACCCACACCTCACAATTAAACATATCATTTATTTATAACTTCCTCCGTGAGGTCTACCCAGTAGTAGAATCGAGAAAACTCTTTGGGGGCTGGAGACATCTCATACCAGAGGAGGAAAGGGAAGAGGAGATTCTGGAGGGGTGGAGGCTGTTTAGAAAACTTATACATAATGAAAAATGGAGAGACACTCAATTTCGGGTCATGCACAGAGCAATTTATGGTTTCAACATACCCCCGACACCAAATGTTCCTGGAAGAACACAAAATTGTCCGAAGTGCGGCGCATTTCGGACAGATTTTTCTCATGGTATATGGACTTGCCCAGGGGTTGTCAAATTTTGGGAATCAGTGAGGGGATTCATGCGGGAGATCACTGGCCAGGAAATACCTATAGAACCTAAATCATGGCTACTTCACATCTCGAATTCTGAAAGTTGGAAGGGGATCAGAGCAAGATTCTGCCATATTGTTGCCATACTATGCAAAAAGATATTACTACGAGGTTGGCTGTCCTCATCCTGTCCGGTAGTTCCAGATTTGCTCCAGACCCTCAAAGCGACCATGAGAATAGAAAGGATGGAAGCAGAGAGACAAAAAGACCTAATGACAGGCAAATTCTTCAACACATGGAGGAACTTTATAATAACAAAATTGTCGCTGGAGGAGCTGGAGCAAACAGTCTCGCCGTTCAGGCATTCTACTTGGTATCTCAGTGAAGATTTGAAAGGCACGTTGGGAGCACTTAAGATATAAGGGAATCTAAAATATCACCATACCTTGTCTATACCAAGACTACACACGCATTTGTTTTTAAAATGTTATGATTATGCTGGGATCTTATCACACATGAGCTGGCACAAGGACGAGAGGAGATAACCACTACCATCACTTAAAGATAACTTGGTCTACATGATTAATTTACACAAGACAAATACTATCGTTTGGGGGGCGGGAACAGGGAATGATACGAAGGGAGGGGTGTTTGAGGGTTTGTTGAAAAAAGCTAATTCACAATGTCTTTCGATATCCTTTGTATTATGTTGTGATATGTTATGTCTGAAACTTCAATAAAAAAGATATTTAAAAAAAAAAAAAAAAAAAAAAGACTAGAATTAAGTCCCAGGGAGCTATTTTAGAGCCACGTAGGGGTCAGGAAGAAACCCCGTTTCTGAGGCTGACAACATATTCAGGTGAGTAAACCAAGTCCGTTTTGGCCAAAATGGGGCGATTAATACAACTCTGGTCTGGTCTTCCTGGATCTTCTTCAACACCAATGAGATTAGAAGAAACGGAGGAAAGGTATAAATGAGTTTGAAATTCCAATTCTGAAGAAGTGCATCTATCCCATCTGGATTTTCCCGGGGATCTAGGGAAAAAATCTGTCCACCTAACGATTTTGTCTGGTTGCAAAAAGGTCTATTTCTGGTACTCTCCATTTTACACAAATGTGGTTAAAAATGACCCGATTTAGGGACCATTCCCTCTGACGTAGAGTATGATGACTCAAAAAATCAGCGACTATATTTTCTGAGCCTTCTATGACGAGCTGTGAGAGACAGGAGATTTAGTTCTGCTATGTGGAAGAGCCTGTGTGTTTCTAGCATCAGGAGTACTGATCTGGTGTCCCCCTAATGGGTGACATAAGACACTGTTGTGTAGTTGTATGACAGAATTACTACATGTTTGCCTATAATCTTATGTAGGAATCCTTGCACTGCCCGTGTGACTGCCGTCAGTTCTTTCAGAGTGGAAGACCCCCCTATCAGTTCTGGCTCCCAACTGTCTTGTAAATACTGCTCTGCCAGATGGGCTGGCAACTCATTGGGCTGGCGTCCATAGTAAATATCGGAGGGTCTGGATTGATCCAAGGAATCCCTATTCTTAGGATGGTCTCTTCCACCTACCAATCTAAGGAGTCCTTGACTATTGCTGACAACTAGAACGTTGTGTCTAGATTGGTCAGTGTCTCTCCCTGCACTGTTAAAATCTGTAGTTCCCATGTGTGAAGTTGGGCAAAACTAACCTCAAGAATGGTGGCTGTTAAGAGACCCCAGCAGGGACATGGCTGCTCTTAAGAATATGTTTTGTTGCCTTTAAGCCCTTTTTATCATGTGAATAAGATTCAGAAGTTTGTCTTCTGGGAGCAGAAAGATTAGTGAAATCTAGGGAGATCCCTAGAAATGTTTGAATTTGTGCTGGCTCCAATTTTGACTTGTCTTTATTCAGCAGCCAGCCTAAGTCAGAGAGGACTCATTATGCTGCTGACATGCAAAGGGTTCTTGTGTCTCGTATCGCAAGAAAATCGTCTAGATGGGGGATTAGCAAGATATTCTCTTTTCGTAACACAGAAGCCATGTCCGCCACAATTTTTGTAAAGACTCTTGGTGCTAGGGAGATTCCAAAGGGCAGACACTGATATTGAAAGTGCATCATGGTGCCGTTGAGGTACACTGCCAGTCTGAGGCATTTCTGATGCTCCTTGTAGATGGGGAATGAGAATAAGCGTCCTTTAAAAGATTACTGCCGTGAAGAATGCGGGAAAAAGGAGTCTGACTGTGGAGTTCAATGTTTCCATCTTGAACTTCTCTACAGAAATAAATTGATTCAAACGTTTCAGGTTAAAAATTGTACGAAAGGAACCATCCGGGTTCCGAAAGAGAAAAAGATTACTATAAAAACCTTCTCCTCGTTCTGAAAGTGGAACTTACCGTAAGTCAGAACTCCGTTTACAAGAAAAAATGAGACTTCTTGTTCTAAGTGAACTTGCTCTCCTGGCCTCACTTGACATGTCAACATCTGATTGGAGGAAAAAGCAGAAAAAATTGAGTGTTCCCCTTGAGAAATGGAGTTTACCATCCACTGGGAGGCTGGCAGTGAAGCTCATTGAGAGGTAAAATGTTGTAATCTACCCCTTAAAGGTGGTTGATGTCATTGACGCCCTGTAGCCAGGCTTGTTGGATAACCTTTATCCCAGTTTCTGTTGCTATGCCAACTCTGACTCCCCTAGAGGAATCCCTTTGCTGGTTACCTCTATCTCTTCTCCTATCTGAGGTGTAATAAAAGGGAGCCGGGGAGCAAGGAACATTTTTCTTTATATCTGCTGCTATTCCAAGCACTTCATCAAGGGCTGAGCCAAAGAGGCAGTCCTCTGAAACGGGATGGCCCACAGACGCATCTTGGACTAACAATCAGCCTTCCACTCCTTCAGCAATCTGGTTTTGTGACTGGAATTGGTGAGCATACGGGCCGCTAGCTTAATACTGTCTACCAAGGTGTGTGCAAGGAAACTGGCTGCTTAATGGACAGCAGGCAATGCCTCAAGGAGTTGTTCTCTCGGTCGCCTTTCTTTAATTTGAGACTACAGATCTTGGAGCCATTTAATGAGTGACCTTGCAGTACAAGTAGCAGCGATTTTGAATTTGAATGTACACACTATTGCTTCCCAAGCACCTGTAAGGGCCCTTTCACATCAGCGTTTTTTGAAATTTGCGGCAGATGCAGTGAAAAGACCGCATCTGCCGCAATTGCCACATAACCGATACACTTGCAGCGCGGTTGCGGTTTTTCCCATAGAAAGTATAGGGGGACTTGCGGCAGGTGCGGCAAGTGCGGTTTTGCACTTGCGGCAGGTGCGGCAGCGAAAAAAACCGCGGTCAGCCGCGTTTTTTTTCGCGGCCGCACCTGCCGCAAGTGCAAAACCGCACTTGCCGCACCTGCCGCAAGTCCCCCTATACTTTCTATGGGAAAAACCGCAACCGCGCCGCAAGTGTACCGGTTATGCGGCAAACGCGGCAGATGCGGTTTTTTCACCGCATCTGCCGCGAATTTCAAAAAACGCTGATGTGAAAGGGCCCTAAGATAGCTGTCAGATTTTTTATCTAGGGGGTCTTTATAATGACCCCAAATCTTCAAAGGGAAGAGCCATATTGTTGGAAACCTTAGCAATGGCTGCATCAATTTTAGGGGATTTCTCCCAGGACCGGGAAACGTAGTCAGCAAAAGGAAACTTTGTTTTTAGGACTTGGGGCACAGACTAATTTTTTATTTTATTTTCTTAACAGGAAACACTTGAAGTTTGCGATCTTTGCCCAAACAAATATAAGAGGAGACAAAACATGCCATCAATAAGATTACCTTTTGAAAGGCACTCACCCATCCTGATGCCGCCAACTGCCACGCTAGGTGGGGCTTTGGGCTCATCCACAGTGAGTGTGCCTGGGTCTGACATCTTTGAGATGCTTTCAGGCTTCTGCTGGATTTGTCTCTGGAGGAGAAGGGCTGTATTAGAACGGTGCCTGCGGCCATCAATTCGAACCTGGAAGTGCGCCGCCCTCTCCAGGGGCGTGTGAATTCATCAGGCCATGACCCAGAAATGGCCGCACAGGACACGTGCGTGCTCATCGGAGATGTGGCTTACCGCTGCACACCTCCCCCGCCTGGCTCCGTGTCCCACTAAGAGCGGGCAGCCGGAATGCCTCCATCTGGGGCCAAATTAACGGTGATACACGTAAGAGACCCTGCAAGCTCCAGCCTACACCCGGCAGCATTAGGGAACCTGGCTGCCTCCTGGCCCACACCAGTCCCATGGATCACAGGTATCTCCAGAGATGTTCCTACCTAGGAACAGGAAACCACACTGAAGGGCTCGAGAGAGGGGCCGCCCCTTTTATCTTCAGTAGGTTTCCTGTTCCTGGGCAGATCCTCCTCTCTCATGTCACAGTACTGTCATGGTGAGAGGGAGAAATTGATTGCCCCCTAAACCAACCTAATACCTGGTTGTGCCGCCATTAGCAGCAACAACTACAATCAAGCATTTGGGTTAACAGGCAATGAATCTTTTACAACACACAGGAGAAATTTGGGCCCACTCCTTTTTGCAGAATTTTTGTATTTCAGCCACACTTCCGAGCATGAAGTTTTAAGGTCATGCCACAGCATCTCAATCAGATTAAGGTCAGGACTTTGACTTGGTCACTTTAAAGTTTTAATGTTGTTTTTTTTTAGCCAGTCAGAGGTGACTTGCTGGTGTGTTTTGGATCATTTTCCTGCTGCATAACCTAACTGTGCATCACCTTGAGGTCATGAACAGATGGCCGGACATTCTCCTTCAGGATTTTTCAGTAGACAGCAGAATTCATGGTTCCATTTAGCATTTTGCAGGTCCTGAAGCAGCAAAACAGTCCCAGATAATCACACTACCACCACAATATTTTTCTATTGGTGTGATGTTCCTTTTCTGAAATTCTGTGTTCCATGTTTTTGCCAGTTGTGGATAATGGTTCTCACTGTGGTTTTCTGGAGTATCAAAATTTAGTAATGGCTTTATGACATTTTCCATACTGATAGATTTCAATTACTTTGTTTCTCATTTTTTCCTGAATTTCTTTGGATCACGGCATGATGTCTAGCTTTTGTGGATCTCTTGTTCTACTTCACTTTACTTTGTCAGGCAGGTCCTATGTAAGTAATTTGATTAAGAACTGATGTGGCAGTATTAATCAGGCCTGTGTAAGTCTGAGGAAATTGAACTCAGCTTCCCAAAGATGTTATAAACCACAGTTAATTTATGTTTTAAGGGGTGGGGGGAAAAGGTGGAGAAGGGGGAGGTTAGGACAAACACTTTTTCCCCACACGACCCTGTCGTTTTTATTTATTTTTCCCTTTCCTTTTTTTTACAGACCTTCATCTATAAACTCTATTTTGTGTTTACTTGTGTTATTTTTGTCTAATATTTAAATATCTGAAATATTTAAGTGTGAAATACATGCAAAAGAATAAGAAATCAAGGAGGTGGCAAACACTTTCACACCACTGTAGCCTGACCTGGTATGTGGTAGGGCAAAAACTAAATATTAACGTGAGAACACCTGACTAGCAGTCAAGCATGGAAAAAAAGGCAGAGACAAATGAACCATCAGCATTTGGACATTGACCAACCAGGCTGTGGCTCAGCAGGAAGGAAATTGACCACACAGCAAAAGGGCAACCGGATCGAGTCCCGACAGGACATGACACAAGGGAGTGCACATTTCTTCAGGAAGATCCCTAGAATAGTTAAAAATTGGCATCTCAATGCAGCAAACAACAGGATAGGAACAAGACCAGCATGGAGTCAGGACAGGGAAATGGTTTAAGAAGAGTCAGGGCAGCTGCGGAGGCTAGACAACTGAGACTCTCAACAAGCTTACCATGGGTTTTTTTATATATCAAATGCCTTGTTGCATGGTAGAAAGCCAGAAAGAAATGCACTGACACTAAGGGAGTGAGGGAGTAAGTGACCTGGCTGTGTATAAACCTTCATGAACTCATAGAAAACAGGAGAGGATTAAGTTGTATAAAAAAAAAAAGGAGCCAGAATTAGAGTCAGGGTACTTTTTCCAAACTTAAAGCACAGCCACACTAGCAAAATACAGTAAAAGTAATATGAAACAACTTACATTGTTTGGCACTTGCTACATATGTGTAATCTAAAAGTGATTACCGTAATAATAATTTTTTATTTCTATAGTGCCAATATACGCCCCAACACAATTCAGAGAAAACATGTACAGACAATAAAGACATTGCAAAGTAACACACAGTTTTAACAGTTAGAGGAGGAGTGAGGACCCTACAATCTATGGAGAAACTGGGGAGATACCAAAGGTATATGGTAAAAAATCCATGCATTGTATGGTCCAGCCATCAATGTAATAAATAGGGTATTTAAATAACGCTACATGAACAGGCCACTAGCCACTAGGTGTACAAGTATAGATACAGACAGATTAAGTGCATGGAGGGTGTGTGAACAGATTATACTACAGACCAGATTTGGAGGAAAATTCTGTAAGGTAAAACGGGAATAGTTAGAAAAGTGAAGTGAGGCGATGGGCCTACCTAAAGAATGTGTTTTTAGGGCCCGCTTAATACTGTGGGTATTGGTGAATTGTCCTAGGTAGTGAATTCTAGAATATTAACACTTCTCGCAAGAAGTCTTAGAGTGGGGTGTGGGAAGTTCAGATTCTTCCTTGGCTCCAGCAGCAATACATACCCCCCCCTTCTCCCTCGGTCCTCACTTGGCCCCTGGCTGTAGAAATAGGCCTGTCACCCAGAGCAAGAGCAGCCAGCCAGCCCCTGAATATGATCCTGGCTGCTGCATTCACGATGGATTGGAGAGGAGAGAGTTTAGTAAGACCGATTAGTAAAGGGTTGCAATAGTCCAGATGAGAATGAATAAGAGCAACAGTAAGACATTTTGCTTTGAGTCAAAGGTAAAAAGGTTTAATTCTAGACATATTTTTGAGGTGTAGATGAGATGAGCGATCGGATGTATGGAGTGAAGGAAGCTTAATTATTTTTGTAAGCTCTAGATAGCAGAGGTAACTCTCTTTTTTATAAGATGCTCAGTAGCGTAGTAATTTTATTACATTTTCGTCACAAGACGTGTAATCAATTTGCCATGAGACAATGGCTTTATGTCACATAGACAGTTCATGAAGACCATGGAAAATGTTAAATTTAGGAAACATGAAAAATAACCTTGAGACACAAGATGCCAGTGCAGTTTCACCATAGTTTACAGTATTTCTTTAGGAAATCAAACTATTTCCCAACACAAGAAAGGAAAAAGAAACAGTGTTAATTAAATGCAAGTCCCTTACGGATATGGCATAATATTGAAGTCTTCATCTTGTTATCAAAATCCCGAACGATGTTCAGCAACATAAATCGTGCATTGTGCGTCTGAGGCGGTTATTAGTTACAAGCACCACCCTGTGAATTTCCAGCAGTGAAAATAATAGACGAATTTCATTCAGGTACAATAATTAGTAGTTTACACAAAAAGCAAGTACATTTTATATGTGCTCAATCACAAAGCATATTAGACATTTAAGCTGAGTGTCAGATTCTCAGGGGTTATCGAGACAAATTATACGGGATTGTGTCATTTTAACTGAGAAGTAGCACTTGCAAGTTCCGACAGGTATTTACTTTCTCTCGTAGTTTGAAATACCCCCGTAACTCACAAGCCTCTGATTTTCAGCATGACGCCTGCAACTACTTAAATAAGATATAACGCAATTTATAAATATACTGCCTTTGACTGACGTTATTATTATTATTATTGCTTTCGGGCAGACTGTAAGCAATGTACACCCATCATTTTCCTATGAAGTCAGTTGTATGGTTCTATATTTAATCCGAGCCTCGGCAGCTTGTTAGTGCAGAATTCACAACATCTGAACGTGCCATTTACATGACAATGTAGAGTAATTATGACAACAATGTTTATGAAAAAATAAATAAATAAAAGAATCAAGCTGTGGAGAAAATATCTTGCCTTGTGTATTTGGGCTGGATCCATAATTATACAACAGCCAAACATACAATAAAGACATATTCCTTAATGCGAACATCCCAATCTGCTGACACTCAACCAATCTGAATGTGGGATGTTGTAATTGAATTTTGCCCTAAAACATAGCTTTAATGAATCTGTTGTAATGAAGAAACACAAAACATCTTCATTCATTGATTAATCGAGCTATACGCTACTTGGCCAACCCCTTCCCAAATGCTGTAGTACAAAAAAAAATAACCTTAGGCCAGTTTCACACTAGCGTTTGGTCTACATACATTGTTGCATGCAGATACAAACGCAGTGCCGAACGCAGACATCTGGATGGCAGCACGTTCTCATTGGGCTCAATGTATGATTTCTACGCGTGCAGAGGCTTGCGTACAAATCATATATCCTCGGATGGACAGAAAATGCAACAAGTTGCGTTTCTATGCTCCGAGAAACAACGCATGTGGATGCAGACGTGTCCATCCTCAGGCGAACGCATATACCGTGCGTTCCCATGTTAAACATAGGGATGGATGATGGATGAGTCGCCACATGCGTTCGGCGCTGCCATATGCAGCGGAGAGAAACGCTAGTGTGAAACCGGCCTTACACTCACGTCTTGCACTGGCTCCTTGGCAGCACTGAATCTTTCAGTTAAATTGACATTGTTATGTCTTGTTAGCGCTGTAGACCATTAGCAGCTACTGATTAGCTGCAGTGCTCACATGACATGATTTCTCACAAGCATTAAGAGACCTCAACCAACATCTCTAGAATGGTGTCAGTGCTAGTGGTGATTGTAGGCTTTTTTCTTTGATTTTACTTGGGGAACAATAGCATTTATGAAACGTTTATTTAAGTAGCGTTCAGCTGTGTTCAAAATAATAGCAGTGTCTTCAAAAACATGAGTTAAGCCCAAAATCTCTATAATAGTTTTTATTTCCAGCATTGGGAACATTACACACTATTTTCTAAATCAAAACATGACAGGGTTTACCTGTAATGGCCACTTTACACGCGGCAACAGGTAGATAGAAAACAGCAGGTGTCGGAGACAATTGTACCTTTTACCTTCAAAACACCTTGAAGTGGCTGCGTGTAATTCAGGTATCTGCAAGGTGTTTTGTCTCCGACACCTGCCGTTTTCTATCTACCTGTGGCCGCGTGTAAAGTGGCCATTATAGATAAAACTAGTTGTGAGTTTATATTGCTCACCTTGTAAGGTTGTGTATAGTCACAACCACTTTAAAAACCTGTGATATCCCCTTGTTATCCTAGGATTAATGGTCTGCAGCAGTCTCCCACAAGGTAGGTCAACAGCAATTTCAGTTTACAGAAGTGGGACTTGGACCATGAAATAAAATCACAATAATCAACTACAACTTTCACTACAAGATTTATTATTTCGAACGGTAGTGCGGTCCAAGTTCCACTTCTGTATACTGAAATCTGCTTAATATTTAGTTGTATAACCACAGTTTTTTAGAATTGTTTCACATCTATGTTGCATAGAGTCAACCAACGTCTGGCACCTGTGAACTATTATTCCAGCCCAGGATGCTTTGACTACGTTTCACAATTGATTTGCCTTTGTTGGCTTTGACTCAGAAACGGCATTTTTGATATCTCCTCACAAGTGATCTATCAAAGTAAGGTCCAGAGATTGGGCAGGCCACCCCAGAACCTCAATTTTGTTGAAACCAAGCTTTGGCTCGATTACTGGTGTATTCAAGGTCACTGTCTTGTTGAAAAACTAATTTTAAAGGCAATTCTTTTTCAGAGTAAGGCAACATGACCTCTTCAAGTATTTTGATATTATGCAAACTTGTTCGTGATCTCTGGTATGAGGTAAATAAGCCCAGCACCATAGTAAGAGAAACATGACCATATAATGATGCTTCATTGTCTTCAGAGTGTACTGTGGCTTGAATTTAGAGTTTGGAGGTCATCTGATGAACTGTCATTGACCCCAAAAAGAACAATTTTACTTTCATCAATCCACAAACTGTTTATCCATTTCTCTTTAGGCCAGTTGATGTGTTATTTGACAAATTGTATTCTCTTCAGTGCATATCTTTTTCTTTTTTTTTAACAATGGGGCTTTGCGGGAACTTCTTACTAATAGATGATCTTCACACCGGTGTCTTCTAACTGTCACAGTCCTCACAGCTAACTTGAAACGGTCTTTGATCATCCCAGAGCTGATCATTGGCTAAGTATGACGACCATCCACTAGGAGGCTGAGCTGCTGGTAAGGCAGCACCCCGAGAAACCCCGAGACCCTTAACCCCTATACAGGGATCTGGACTTACAGCGGAGCCCAGGGGGTAGCAGCCTATGATGAGCAACAGAGCAGGAAGGTCGCCAGGAAGGGAAAAATCAGGACCCGAAAAATGTAGTCAGGAGTCAGAGTCAAAACCGAGAGGGCAGCTGAGGTACAAAATCGTCAGGTTGTAGCAGAGTCGAAAATCCAGGCAAAGGTCAGAGTCAAAACTAAACACACACTAAATCACTGGGGAACCAAGACTATATCTGGCGGCCTGCAAGACAGGCTCCAATGTATTTGAAAGGTGCAGTTACCTCCCATAGGCTGGATCTCACAGCCTGATGATCTCATCCGGACCGCCCCTAGAACCAGGCCAGATGGTGAAGCATGACTGGCACCAACCACCCCACTTCTGACAGAAGAACGAAGGCTGCGCCTATCAGACACCTCTGCAGGGCCCGCTCCTCTGCAACCAACTTCACCCAAAGGAGAAACATGGCGGCATTCAGCGACAAAGGCAGACGTCGAAGGAGCAGATTCATATGAGGACAAGGCCCTCCTATCACCGGCACCATCAGCCGAAGGAATCTGGCGCCTCCCAGCGGCTGAGGCAGGAACACCAGCCACCGAGTCCAATGGCGATGTGTCACTAAGCTTTTGCCGCTCTTGCTATTCTTCGATCCGTTCACATAGTAGTCTTCTGTTTTTTCCCCATGTCTCTTTGGTTTTACTTTCCATTTTAAACCATTGGAGATCATTTTAGCTGAACAGCCTATCATTGTCTGCACTTGTTTATATGTTTTACCCTCTCCAATCAACTTTTTAATCAAAGTATGCTGTTCTTCTGAACAATGTCTTGAACAAGTCATAAAGCTATGCCACGTCACACCTGGCAACGTTAGCAGCGATATTATAGGCGAGGCAGGGGAGTGGCCTTTCGCCGCCAACGTCGCCAATGCATCGCCCTGTGTAACTGGGCAAGGACGACGCATTCGACTGGTTGTCCACATCGCCCCATGTAAACGGCCGCCGGCGACCTGACAGGCAATGGGAGCCTACTCCCATTGTACTGCATCGCCGCTGGGGTTTTAAAACACCCCGGCGGCGATGCCGCCTGTCAACTTGCTGGTGTCTCAAAACGTGCGCACTCCCGCCAGTCGCCGCCGACATTTCCGGCAAGGTGGTGCCGTTTAACAGTACCCTTAGGCTTTCAAGGAGAAATGCATGTACAACATGTGCTGGCTTAACCCTAAATATGGGACACCTGATTCACACCTGTTTCTTCACAGAATAATTGACCTCACTAATTGAACTCCACACAGCTATTATTTTGAATACTCCCCATTTCAATTAATTATTCGAACATACAGACTTGAAAACATGCAGATCATGAATGCAGAGTCTGATGGTTTAGGAATCCTCCTAAAGGTACCTTTACATGCCGCAACTATAACTGGCGATCGGTGGCAACCGAACGAGCACGTGCACGTTTTTGACGGTTGACACCGATCGCCGATGCCGCATGTACACGCCGCAATTGCGCCCTCAACCTAAGGGAGTTTGGTTCCCCGGAAGTTGAAACAGATCCTGCGGGAAACATCCGGTTGAATCCCGACGCTGCTTCACACGCCGCAATCACTAAGGGAATGTGGGTGTACCTGTGCAGCGCCGCAAGAACATAGGCGTGACAGAGTTGTGTATTCCGCGCCCCAAACACGCTGATTAGATAACGCAATAGCGTCATGATTGGCCAGCCTGCGCAGGAATACATGACGCCATTGCAATTGTGTAGTGTGAATGGACAGCTCTTCAAATATGGCGCCCTGTGCAGGGACAGCCAATGCTAACACAGTAGCCCCCACCAATCATCGCTGATGGGGCACGGTATCCTGCACGCTGTGGCACACCTCTGGGAAATCACTAGGCGATGCAGATTCCATCCCTATCGCTCGTTCACACGCCAAAACCAGGGAAAATCACCTTCAGGGTTGCCTCTGGTTTTTGAACAATGCTCTGAAACCGCAACTGGTACCAACTTTGAAAATCACGATCACTTTGCCCAACTACACGCCGCAATTTCGTAGCAATTTCAAGGCAACCATGACGGAAATCCCGATTACCTCTCAGTTGCTACACCGTAGTTGCGGCTTGTAAAGGTACCTTAACAGTTTCCTTGTCTATTCCATGCTTGGCCATTTTTTCAATGAGAACGGTATAAGATACTTTGTCAAATGGTTTGTTGAAATCAAGATATACTTTATATACTGCATTAACCTGATTCACCCAGTTATTCTGTCATAGAAGGCAATTAAGTTAGTCCAAATTCAGGCAGACCAAAGTAGCCTCCACCTCTGTGCCAGCCATCCTGGCACTTCTTACGCTTACTAGAGCTGGTGAAATACTAGTGCATGTTAGGTTGTTTCATAAGGGCTCATATAACAGCATGATGTTGCGTGACCTACTAAGCATAAGAGACGACTAGGAAGACAGGAGTAGGAGTGAAGACTACCCTCGTTTTGCTGCCACAAAAGACCAATATTTTTTGCTCAACCTCAGTCTTTCAGTTCCTCACTGATTATTGAGTACCACTTCCAACTTTTATAAAACCTATTTGCTATGTAAAGTTGAACTTTTACATGATTTATAGTTTACCATCGTATCAGGTGCCAATGGTGAAGTCAACCATTTTTTGGGATAAAACAATAGATATCAGGCCTCAGACATTTGACAGTATTACAGATGGGTGTTGTATAACACATCAATCGTATATTCATATGGATGTAATGAGAAAAAAAAAGAACAATTTTTCATTACAGAAAGGAGACTATGGGGCTAAATGGCAACTTCAAGTGGCACTCAAGAAAAAGTAAGGATTCATCATCATAATAGAAAAAATGTGTATTGGAGCACCATTATATCCCACCATGTGATGGCCTACAGTGGTCTCTCTCAAGTGTAATCAAGTGCTACACAGAGTGCCAGAGGTTCAATAATGCAAAAGAAAAAAGATGGGGCGGAATGAGAGGCACCTATGTGTAATAGACTTTACTGTGGGGTTTACACTCCGCTCACCTTCCTGTGTTGTGCGCCTCCGCACAACACCAGTTAGCGCCTAATTCTCTGGGCACCGCTCTCCCACGCAGCCGTCGCTCCAGCGTCCTCACCGGAAGCGACCGTCACGTGACCCGCGATTCGGATATATGTCACTGCAGGTCCTTCTCCTGTTGTTCCCAGTTGCCTAGTAACAGGTCCTTCGGCGTGGTGAGTATCCAGTGGTCTTAATCCTCCTCCTCCCACAGCAGCTCCTGCCAGCTTCCCACACAGGGGGTCCACAATAATACAACAAAAGAAGCGGTCTTGTTGGAGCTCTCTCCGGCAGGTTCAATAATGAGCTGTTGACTCAATGTACCATTACATTGTCCCAAAAAGTGGATTCAAAAAGAAAAACTATGCACAAATCACAGTAAATACCTTGAGATCTCCCAACACCAGTGTAATGTCATTTGTCAGCTTCATACAAGTGTTTTAATAGGGGTCATTCTCACATAGATGAAATGAGTGCAAAGAAGAAGTTATCTCCATGATGTCATTATATCATAAATATTTCACTTTTTTTTTACCGGTTTGCATTGCTGCTTAGAAAAAAAAAAAGTAGCAAAAGGATGGAGGGAGGTGGTCTTGCTCTCTGCACACCTCTGCTAGTGGATTAGCCAGGAAGGATTTGATAAAGCTTAGAAACCCTCTGGGGTAGCAGTGACAGTTTGCTGGCTGGGGTTTTGTCTGCTGCCAGTTACTTTTTGCTAGTGGCACGTTTTATGTATGCTTCAGTACCATATTGTCCTTTGGGCTTCAAACAGAAGGGACCTGTCTGTAAGTGTTTTGGTTGTGGTGTTTGAGAAACTGAGTACGGTGAAACACATGCGAGCGCGCTCAATGTCTGCTTTGAAGCCCCCTCCTTACAGTATCTTCATTGTTGGCAATACAAGAAACTTTTCTACTACAGAGGTGACCACTATTTAATAATGGAACGGACAAATACAACTACCTCCTAAATATGCAGTTTTGCTTGGATTAACATAAAACATATTACCCAAGTAAGTTGACATCTTTCACAAAATGTATTTTTAGTGAATAAAAGTTATTATTCAGGAATATTATTGCAGATAATGATCTAAGAAATTTATGGTGTACAAGGTAACATAGAGAAATTAAGACAACCACCTTCTAACCTAACATCCATTACTGCAGCTTTTAGGTATTGCTCAGATAAAGCGTATCTCCATAAAAGATATGGACACGTACAGGCAATAGATACATATTGAGTGTGTAAGTATTTTATATATATATATATATATATATATATATATATATATGTACACATACTGTATTTATACACATTTGTATTTTCAATACATCTTGGGATACAATATTTCAAGTTGGGTTTCATTACAAATGTTACACCATTTCGCTCTTATGGTACCTTTACACGCCGCTACCGAGAGGTAGAAACTGGCAGGTGTCGGAGACAATTGTACCTTTTACCTTCAAAACCCCGCAAAGTGGCGGCGTGTAATTCAGGTTGTACCTTCCTGTCTCTTTGGATACCTGTCTTTCAGCCGTGCTGAAAAACAAGCAGGTATAAACCCTATGGTAGTGGTGTGTAATCGGGGCACAGGTATGATATTTGAGTTACCTGGGGTGTGCCACAGCGTCATGTATACCACGCCCCATCAGCTATAATTGCTGGGGACTACTGTGTACCCATTGGCTGTCCCTGCACAGGGCGGCATATTTAACTATCTGACCAGTCACAATACACATTTGCTATAGCGTCATGTATTAGTCAGCCTTCCTGCGCTGGCTGGCCAATCATGATGTTATTGCATTGTCCAATCACCGTACGAGCGTCACGTAATCCACAACTCTGGCACGCCTATGTGTTGTCCCTGCTGCCCAAGGTCCTCCCATATTCCCTTGTTGTAGCGGCGTGTAAATCAGGGAAGGTGCTCCACAGAAGATAACCTGCGGCACCCGTCGACACTTCTGGGGAACGAAAATACCTTCTGTGGAGCACCTTGTGGTGGCGTGTAATTGCGGCATCAGGTACCGTTAGCAACCGTTGAAAACGCGCGCGTGCACGTGCGGTGCCTACCTGTTGTGAGTGTGTTGTAGCTGAGCTGTGTGCATGTTTTGATGATGGAACTGATGTGAGTGTGTTGTAGCTGAGCTGTGTGTGTTTTGATGGAGCTGATGCGAGTGTGTTGTAGCTGAGCTGTGTGTATTTGATGATATCGCTGAGCAGAGTGTATTTTAGCTGAGCTGTATGTGTGTTTTGATGATGGAGCTGATATGAGTGTGTTGTATGTGAGATGTGTGTATCTTTTGATGATGGAGGTGATGTGAGCGCGTTGTAGCTGAGCTGTGTGTGTTATTGTAATTGAGCTGTGCGTATCTTTTGATGATGGAGCTCATGTGAGTGTGTTGTAGTTGAGATGTGTGTATCTTTTGATGATGGAGCTGATGTGAGTGTATTGTAGCTTAGCTGTATGTGTTATTGTAATTGAACTGTGTATATTGATTATGGAGCTGATGTGAGTGTGTGGTAGCTGAGTTGTGTGAATGTTTTGATGATTGAGCTGATATGAGTGTGTTGTAGCTGAGCTATGTGTGTTTTGATGATGGAGCTGATGTGAGTGTGTTGTAGCTGAGCTATGTGTGTTTTGATGATGGAGCTGATGTGAGTGTGTTGTAGCTGAGCTATGTGCATATTTTGATGATGGAGCTGATGTGAGTGTGTTGTAGCTGAGCTATGTGCATATTTTGATGATGGAGCTGATATGAGTGTGTTGTAGCTGAGCTGTGTGTGTTTTGATGATGGAGCTGATGTGAGTGTGTTGTAGCTGAGCTGTGTGTGTTTTGATGATGGAGCTGATGTGAGTGTGTTGTAGCTGAGCTGTGTGTGTTTTGATGATGGAGCTGATGTGAGTGTGTTGTAGCTGAGCTGTGTGTGTTTTGATGATGGAGCTGATGTGAGTGTGTTGTAGCTGAGCTGTGTGTGTTTTGATGATGGAGCTGATGTGAGTGTGTTGTAGCTGAGCTGTGTGTATATTTTGATGATGGAGCTGATGGGAGTGTGTTGTAGCTGAGCTGTGTGTGATTTGAGCTGAGCTGTGTATTGATGTAGCAGAACTTTGTGTGTATGAAATAGAGCTATGTGTGCATACTATACATGCCACAGTGTAGTGTGAATGTGTGCACTGCAGAGTGTGTACGGTATGTATTGTGCATGCTGAAAAATTAAATGTATTTAATAATAATATGCATTAAAGGGATCCTGTCACCCCCAAATCACCTCTAAACCTATTAAAACCTGTCCCTAGAGCATATTAACACTGTCCCTACACTCCTTTTAGCTCCTAAATGGCATTAGTCAAAGTGAATATAAACGTTTTATAAGTACCTGATTAGTCATGATAATGAGTGACTATGCTATTCATAGTCACTCATCAAGGCAGCCCCTCTTCTTCATATCACGCCTATTCAGGCGTGCTCGTCAGTCTATGTTCAAAATCGCGCCTCCCCTCTCTCTCATAGCGTCCGGGCTTCACTGTAAGCTGTATGACGCGATTCGCGTCATTCCCGGCGCCAGATGACGTATTTGCAGCCGCGCCGCGCTGTCAGCTTCAAGTCCCGCACTGCGCATGCGCATGGGCATGCGCAGTGCGTATTTTGAAGCTGACAGCGCGGCGCGGCTGCAAATACGTCATCTGGCGCCGGGAATGACGCGAATCGCGTCATACAGCTTACAGTGAAGCCCGGACGCTATGAGAGAGAGGGGAGGCGCGCAGGGAGGCGCGATTTTGAACATAGACTGACGAGCACGCCTGAATAGGCGTGATATGAAGAAGAGGGGCTGCCTTGATGAGTGACTATGAATAGCATAGTCACTCATTATCATGACTAATCAGGTACTTATAAAACGTTTATATTCACTTTGACTAATGCCATTTAGGAGCTAAAAGGAGTGTAGGGACAGTGTTAATATGCTCTAGGGACAGGTTTTAATAGGTTTAGAGGTGATTTGGGGGTGACAGGATCCCTTTAATTTATATAGCACTATTAATTCTATAGTGCGTTACATACATTTTGCAAAACTGTACCTCTTGGGGCTCACAATCTAAACATCCTAGTATATAATACACACACTGCAACAAAACCCTAACATTAAATCTATTGCCTGTATATTTTACCTTAGTGTATTTAAAGCGAACCTATCACCCCCCCTGGACATCAAAAGCTATAATAGCCACCTTCTGCTGCACTAAGGCTGCATTCAGGGAAGGTGGCTATAGGCTTTTGATGCCCTATATACAGTTAAATATTCACTTATATAACTGCTTACAGTTTAGAAGACCTAAGACTGGGAGGCGGGGTTTCGCGCTCTTCCGACCCGCCCCCTCTTGTCAATCAGCCTGGTCGCCTACTGCTGCTGCCTCCCCTCACAGTCTAACATGAACGCGCGCCTCCGTTCTCCTCTATGGCGCCGCGCATGCGCTGTGCGCCGGGTGTCCAGGAAGTCGTCGGGCTGCGCGCACAGCGCATGCGCGGCGCCATAGAGGAGAACGGAGGCGCGCGTTCATGGTACACTGTGAGGGGAGGCAGCAGCAGGCAACCAGGCTGATTGACAAGAGGGGGCGGGTCGGAGGAGCGCGAAACCCCGCCTCCCGGTCTTAGGTCTTCTAAACTGTAAGCAGTTATATAAGTGAATATTTAACTGTATATAGGGCATCAAAAGCAGAGGAGATAACGATCACGCCCATCAGGGCAGGGCAGCAGGCACGGAGGGAGGGGGAGTGCAGCCATGCAATGCACAGCCCTGAAGCATAACAGAAGGAGGGATACGCCCAGATGTCTCCAGGCTAGTAAGTTTATAAATTCTTTATATCAGTTATACTAATGCAAGATTTTACACAAAAACAGTGCTGGAAAGGTATCCTTAGGGTGCAGGGACATGTACTAACTGTGTATTAGGGTGATCTGAGGTGGTTGGTTCCCTTTAAATATATCCCTGCAGCAGCTAGTGCTGGGCAAATATAGAATCACATGTCGGTAATTCACATAAATAGCTGACCATAAAATGTATGGATGAACCAGCTCCAATCTGACTTCCTCAAATGCTCAATAAATGCTGGTCACACCAAGAAACGATGTGTTTTGGACACTTTACCTAGATTTTCCAAATATTGAGTGATACTTGTAGCATAACAAGTGGGATTGTCTATAAACTCTCAAAAACTTGAAAGGAGAGAGTCACACAACATATGGATGGCCATCACTCTATTCTGTCTCAACTAAAGGTACTGTTACACGAGGCAATGTTACCGGTAACATCACCGAAAAGTGACGTAGGCATCACTGTTGCCGTTGAGATCGCTAGGGCGTTGCAACGTGTGATAGGGCGATTCAACGGCGATAAGTTGCTTGAGCGGAGTTGCCAGGTTTATGAACATGTTCTGAAACCTGGCGATGTTGCTCAGGCGATCTGCTAGCATCGCTCTGTGTGACACCGCAATAGCGGTGTTGAAAGCAACTTCCCCTATTCACTACATTGAAAAGTATCGCTCGCTGGGTTGAACAAAACACAGCAAACAATTAATAAAAAGGTCTAGCGACCCAAACAACACACCAAACTTGACATAAAAAATCACCTAACAGAGTGAGTAGCGCAAAATGGGGAATTTTTCTTTTAATATCCCTTTACTCTCATTTGCCTGCCTAGCTTTGGAGGATTTAACACCCTAATTTTATGTGGTGCCCCCAAACCTCGGCGGCTGACCCTCTTCTTACCCTGTTTACCAATCAAGGAATTAGGGGGAGAAGAAAGGAGAGATTAGATATCCTGGTGTCCACTTAACTCCATCGTCATTTGTGGTCTCTCAGGATGCGTCACAGACGTCACTCTGTTGGTGGCTCCGTATTTTAGATAAAGTTCTCCGCACTTTACGCGTTTCATCCAGACCGATTATGTTGGACTCATCAGAAGATGGAGAAATAGATAGTATCTTGCCTCATAGTCTTTCGTAGGTGAAAAGAGCCCTTCTACGAATACACCATCACGTTAGGTACGATCAATTTAAGTGTAGGTACTGACCAACAGCACCAGCTATGTTTAGACAAGCAGGAATAATGAAAAACAGATTCCTTAATAGGGGTTATCCAAAAACTGTTCTATCTGCAGCATATAAGAATGCCATGACAAGGACAAGGGAATCCCTTTTAAAAAGAAAAAATAGTGTTGCGCCACCTGTGGACCTCTCCTGTCTTTAAAGCGGTCGTATTATAAGCAAACTAACCTTTAAAGGTTGCGCCCGATCCGCACAACCAGATTGTGAGCGTAGTTTTGTGGCTCAGGCTGCCAGCCTTGGATCTGTAGTGCTCCTGTGTCCTCAATCACCTCTGCTCCTGGCCTCCTGCTGTCCACACTCTCTCTCCAGGGTTAGGTCAGGAAACACCAGGTTGATCCATTAACCCTATCCCTCCTGCAGCTCTGTCACCGCTTTCCACAATGGAATTAGATTAATAGAATTCAAATAGAATATGCGGTTCTAAGGTAGAGCGCAGGTATGAGACAGGATACTTTAATCTTTATCTCCGTAACTTTATTCATAAAAAGCTCCAGACCACAACATGTTTCGACGTACAGACGTCTTGAGGAAGACGTCTGTACGTCGAAACATGTTGTGGTCTGGAGCTTTTTATGAATAAAGTTACGGAGATAAAGATTAAAGTATCCTGTCTCATACCTGCGCTCTACCTTAGAACCGCATATTCTATTTGAATTCTATTAAGGGAATCCCTTTTGACCTCAAAAGAAACATCCGCCCGAGAGAAACATGAGGGGTCATCTATTACCAGAATCATAGGGACTTTTGATTCTCGAAATAAAGGTGTCACTGCACTCCTTAGAAGGCACTGGGGTATTTTACAGGCAGATCCAGATATTGAAAGCCTCATACCTTCTTACCCTTCTATAACGTTTAGAAAGGGACAATCAATAGGGGATAGGCTCATACATAGCCACTATCGAAACTCAAAACAACCAACAACATGGCTAGGAAAACTAAAAACAGTAGGGACTTTCAGATGCGAACACTGTAAAATGTGTCCGTGGGTGCTACCATCTAAATCGGTGACTAGCTCTGTGACAAGAAAAACGTATGAGTCCCGTAGTTTTGCGAATTGTAGTACACAAGGAGTAGTGTACATTATCACCTGCCCAAGGGTCGCCCTCATTGATGATAGGCTCTGGTGTTTTCCAGTGCCTCCAGCAAAAGATCCTAGGGGCGAGAAAAATTTCCCATTTTGCGCTACTCACTCTGTTAGGTGATTTTTTATGTCAAGTTTGGTGTGTTGTTTGGGTCGCTAGACCTTTTTATTAATTGTTAATAAAAATGTATACTTTTATAAAATTTAGAAGTTGGTAAAATCTCTTTAATAATCAAATAAATAGTTGCCTCCTAAAAGAAAATTTAATTTCCCTAAAAAAAAACCAAAACACGGCAAACTAAAGTTGCTTTCAACATCGTAGTTGTGTTGCCTACGATATCTCTGCATGTGACATCTCCAAGGCAATCTTGGAAAAGTCCCAAAAATGTGCGTGCTCCTGTGAAGTTGCCGGCAACATCGCAGCAACGTTGCCGCGTGTAACAGTACCTTTAGATGTTTCAACTAGCTAATATGCCTGAACTGGAATCAGGCAACACTTGTTCTCCCGAGGATGGTGGAACCAGATCTGTGGAGTTGGTAAGCCAACCATCCGACTAAGACTCCTCAGTTCCCTGAATCCAACTCGAACTCCACCAAAATGGACACCAACTCCAACTCCACAATCATGGCTGTGAAGTCAGCAAGCCAAACATCTGACTCCTCAATTTCCTTGAATCCGACTCCAACTCCACCAAAATGGACACCTATTCTGACTCCACAACTCTGACACCACAACCATGACTGTGAAGTCAGTAAGCCAAACATCTAACTCCAACTCTTCAATATCCCTGATTCCGAATCCACAGCCCTGGGTGGAACCAACAGCACTACATAAATACCACTATTGTCTATGATGGGATAATCGCTTTACCAATGATAAAACTAGCCCATTCAAATTTCAAAATACTGCAGCAGTCTCATGAGTTCCTCAGGATGAGCACACAGTGCAAGGTCTTGATTATAAAGCCCAGACATAGCAAACATAAGAATAAAGTGATTGATGGTTTTCATTGGTATAAAACACACTTATCTGTAGTTTTAATGGTTTTCTTTAGTTGTAGAGAATACAGTATTAGTTCTGAATTGAGTAGTTTGAATAGATCACGAGTTTCAGCGCTCCGCGGCTGTAAACACTCAGTCGCCTTGTTTTTTTCAGCACTAATTAAAATGCAAGCTTACATTTTGACTGCTGGCCTTAATATCTAACTACTTATGGCCATATATTTTCTGCACTAACCTCACAGTGTCTGAGCCTTGTCCACAGCTCTGGCACTCTTCAATGACTGCTCCTACTAATTAAGCCTTTTTTTAACCTGTAGTTAGGGTAACGCGTAAGTTCTTGGTTTACCCTGAAACACACAATCTGCTACTTCATTTAATAGTAGAACATGGAAGACAAAGGAGAGAACTATTGTATGACCAACAAAACATCAGCAGAGTGGGCTACGGAAATGTGACTTTATAGACACAAAGAAGCTTAAAAAACAGCAAAACACAGCATTGTTTTCAGAAAATGCAAAGCTGAGATTTTGCTAAATGTTACTGTTCGGCGTGTGTACATTCAGTATTGCCCACTAGGTGGCAAAGAGAAGTTCGAAACCTAATAATTATAGAATTTAAAGAATTTTGGGGAAAAAAAATAAAGAAAGGCACTAATAAAAATTGAGCAAAACATGATTTTATTGTAAAATCTACTCATAACCTCTCATCATTTGTTTCTATATAGTTGAAGCAGAAACTCTGGTGACATATAATGGTAAACATAGACGTAAAAGTGAATGATTCTTACATTACATCTACAAAACAATAATGTAGACATTTCCTATGCATCTATTAAATTATTATTATTTATTATTATAGCACCACTTATTCCATGGTGCTTTACAGGTGAAAAGGGCATACACAGACAAGTACAATAAACATGAGCAATACATAAGTACAGAAGGAGAGAGGACCCTGCCCACGAGGGCTCACAGTCTACAAGGGATGGGTGAGGATACAGTAGGTGAGGAGAGAGGACCCTGCCCACGAGAGCTCACAGTCTACAAGGGATGGGTGAGGATACAGTAGGTGAGGAGAGAGGACCCTGCCCACGAGGACTCACAGTCTACAAGGGACAGGTGAGGATACAGTAGTTGAGGAGAGAGGTCCCTGCCTATGAGGGCTCACAGTCTACGGGAGAAATCGTGCATGGGGTTGTGGGATGAAGAAATAAGAGGGGAGGAGAGAAGGAGATCTTCAGAGGATCACAGGTTGCGTGGTAAGTACCGGAAGAACATGTCACAGATATGTGGAGGAGACAGGTTGTGCATGGCATTGTATGTCATGGTTAGAGTTCGAACTGGAGCCTTTGGGCAATAGGAAGCCAGTAAAGCGCTTGGCAGAGAGGAGAGGCTGGGGAATAATGGGCAGACAGGTGGATTAGTCGGACAGAAGAGTTTAGGATACATTGGAGTGCTGCTAGTGGGAAGGCCAGACAGTAGGAGGTTGCAGTAGTTGAGGCGGAAGATGATGCACAAGTGTTTTTTGCAGTTTCTTAGTCAAGCAATGTACGGATCTGGGAAATATTTTTGAGTTGGAATCAGCAGGAGATGAAAGGGCTTGGATATGTGGCTTGAAAGAGAGGGCAGAGTCAAGGATTATCCCGCGGCACCGAGCATGCGGGACTGGGGAAAGTGACCAGTCATTGACTTTGATGGATAGGTCTAGTGGAGGGGTAAAGTGAGATGGGGTAAAGATGATGAATTCTGTTTTGTCCATGTTCAGTTTTAGAAAACAAGCAAAAAAGAAAGATGAAATAGCAGACACTGTGGGATTTTGGTCAGTAAGGGGGTGATTTCAGGTCCAGAAAGGTAGACCTGCATATCATCAACATAGAGATGATACTGCAAACCGTGGGATTCTATGAGCTGTCTCAGGCTGAAGGTTTTAGATGAAGAAGAGTAGAGGTCCTAGAACTTAAACTTGGGGAACACTGACAGGGAGCGCGATGAGGAGGTGGTGTGGGAGAGGGAGACGCTGAATGTCCAGTCTGTTAGATATGACAAGATCCAGAAGATGGCCAAGTCTGTGTTGTCAAGAAATGAGAGAATCTGTAGCAAGACAAAATGGTCTACAGTTTCAAAGGCAGAAAACAGGTCCAGAAGAAGGTCAGAGTAGAGTTAGGGCAGTTTCAGTTGAGTGATGCAGTCAGAAGCCAGATTGTAACCAGTCAAAGAGGGAGCAGGAGAAGAGATGGGAGGACAAGTCAAGATGGACATGCTGTTCAAGCAGTTTTGAGGCATAAGAGTGAAGTGATTGTGACGAAATGGCCTCCTTTAATATATAATGTAGGAGGATTTCTTATTTATCCCGACAATAATATATTTTGGTTTGCAAACTTGTAATATGCCACTCATGGGTTACTCAAGATTTCTAGGAGCCTGCTAGTATTTAAAGTGAGTAATGTAATTATCTACCTTGTGATAAGCAACTAATTGTAAATATAAGTTTTGCAGATGTTTGGTGATGTAGACTTATGTAATGCAATTATCTCTCTCCTAGAAGGTCAGAGGGACTTAATCCTTTTAGAATGCCATTGTATTACCATGTGAGTTGTTGACTCTATGTAAATGGCCTCAGCCACAATTGTTTAATGTCATGGATTGCAGACTAAACGTATCCTGCTATGTGCTATGTCAATCAATATGTGGTTCTCCCTTGACAGGACTGCAATACTAGTAGAAAGGTTTTAGGCTTGAGATTCATTTCACCAATCGTGAAGTTTCCAATATCCTGCAATGAGGGCTAAGGGTATTTAAGGAGACCTGTTGATTAACCAGGGTGATTTTTGATTCTGTCCAGTGACCTGAGTCTAGGGATTTCGGTCCTGACTAGAGGTGCACTGGACTAGTGGCTAAATGGGGCGCTGCTTTTATTGTGGTGTTAAATAAAGTGGCAGCAGCATCTGTGTCATGTTAGGAAGCTATGTCTGTGAGAGGGAGAAGGGACTCAGAGAATGAGTGTAAATTATACCAAATGACATCCATATTACTATCAAGATATGAAATGCTATAAGAAACAAACATGGACTATTGACGCTGTGTATTTTGTGCAGTTGTTTTGCGCGAATCTACCTGTGAAAAATCCACAGTATCGTACAGTATGGCAAACAAAAAAGATAAACAAAATATCACATCCATACATTGCAGACAAAGTCTGTGTGGATGACATGTGGTTCAGAAAAAAATTATGTGCAGAATTAATAGAGCATTTATGCTTTTGTAAGAAAAAGACTGAAATCTGCAACACAATAATTGTGTAAAAAATTAAAGCTTTACTGCATATATAAACTGATTATACTGCTAAAAAATCGTAGGAAACTTGCAAAGTGTAAAGACAAACTTAGGCTATGTTCACACATTGCACATTTGTGAGCGCTTTTTTGCACGCACTTTTCAAAAATGTGCAAGGTGCCTTTTGTCTGCCGGCAAAGTGAATGTGAAATTCACTTTGTCGTACAAATACTGCGTAAAAATGTGCCACACTGTGTAATAATATGCAAAATCAAAATTAAATAAAGCCAAATGTATTAAAAATAATAAAGAATTAATACTTACCCTTTCCAACGCCTTTTTGCGGTCTCCGGTGCAGAGGCAAGGCCAGGTATTTCTCGTCAGGACCTTGCATGATGTCATAATGATGTCTTGGGCGATGATTGGAAGCTCGCGGTCATGTGATATGGATCACATGACCGCGAGTGGCCAATCAGCACCCAAGATGTCATTATGACTTCATACAAGGCCTTGGCAGGACGATACGTGGCCTTGCCTCTGCACCGGAGACTGCGAAAAAGCATCGGAAAGGGTAAGTATTAATTCTTTATTACTTTTAATACATTTGGCTTTATTTAATTTTGATTTTGCAGTGTATATTAATACACTGCGAAATCAAATGGGGGCTGGCAGATATGCCACAGAAGGGAGGAGAAACGAGGATTCTTCCTTCCCTCTGTGACATCACTTTTCCCCCGGGCCGTAAAAAAGCGTACTGTGTGAACAGCACTGAGGGAAAAAACGCTGGTAAAAGTGACCGTGCAAAAAAGCGCAAAAAAGCGGTGTGTGAACATAGCGTTCAAGTGATCCTGTCACCAGTTTGTCCCATATAAAGTGCAGCCACCACCAGTAATGCCTTATATACAGCATTTTAGAATACTGTAGATAAGTACTCAAACAATTCTGCATAATATAAAAAAGGGCTTTTATTATACTCACCTATGAGGTGGTTCGATCCAATGGATGTCACAGGACTTGATCTGGCATCTCCTCTCAGCATGCAACAGCCGTCCTCCTTCACTCTATTGCACTATTGCACTCCTGAGCAAGAGCACATCTCTCTGCCCTTCCGAGGGCAGAGCAAAGTATTGTAGTGCGCATGTGTGGACTTTCTTTGACCTTTCCCTGCACCAGCGCATTACAGTACTTTGCAAGGCAGGGCAGAGAGACGTGCCCTGGGCAGGGCAGAGAGACGTGTATGCATGAGTGCGATGGAGGACTCTGTGTGTGGGTGACGTAGGATGTTTAATTCACATGAAGCAGGAAGGAGGATGGCTAATGCATGGTAAAAGGAGACACTGGACCAAGACCAGGGATGTCCATCAGACTAGACTGCCCCATAGGGGAGTATAATAGAAACTTTTTATTATGTTACGCAGATTGGCTTGGGGACTTGTATACAGCATTCTAGAATACTGTATATAAGACCTTACTGGTGGTGATCGAACGTTATATTGAAAAAACCTGGTGACAAGTTCTCTTTAATATTCCTTGCATCCACCTGTAAATTTGTAATGGAAAACAAACATTATTTGCTCCATTAATAATAACAACAATCTGATCTGTAATAAATTCCATGAATCCTGCTGACAGGTTCCAATGGAGCTGACGTTTCCTTGTCCTGTTTTTTGCGTTGCTCCCAGGTTGCAGGAGAATATGAGAGATACAGAGTGACATACAAAGATGGTACGATTAAGGCGGCCGTCACACGCACAGATATCTTTAGCGATATTGTAAGTGATCACGTGCACGCGCAATCGCTTACAATATCGCTCACATCGCTGGTGAGATGTCACACAGACAGACTCACCAGCGATGCGGAGCCGCGATCTCGCTCGTTACTATGGTACACATCGGGTAACTAGGGCCGCGCGTCGCTTAGTTACCCGACGTTTTACCATAGTTACCATCTCCCAGCATAGGCTCTGCCGCTGGGAGATCGTTCATCGTGGTGTTATACACCACGATGAAGCAGATCGTGGCATCGTTCATCGCTAGATCTGAGAACCGGACCTCAGATCAGCGATGTCACGATCAAGCGATTTAACATCGTAAATCGCTTGATTACATGCAACGATATTTTGCCCGATATCGCTTAAGGAGATCGCTTAAACGATATTGGGCAAGAAATCGTTGCGTGTGACGGCCGCCTAAGGAATACCCCTTGTCTGTGCACGCTATGTATGGGAGACATAACAGAATCTAACCCACAAGCTATCCACCAGATTAGTGTATGCGCATATGCAGGAACACGGGAAGACCAGCAAAACAGGGGCACTTTTATCCCCGGTAAAATGGAGTGACAGTGCACATGCCAAAAAGTCTCTATGAGACTACCTAAAGAAGAAATAGAGAGTCAAACAAGCATGCAGACTGACACTACTTTTTAAAAGGATAAAAATCGCCCATTCAGTAAATCTGGTCTGGGATTTAGTAGTCAGATCTTAAAGATCTATAAGTTACTACCTATCCAGGAACCTACCTCTGTACACTAAAATTCGGGTTGCCACAAAATTTAAAAGAATATTTCAAATCCGTAGGAATCAACGGTGGGTACTATTAATATTTCTGTAAGGCAGCCGTCACACGGTTCAATGTAATGAACGATATCACTTAAGTGATCTGCTTTTTGATCGCTTATGCGATATCGTTTGTGCGTCGCTGCGTGTAATCAAGCGATTTTACAATGTAAAATCGCTTGATCGTGACATCGCAGATTTGTGAGCCGGAGCTCATATCAAGCGATAAACGCTTGTTCAATCTGCTTCATCGTGGTGTGTGACACCACGATGAACGATCTCCCAGCGGCAGAGCCTATGCTGGGAGATGGTATCTATGGTAAACGTCAGGTTACTAAGCGCCGCGCGGCGCCTAGTAACCCGATATGTACCATAGTTACCAGCGATCTCGCTGCTCCACATCGCTGGTGAGTCTGTCTGTGTGACATCTCACCAGCGATGTGAACGATATCGTTAGCGATCGCGCGTGCACGTGATCGCTTACAATATCGTTCACGATATTGCAGCGTGTGACGGCCGCCTAAAAAGCATTTAAAAAAAAAAATCACAATTGTAGGAAACGGGCATGATAAAAAACAATGACTCAGTGACGTGTTGGTAAGATATCAAAAGATGCTACAGACAACCCAAGTCCACTTACCAAGGGCCAGAGGTTTAATTGGTAATGACAAAATTGCACACAGACAGAAGAGGACCCCTGTGGATGAACAATTGGCCATTTGCAGTCTCAATACCTCATCACAATGAACAATTTTATGGTGGTCTCCTGGGCTCTTGGACCCATGAGTGGTTGCATAGGTTACACCAATAGTATGCCGGCCAATGGGTAATATTGATATAATAATAATAGCAGTTAGGCTAGGGCCACACTAGCATTGTGGCCTCCACCCTGGAGGGTCTGCCAAAGAGGAGGATTCGGGCATTAGTGCAGCGTTACCATAGTGTAATGCTGCCTTAACGCTGCCAGTAGAGTTCTATGGGTGACAAGACTCCTCAGCGCATGCAAATGTCGGCACGTAAGTGTCAGAGTATGAAATCTCGGGTTATTTCGTAGCGCACAGGAAAACGCTCCTTGTCACTTTTTTCCATGACTACGAAATAGCGCGAGATTTCAAACTCCGGCACTTACATGCCAGCGCTTGAGTGTGCTTCAGGTCTCGTTTTTCATAGGACTCTATTGGCAGCATTAGAGCATTACATTTGGTAACGCTGCACTAATGCAGCCGGAATCCTGCTTTTTGGCGGACCCCCCAGGACGAAGGCCACAACGCTAGTGTGGCTCTAGCCTAAGTCAGTGGCAATTACTAGGATCCAATTTTTCTAGTTGACTGTAAAGCTATGTTCACACTGGGCATTTTTGATCCATTCTTGCTACTGCATTTTTTTTTTAACTGCACAAAAAACAGATCAGTCAATAAATTTGCCAGCAAAGTGAATGGGATTTTCAATTATCTGTTCAGACGCTGCGTTTTTTGACTGCTATGTTAGGTATGCAGAAAGCGGATCCAGAAAATAATGAGCATGTCAATTTGTGTGGCGTTTTTCTGGTGTGCTTTCTGCATCACTAAAATCTAATTACTGACCCTCCTGGCAATTCCATGTTGAGCTCCAGTGATGTCTTTATCCCGGGCAGCGGCAGGACCTGTGAGTTGTCTGTACAGTACTTTAGGACCTACCCATGTGACTCATCATGTGACTCAGTCACATGGGTGCATAGGTCCCTAAAGCACCGTACAGACAACTCACAAGTCCTGCCACTGTCCAGGAGGAAAACATCACCGTTACTCAACGTGGGATCGCGAGGCGGTTAAGTATGTGTGTGTTGTCTCTGTCTGTGTGTCTGTCTGTATCCCCCAAAAATGAAGCAAAAAAGCAGCACAAATGGATGATACGTTTTAATGCTTTTTTCAAAGAGGATCCATTTATGATGCAAAAACTGCACCAAAAATGGATTAATAAAAAACGGAGCACAAACACTCTCTGAACTTAGACTAACACCAAGTGTAAAATATTACTTTAATTTGCTCCTCACTACAGAGATTGATCTGATTCGTGTTAGATGATAAATAAGGTGATCTAAGGAGACACTAGCGAGTGAACAGGTTTTTGAAGATTTTGAAAAGAACTGGTAATAAAATATCCAAACAAATACACACTAAGGATTTAGCACTGAGCTAAATGTTGTCTTTCATACCACGGGCATATTTGGGCAGATAACAGATCTCAAGCTAGGGGGAATCTCCCATTAAACACTGAACTGTATCTATATACCGATGTGTGATCGAGACAAAAAGTAAGTAGCGTTTAGTCTGCAAATGTCAGGGATGAACTCTATAAGGTAAATGAATCTTGTCAGTCTGATGTGCAACTGTCACCTGTGTGTGACATAATATAATATGAACTGATATTGAACAACATGCGTTTGCCACTAAATTGTTAGCGGATTTTCGGTCTGACAGCAGTGCGATTATTGCACTAATCCCAAGGTCTTTTAACCTTGTTTGACATAAATTGAGGTTGGCTTTTGCTAAGAAAGAAAAAACCCTCTTCTTTCCACTTTTCCTTTACGTAGAACCGCTTTTAACAATTTATGCTCGAGTATCAGACACTTATTTTGAGTGACAAACAGTAAAGAGGGACTATTAAATTTGAAGGAAAAATGGGCCACGTTACACAGAATGGGAAACGTCTTTTTCTGCCCAGATGTCACAAATTTTCTCAGGTGCATATGAATTTTAGATCATGATATATGAATGTAATAAAGCAAAACACACGCGAAGTCTGAATACCAGATGTCGGAAGGGTTTTATATATACGGATCTAAAACCACACATATATTTGATAATATTTTGACATTGGGAGGATGGTGATGGATGTTATTCAAGACGGGGTCCTGAGGCTCCCAACTTTTACTCTTGAAAATACTAAAGTCGCTGCAGTAGGGTGAAATTTCAGTTTCCAGGTAAAGTTTTTACAACAGGCTGTGTTCGCATGTAGAGTTTGTGGAAGTCCAAAATTTGCACCTACTGGCAGTAAAATGCACCAAAACCATCCCTGCCCGCATGGTGCGTCTTTGATGCTTCTTTGGTGCAGATTTGAAGTGAATTTGAAGTTGCTTTGTGTCTATTTCAATAATGTTTGGATACTTTACCCCCTATACCACCTATACCCCATTCAATACTATCTCCTACGGATTTTAATGCAAAGTAGGCTGAAATAGGCAACACACTACTACTTATACTACTTATTTTGAGCTAACATGAGGGTCTATGGGTGAAAAACATGGTAAAATCCACAGCAAGAATTGACATGCTGCAGATTTTCCCACAAACATGCAGCGGATTCACTGTGGAAAAAAAATTCACCATACGAACAGGACTTCACAAACCCCATAGACTTTGCTGGGAAAATATGATGCTGCATATTTGGTGGGGATCAAAATATTCATTGTGCGAATGGGCACTAAGTGTGTGTTCGCACAGGGCACAGAGGTCGCTTTCCTTACTGTGCAATCTGTATGTTTGACAAAGGTTTTATAGAATGAAACGTCACATGTATATTTGGATTACTACTAAAAGAATCTTATTTCAAAGACACATTTCTTGAGTGACGGGTTTTTCTTCAATTATTAGATTAAGGAATTATATCATAAGGTTGGCATCAAGGACACTGCTCTCTTCTGGCTCTCTTCCTATCTTTCTGACCGTTCTTTCAGTGTATCATTCGCTGGCTCCACTTCCTCCCTCTTCCTCTCACTATGGGTCCCTCAGGGTTCAGTCCTTGGACCTCTTCTCTCTCTCTCTACACGGCCCTAATTGGACAGACCATCAGCAGATTTGGCTTGGCGTGAGCCCGAATCAGTGATAACAGGGCGGAACTACACTGTGCAGCTGGTGCAGCTGCACCAGGGCCCCGACCGACTGGGGCCCTTCAAGCCTGGAGGGGGCCCCCAGCCGACCCCCGCAAGCAGCCGCCAGAGGAGAGGAGGTAAGGCAAGGGAAGCAGAGAGCTTCCTGCTTCCCTGCCTGATCCCGCCCCTCCTCTCCTCTGCTCCTCCGGCTCCTAGAATACTTCCGCGCGGCTCCCACGTAGGAGAGCATCGCGCCTGCGGCTCCCTGTGCTCAGTGCGGCTCCCAGCGGCACCCTCCCCCCTCTTTCCGGGCCGCGCCGACGGCCAGCGGAACCCCTCCCCCCCGGCCGTGCCGACGGCCAGTAGCCCCGCCCACCCCAGTCCTCTCCTGCACCAGGGCCCCCGGGGTGACGGTCCGCCCTGAGTGATAATACTGATGCGGGTGCATACAGTTGCATCATTGCAAGGGGTGGGGGGTCCGGGGAATCTGGAGGCATGTAGGCAAACACACATTAAAAAAAAACACTAGTGTGAACCTAGCCTAACTGTGAATCTAATTTTATGGAGTGCAGTGTATTTTCTTGAAAACACCATTTTTTTACATGGATTTGGAGTAAATTCAAAAACTGCTTGAAATACGTTATGTATTAGGCATTCAGACATTCATTCAGATGTTTTCAATTTTTCTTGTATGTAAAAATATGAACCGTTCTTCTTCAGTGTTTTGGATCCGATTTTCATCAGTGTTTGGTCAGAGGCAGTTTTTACCATCAGTTTGGTTAGTTATTTTGCACTGATGTAAAAAACAAAAAACCTGTAATGGTACCTTTACATGCCGCCACCGAAGGTAGCAACAGGTAGGCACCGCACGTGCGCGTTTGGAACGGTTGCTAATGGTACCTGATGCCGCATATACACGCTGCCACAAAGTGCTCCACAGAAGGTATTTTCGTTCCCCGGAAGTGCCGACGGTTCCGCAGGTTACCTTCTGTGGAGCACCTTCCCTGAATTACACGCCGCTACCACAAGGAAATATGGGCGGACCTGGGGCAGCAGGGACAACACATAGGCATGCCAGAGTTGTGGATTACCAGACGCGCGTACGATGATTGGACAATGCAATAGCATCATGACTGGCCAGCCAGCGCAGGAAGGCTGGCTAATATATGACGTTATTGCAAATGTGTAGTGACTGGTCAGTTCGTTAAATATGCCGCCCTGTGCAGGGACAGCTAATGGGTACACAGTAGCCCCCACCAATGATAGCTGATGGGGCGTGGTATACATGACGCTGTGGCACGCCCCAGGGACCTCAAATACCGTGACTATTCCCCGATTACACACCGCCACCATAGGGATTATACCTTCTTGTTTTTGAGCACGGCTGAAACACAGGTATCCAAAGGCACAGGCAGGTACTTCCTGCATTACACGCCACCACTTCACGGTCTTTTCAAGGTATCAGGTACCTGGTGGTTTCTACCTTTCGGTGGCGGCGTGTAAAGGTACCATAAGGCTTCTCCACATTAAAGGGAACCTGTCACCTCCTAAAAGCCACCTAACCTAACAATACATGTCCCTGCACCTTCCTGTTAGCATTATAACCATCCCTCTCTGTGCTAAATGCTTCCTTTCAAAGTTGAAATAAATACTTTGATACTTACTCATTAGGATGATAATGTAGTAGGGGCTATATGCAATAGCCCTCTGGCATGTTGTTTTGCAGGCTCCAGGATCCAGCCTCCCTGTGTTGTTTCTGCTGTGATGTGGAGCTGAAGGCAGGACGAATGATTTGTATTCTGTGAGTGACAGAGAGGGGGAGGGCAAAGTCTGCACAAGCAAAGCAGCACAGAGAGAGAGGCTGGATCCTGGAGCCACAGAGAGGGATGGTTATAATGCTAATAGGAAGGTGCAGGGACATGTATTGATAGGTTAGGTGGCTCTTAGGACATGACAGGTTCCCTTTAATCATGAAAAAAAATGTTAATCAAGGACAGCACAAGGATCGCATCTATGTGATCTCCACGATTTACACAGACTCATAGACTTGTTGAGACTTTCCTCCGCGTCTCAATTCAAAAATGGACATGCCACCATGTTTTGTGGATCACAAAAAAAAACATGTTCATGTGAACAGCTAAATGAATACATCATTTATGTGATTCACGTACTTGTCTAACTGAGGCCTAAACTTCCAAATGATTCCAATGGGAAAGCTACCATATTTAATACTGAAGTCAAAAAAACTGAAAATAGTAAGAAAAAGTCTCTTAAATTGTGGCAGAACTGAAACCACAAGGATTTTAAAAAAGGATTTTTCTTAAAAACATGTCACGTTTTTCCATCATACAAAAAACACCCTAGGGTATGTTCACACTCAGCAAATACATGTCAAAAAATTCTGTTGTTTATTTGCCTTGGAACTTGCAGCAGAACTTGGGCATTCTGCTATGGATCTGCAGTTTGCTAGATAGGTCCACCAGAGCCTTCTCCAAGCCTAGGTCCACCATGGTCTCCACTTTTATTTTGCTTGTATCAAGCCATCAGGTTGCTGATCTGGTCTTCCTCTTCGCCTTGCTTCAAATACTCTTCCAACTACGGTATGTTCTTCTCTAGTAACTTTGCTCTTTGTATGATGTGTACTCAAGTCGTATCTTGGTGATCCTTGCTTCCAGTGACATGTCTGGTTTTTGGCTTAATTTGTTCCAAAATTGCTTTGTCTGTATTGATAACGTCCTTCTCCAGTACCACATTTCGAAGGCGTTGATTCTTCTGTCTTGTTCCTTTATCGTCTAGGATCCGCATCGATATGTTACTACAGAGAAGACCAGACTATGTACGAGCCAAGCCTTCTTGTCTAGTGAAATGTTCCTCGATTTGAAGACTTTGTCCATGGCTTCATTGTTGATTTGCTCATAGCTAGTTTCCTATTCACTTCTGGCTTCGCCGCTGCATCCTGAGTGACCATTGGCACCACACTAGATCACCCGATATCATCCACATGCTGCATCACAAAAATGGAAATCGACGAATCCAATCTACAATGTGTCAATTTATTTGTATAATATCTATTTAAAAGGAAAATACTTCCACCAAATACAAGTTATAAAAATCCCAAAAATGGAATAAGAAAACTAAAAATGAATTGATCCAAAAGGCATGTTGATCTCATAATGCTTTCAGGTGCACAATCCAGACTCGACACTGTTTTAAGCAAGTGATGAGAGCTGTTTGTCAGTGACCAGTGAATCAGGAGCCCTCTATGAGCTCTGACAGGAGAGAAAAATGCAGGAAGCATCTCTCATCCAGAGGAGATTAATGGGAGGGCTTATAGGTTACATAGGAGGCAGTTGTGGGTCTATGTATATTCAATGCTGAACAAAGCAGATTTGTTTTTCATCATTGACATGCATGTGTACTTGAACTGTATGGTTCAAAGCTGGAGTGGGAGTTAATAGCTTGCATATAAAATGTCAGGTCCCCGGTAAAAGCAATCTTGCAATTCTTTCTGATGTTTTCCTACAAAGAACTCAGTTTTTGTATTCATTCAAAAGTGATATTACACCAAGGCAAACATTACAAAATACAAAGTAAAAATTGCATAAACACATTACTTGCTATTAAGATATATGTGATTTACATTGCTGTATACTACTAATTAGACGGAAATTTACCCGCAATAGCTTTAATAGGCCCTGATTCCTTACTATGTTTAAACCTGTTTTGGCTAGCTTTTGCTGTTTTTAGTCTTCTTTTAATTTGTGCAAAATTCTTCTTTTAATTTGCACCTTTTATTAAATGCAATCCATATGGGTTTTTTTATCCTGCATTTTTGTGGGTTTGACTTTTGCTTTTCAGATATTTGCAGCAGACTTACCAATTGTGAATAAAATTATTGCGCAAATGCACTCGAGTCGGATTTATTTTGTATGACTGAGGTATGTTAGAGTTGCATGTGACATTTTAGCAGAACATGCAATTTATTTGATATAAAAAAGAAAAAAATAGACTAAAAGAGCATTTCTTATTGTATACAAAATCCAGGCACCATTTTAGATCAAAATACAAATACTAAAAAACTTTTCAAAAAAGTCATTTAAAAACCCCACAAAATTACAAATCAGGAACATATTCGGCTTAACAGGAATGTACTCCTCCTTGTTGTTAAAATCAAAATCCTTTGTTGTACTTTTAAAAATAATCCTCAGGTTTTACACAATTTATGTGAAGAAAAAAATAATTGAGAATAAGATAGCACATTGACACCTTAAAATAGACTTACCATATTTTTCAGATTATAAAATGCACCTTTTCCCCCTACAACTGAGGGGAAAATGTGGCGCGTCTTATAATCAGAACAATATAATAGCAGCTTATGGGGTCGTGGTGGTGGAGCAGGGTCACAGAAGGCAGGGTCACAGTGGTGGGGGTCGACGGCAAGGTGGGGCAATGCTGCAGGTGGCCTGAGGCTGTGTGGCTAGGGTTTCCCTCAGGTTATTACCAGGCGTCATTAATCTCCCGGCAGTTGGCATCATGGGCGAAAGGAAAATGGCTGACGAGGCAGCGCAGGCACAGATGAAAATCTCGGACAGCCGATAACTCCATCTGTGCGTGCGCTGCTCCCGACATAATAGGCAAAAAGAGAAATGCTTGTGGAGGTGGCACATGGTCAGATGGAGATCTCAGACAGCTGAGACCTTCACCTGCCCCTGTGCTGCCTCTACAGCCATTTTCCTTTCACCCATCACGTCAACTGTTGAGACTAATTGTGCCCTGTGAGCAGCTGCTGGGACACACATCCACACAGCCTCAGGCCCTCTGCAGCATTGTCCCACTATGCCAATACTAAACCCCACCACCGCAAACCTGCCTCCTGTGACCCCACTTCACAACCACCATGCTCCCCCTCCCCGGGTAAACTGTACAGTTTATAATTTCTAAAACGGCCCAAACATTATAGGATGGACCCTGGTTTTTTTAATTTATTTTTTATCCTAATTTCTTCATCTAAATTTGGGGTGAATTTTATAATCTGGTGCATTGCATAATCTGCAAAATACTGTAAATGACAAAGTCAAATCTGCAAAAATGGATCAGACATGAACGGAGGTTTTTTAAACTCAAAACCTGGATTAGTTAAAGATGGGTAAAAAACCCCCACTGACCTGTATGGTCTGAAAACTTTCAATGCTGTTATTGCAAAACACTTTAGAAAGAAAAATTGTTTAAAAGCACCTTAGTCCTATTGTTTGTGTGGCACCCCTGAGGGTCCAGTCACCAGAGGTACTGCACCTTAGCCAGACGTGTGGTACCCCCAGCCCCAGGTAAGAGTGGGACACTACCTGGTACCCACACACTGCATGCACCACTAGGCACTCCAGGTTAGAGAGGTGAAGGGACTGATCAACCCCCACCCCTGGTTGGAGATGGGACTAGAAGAGGGTGATGAGTGGAACTGTAAAAAGGGGAGCCACTGAGAGGGATTGACAGTAGGAAGATGCACACCAGGAAGTAATGGAGGAGTAGTAACCACGAGGATAGAGAGAGAGGAGTGAGGAGTAGAGGAGGCTAGGCAAGAGCTCCAGAGAAGGAAGGGGTCCCAGAGGCACGGGAAGAGAGCAATCCACCTGTGGGGCTCGCATCCATTGCCAGTCGCAGGCAGTGGAGGAACCAGGGCCGCAGAGGGTCACCGGGCCAAGGCTAGTGGAGTGGACTAAAGACTCAGCTAGCGAACCGGAGGCTGCTGTATCTCCAGGAGAAGCAGCCAAAGCCATGTGTTACTTCAAAGTTGGCCGTATGCGGCCAAATGAAAATGAGAGAAAATGAGGGAGAGAGCCAGCACGATTGAGACAACCCGGAAAAGGTACACAGAATGGTGTGCCGGTTAAGTGTTTTCCAATCTATCTGAGAGTGGCTGACAGGGCCGCCATCAGGGGGTGACAGCTTTACCTGGAGTCAGGGCCCCGAGCCCAGGGGGGCCTGGCCATGACTCCAAGGGGCGTGGCCATTTTGAGCAGGCTCCTCCGGGTCCCGTTCCCCATGTCTTGCAGGGCCCCCCCCCCATTAATCACCGCCGCTGGGCCCTGGAGTTGCGGGGAGAAGCTGCGGCAGGGAGCGGTGGGCGCCACCATGTTCTTTGTGGCCGGCGCCCACTAACTGTACAGCCAGTCAGTAGAGGTTGAGACTTCTACACAATGGCCGCGGATCTTCATTTAGCCGCGCCCATTTTGTTGAAGTCTCAACTTCCACCGACCAGCTGTGCAGTTAGTGAATGCAGCCGGCCACAAAGAACATGGCGGCGCCCACCGCTAGCTGCCACAGGCCCGCAGCTACTCCCCCGCAGGCAGCTCCAGTCCTGCAGATGTGCCCTCCGGGCTCCGGCACCCCCGCTCCGCATCCACTGCTCCCCCCAATGGTAAGTTATGGAGGGTCCGGGGTAGGGATGGGGCAATGTACAGAATAGGGGGCCATACATAGGGAAGGAGGCTGTCGGGATATAGGGAGGGAGGCTGGCGGGATATAGGGAGGCTGTCGGGCTATAGGGAGGCTGTCGGGATATAGGGAGGCTGTCGGGATATAGGGAGGTTGTCTGGATATAGGGAGGCTGTCAGGATGGAGGGATGCAGTCAGGATGGAGAGAGGCTGTCAGGATGGAATAGGCAATTGGGATAGAGGGAGGCTGTCAGGATGGAGGAACGCTGTTGGGATGGAGGAAGTATGGAGGGAGGCTGTTAGGATGGAATAGGCTATTGGTATAGAGGGAGGCTGTCAGGATGGAGGAACGCTGTTGGGATGGAGGAAGGATGGAGAGAGGCTGTCAGGATGGAATAGGCTATTGGGATAGAGGGAGGCTGTCAGGATGGAGGAACGCTGTTGGGATGGAGGAAGTATGGAGGGAGGCTGTCAGGATGGAGGGACTTTGATGGGATGGAGGGAGGCTATTGCGATGGAGGAAGGATGAAGTGAGGCTGTTGGGATGGAGGAATGATGGAAGGAGGCTGTCGGGATGGAGGAAGGATGGAAGGAGGCTGTCAGGATATAGGGAGGCTGTCGGGATATAGGGAGGCTGTCAGGATGGAGGGATGCAGTCAGGATGGAGGGAGGCTGTCGGTATGGAAGAAGGTATGGAGAGAGGCTGTCAGGATGGAGGAAGGATGGAAGGAGGCTGTCAGGATGGAGGAAGGATGGAAGGAGGCTGTCAGGCTGGAGGAACGCTGTTGGGATGGAGGAAGAATGGAGGGAGGCTGTCGGGATGGAGGAAGGATGGAAGGAGGCTGTCAGGATGGAGGGAGGCCGTCAGGATAGAGGGAGGCTGTCGGGATGGAGGAACGCTGTTGGGATGAAGTATGGAGGGAGGCTGTCAGGATGGAGGGACATTGTTGGGATGGAGGAGGCTATCGCGATGGAGGAAGGATGGAGGGAGGCTGTCAGGATGGAGGAAGGATGAAGTGAGGCTGTTGGGATGGAGGAAGGATGGAAGGAGGCTGTCAGAATGGAGGAAGGATGGAAGGATGCTGTCAGAATGGAGGAAGGATGAAGTGAGGCTGTCGGGATGGAGGAAAGATGAAGTGAGGCTGTCGGGATGGAGGGAAGATGAAGTGAGGCTGTCGGGATGGAGGAAGGATGAAGTGAGGCAGTTGGGAGGGAGGAAGGATGGAAGGAGGCTTTCAGGATGGAGGAAGGATGGAGGGAGACTATCAGGATGGAGGGAGGCTGTCGGAATGGAGGGAAGCTGTTGGGATGTTGTCTATATGGCTGGCAGCCATCTCTATTGCGTACGGCCAGTAGTAGTCTCTATTGTGTATTCTCTACTGTGTATGGCCAGCAGCAGTTTCTATTGTGTGTTCTCTATTGTATGTATAGCCAGCAACAGTCTCCATTGTGTATACGGTCTGCAGCCATCTCTATTGTGTATACAGGTAGCAGCTGTCTCTATTCTGTATTCTCTATTGTATATACAGCTATTGTGTTTAGCGTTATAGAAAAGAAGTTGCAACACACAATCAGCGGTGTTTATTCACTCTTCGTGGGGTGGCGCTTCAACAGGCATATAGTCAACAGGCATATGGTGGACTATATGCCTGTTGAAGTGCCACTTGCGGTGTGAAACGGCCATCACCTTTGAGAACCCCCCGTCCTCCCACACGCACCATGTAAGACCACACGAAGAGGGAATAAACACTGTTGATCCTACGATGTTGCAACTTCATTTCTATAACGCTAACCGAAAGTGATGAACCGCTAACTGGAAGTGTGCACCGGGTTGTTTGAGCACTCAGCAGGCTGAATGCCGGAGCGCTGGTGATCAGGAAGGGGGCACCCTGAAGCGATCTGCAAGCTGCAGCTCTCCAGAAACACCGTGGACAGATTGGTGCTGGCACCAAGAATCGTCAAAACCGTGACTGATGCAGCTATTGTATATTTAGCCCACAGCAGTCTCAAGTGTGTGTGTGCGTGTGTGTATGTGTGTGTGTGTGTAATATATAATAGAGAGAGTGTAAAAAAAGGAAAACAGCACAAAAAATAGAAAAAAGTGGACTTTATTACCCAATGAAGAGGCCACGCATTGGGCAATAAAGTCCACTTTTTTCTATTTTTTTGTCCTGTTTTTCTTTTTTTTTAATCTATTGTAAGGAACCCTCTGGATTGCTGGTTGGGAGAGCTTTGCACATAAATTAAGGTAATTTTGGTGCTGTTCCAATTTTTCACTATATATGTAATGTATGTTTGGGTGGAGGCAGAGCCTGTTTGGAGTCTGGGCGGAGTCTCAGGGGGGCCCCAAAATTTTGGCAGTCAGGAGCCCCAAAATTCCTAGTGGCAGCCCTGGTGGTTGAACCCCTTGTTCCTAAGACACATCACCCGGCTGGATGTGGCTGCTAAAGAACTGTGAGTAAAAGAGTGAAACTAAACCTACGGTGTCCTCAAATCATTCCGGCGTCCCCGATTCTGCACCACCATCCACACATTGACTTTAATTACTGCCCCGAGGTTCTGCTCCACCTATGGGGAGCAACAACATCAGGCTGCACTGTCATCTTCCCCGGAGGACTGAACTGCAGCGTCGGCTATCCCTGAGTGAGTACCATAGGTAGCGTCACAACAACCATCTCCAAATCCCTATTCCCCGAACTTTTATTGACACCGCCCTCTGATGCTGCTTTCACGATGTTGCATGCCTTGATGAAGTCAGAATAAAATGTCTTGGAGTTCAGTGCCATTCATTTGATGCATGGCCTTTTCATGCATTGCCATCTGTGATCAGATCGATGATCAAGGACGTCTGAAAAAATCCTGAAAATAATAAAAAACGTTCTATAGCGTCAACATATTCTATAGCACTTTACAATTCAGAGGGGACATGTACAGACAATATCAGACATTACTGAGTAACATAATTCAACAGATACCATGAGAAGTGAGGTTCCTGCTCACAAGCTACTACCGTATCTATGAGGATATAGGGGAGGCACAAAAGGTAAATGGTAAAAAGTGTGTTTGTACTGTCTAGTCCAGCGATCAATATAATAAATAGGGGATTCACATAATACTGCATGAACCAGTACCCTGCCAATTTGTGTACAAGTACAGATACAGTGCTATTAAGTGCATGGAGGGTGCAAACAGATGATAAAAAGGAGGTATTTGGAAGCAAATGTTGTAAGGGTAAAATGGGTATATTAGATAAGTGAGGTGAGGCGATAATCCAGTCTAAAGAAATGTGTAGGGTATGATTAAAACTGTGCGTATATGGAACTAATCGAATTGTCTTGGGTAGTGCATTCCAGAGAATTGTTGCAGCTTCTTAGAAGTCTTGGAGATGGGATTGAGAGGTTCAGAAGTTAGTCTTAGGTCATAAGTGGAAAGGATGGCATGGGTAGGATGATATAAGAATGAAGCTGTTTTGATACAGAAAAACTAATAAAACCATCCTGGGAACACAACTGTCACTTATTACTAGAAGGACCTTGTGCACATGAGAAAAGCATACAACCAGGAGTTGCTGCAAACCTGCATATTATAAGGTCAGAAACTATATCAAGTAATGTAGATAGCAGCCAGAACTTAGTGCCACTCTTAAAACTGGAGGTAACATTAAAATATGTAAAAATAGGTAATACCTGGTCAAAGGTGTACCACACTTAAAGGGACTCTGTCAGGTCATTTTTCAGTATGATACTAATAATGTATTACCCTTGAATAGTGGCTGGGCAGCCCTTTCAGAATATGTAAAAATCATTACTGTACCATTAGTTCTCTTTCTATAAGCACCTTCACACCCAGAAGGCAGCTACTTCACTAGTCCGGCTCATTACTTTTACAGCTGAATAGTCTGCAATATGTAAATGTTCAATAATTATTCCCTCCTTCTCAGGTTGTTATCACCCCCTCCCCCCCATATTCTGCCTCACTGCTAGTTTCATTTTTATTTTGATGTCCTGCACGGTGCTTCTGATGGGAAGGGGGAGGGAGAGGGAGCTGGCAGACATATATCAGATAGCTCATCTAGGTGAGGCAGTGTAGTCCATTTGTTGTTCTGGGCAGAAGCTGTGATATTTGTGAGAGATTCTGTTTATTTAATTGTTTTTCTACATACAAAGAGAGCAGAGACAGAAGGATACAGCCCCCTCCCCATGTGAGTAATTTCCACTGCTTTGATTGTATGCTTACAGAGGAGGGCAGTGCAGTGTGATGATGTCACTACATGAATATTCATTCCCTGAGAGTGACGTAAGTGATCACTCACTGTGATTGACAGATGGAATGAATCTCTTGATTTGCAGTTTACAGAGGATAGGAGTATAAAAAAACTACATAAATAGAAAGAGTTTCACCAGAGGAATTAGAAAATGATAGCGGTTACATAGGGATTTTTGACCTGACAGATTCCCTTTAAATGTATTATATCCACAAGTCCAACACTTTGCTAATTTCACGTAAAAATTAGTGATGAGCGAGCACTAAAATGCTCGGGTGATCGATGCTCGGATTGAGCATCTCGAGAGGCTCGGGTGCTCGGCCGAGCACCGAGCCCAATTTAAGTCAATTAGTGACAGGCTCCGCCCACAGACTTCTGGCTATAAAACGAGTGTTTCTGGGATAAGGCGGGAGGGTGGGCCTTTTTCAAATCGTTGCAGCATACAACACCTTACTGTGCCCCCCAGAGGGACCCTAACAATCAATCTGCTCTCTGTGAGGTGCCAGCTCACTGTGTGCACTGAAAGGAGCTGTGTATTTGTGTCAGAGCGATAATTATTAGTGAAGAGTCCGAGCATCCCGGCGGTGCTCGCCGAACATCCCGAGTACCGGGATAAAAGTGCAAGTACCAAGTAGCGCCGAGCATGCTCGCTCATCACTAGTAAAAATAAATAAAACTTTCTAATGTTGATCAAGCAAGATGATATGATATCTAATGTACCTGCCACCAAAATTTGTAGCTGATGTTCATGTGCTCAACAAGAACTAGGAGTCTGATCTCAGAGTGATTATCTGGGTTAGTTATCAGTGGCAAAATTGTATTTTTCACGTGTATAGAAAGGTAGGGGCACCGGGCACCTTCAGGGCTATTGGTCTTTCTTATTTCTCCATAAAGACAGACCGCTGTCTTATCCCCAGCCACCTGGTGGTGCTACACCTGCATCAGCCAGTCAAGCATTTACAGTCCAAGTATAGAAAACAAATAGGCGGCACTCACCGTGTGTTCGTAGGTGCTTTCTTTATTGAAGAGGTGCGGGGAGGGGGTGCATGAAGGTACAGACGACAGGTCCTGTTTCGCGGTTTGCCCGCTTCTACAGGTCTCTGTAGAAGCGGGCAAACCGCGAAACAGGACCTGTCGTCTGTACCTTCATGCACCCCCTCCCCGCACCTCTTCAATAAAGAAAGCACCTACGAACACACGGTGAGTGCCGCCTATTTGTTTTCTATACTTGGACTGAAAATTGTATTTTTGTTAAGTAAAATAATATGAAAAAAATATATAAAAATAAATTTATCTTAAAGAACGGATTGAAGCATTTTCTAATAACACATTACCTTTAAAGGAGCCTCATATTTGAATTAACCTTTATATTTTATTTACTCCTTTCTAAGACTGAATAATGTAATAAACCTGCCTGTACTAATTAGAATAACTTAATTTCCTCATACGTAAGATAACAATAAATGTGCATGGATGATATTTCGTATATAGATTGCTGGCTTGTTGTATATAATTCCATCAGAAACCCGATGATATATTGTGTCTCTATGTAAATCTTTTCTTTACTCTCATTTCAGCATCAAACTCACTTAGGACTTGTCATGCATCCTCTACGATCTGCACCCTTTACTCTCATTTAAACATTTTTTCTTGCAATATCTCGTACAGTAGAAGAAAAAAAATAAAGAACAAAACAAAACAGAAACCTACAAAACATTTTGCAATGAAAGCACCTTTTCTCCCATCTGGCATAGATGGCTTTTCCGGACTGTATTGTGGTTCATTGTCTAAAAATAGGATGAAGACAAATTGTTATCATTTGCGAAAGCCCATGACAATAATGATGAATGAACAATTTTTGTTGCCCTCTGTAATCATTGCTTAAGGCTTTCTCTGAGACCAACAATGTTAAACTGGTAAAGTTGCCTCATCTGCATTAGCAGAAGCTTTACAAATGACTTTGTAAACAATTTTAGCCAGAGCGTTAATCTCGTCGGCAGAACGAGAGCTTTCATGATGTGTGATTGATTTGCAATTTAAAATGACAATGAGAGCCACAAAACAGAGATGAAGGAAACTTTCGGTGAATAATGCTTTAGTTGACAAGAAGCGATAAGGAACATCTTTCATTCGCTAGTAGGCCGTTTTTGATAAATACTGTTCATAACATAAAAAAAAATTAAATCATTACTGTCAAGACGGAATTTTAATATGTGTTGACTTGACTGTTTCATCAATTTTTTTTTAAGTTATTTCGGAAAATGATGATTGCTATCTAGTGAACTAACATGAGGTGTTAATGTGTAACCAATGTAAGAGAAAGCCTGTGTTGTACCTGAGCAGCTAATATTGATTCATTTCATATTATTATGACCCGCTCCTTAGTTTCAAAAATATAAAAAAGTAATGGAATCTCATGATTACTTTAAATGTCTTAAAGGAGTGGGCCATTTTTACTAAATGTGTTAGGAACATGACTTTATGGCACTTATCTAATATTTAAGTACAACATGCTCTCTTTCTGTACTTGCACAAGGCTTCTGTACTCAAAGTATCTGCCGATGGAGGGATTTGTGACTGATCTGTATATTAGGCTCCTATAAATTGAGAGGAGCTGCATATGGGAAAGCTGTTTTATAGTTGGAGGAGACTGATAGCCAGACGTGATCACATGATCCTTCATCAGAAGGCGCTGTATATAATGGAGAGCTGTGCAGTTTGTGAGGAAGGCTGCACTAACCAGTGCAGGATAACCTGTAATGCTTACCATATTTTTCAAACTATAAGATGCCCTCTCCATTCCTCCCCTCCCGATGTGGGAGGAAACTGGGGGGTATGTCTTGTAATCTGAATGTACCTGGCTAACTGGGGTGGAGGGGTGGGGAGCGAGTAACAGGAAGCAGGAACAGCGTCGCCGCTGTAGGAAGTTGGCGGCTGGGGCAAACACGTGTGCCTGCTATTGAAGAGAATTAATATTCCCTGCTCCCAATGCCTATAATCTCTGCCCTAATGTACCTGTATGATTTAGTCGTCGTTATTTATGTTCTCATCCTTGTTCTGCCCTTACACATGTAAAGCGCCATGGAACCAATGGCGCTATATAAATAAATAAATAATAATAATAATAATAATATAGTCTTGCCATCCTTTCGGCACTGAAGTGGTGCTGAGAGATGAACAGGATTATGGGTGTTGGGAGCAGAGACTATTCATTTTCTTTATACTACATTTCTTACTGGAGGTATTTGCTAATATTATTATTACACCTACTACATATTAGGATAGGATCTTGGAAATGGTGATACTCACTTAACAACTGCAATGACCAGTATGATCAACAAAACTTTCTCATAGTTACTGAGTATTAAATTTACAACAATCAAAGTGTACTTTGTTCTATCTTATTAATTAACTAGTCACACTCTTCTCACTCACTCCCCCACTAGCTGCTATAATACCTCCCATCAGTGGCGTAACTTGAAGCTTATGGGCCCCGATGCGAAAGCTCCAGCGAGGCCCCCAACTATTACAAATCTTTAAGAGAAATAGTTTTTTTTTATAGGTCAAAGGGACTTCTGGGGCCCGTGTGCGATCGCAACCTCTGCACCTGTTGTAGTTACGCCCCTGTCTCCCATATAATGCACACTAGGAGAAGAGAGGGTTTTGCTCACTTATTTACAATATATGCCTCATATGGGTACAAACAGTAGAATGGTGAACATTATATAGAAAAGTTAGAAAATGCTACTGAGAATCTAGCTTTCGGATGAAATAGAAAACTTACTAGAAGCTGCAGCAGCGTCTATAAGCATCTGTGCTGCTGCTCCCTCCTCCCTCTATAGACTTCTTTGGAAGACAGCTGTAGAGTGATCTCTCAGTGAAATGAAGATCCAGCTCCTCTTTGCATTCTGTGCCTGAATTTTACCAGTGGATTCAGATCGAATAATCAACTGGATGGTAGAGGGGAGGAAAGCAGTCTAAGAAGTGGGGAAGAAAAAGTTATTTTTTATTTTTGTACTATTGATTGACAAAGAGCTGAGAAGAGTTCTTTATTAGGTAAAAAGACAATGTAGAGCACTAGGACATAATAGATTAATGTGTTTATCAGGTCTCTTGTTTGTGAGGTAGCGCTTACTGAGTGTGTTGGGGACGCTTGCTTACTAGGCAATATTTAGAAACACAGTAACAGTTCTTATAAAAGATAGTCTATTATGGTTTATTTTCAGTCATAAACCGCTTTGTGCAAACTAAACCATACGCCAACCTTTGGCACTTATAACATGAACAACATACAGTTCATTATCTTCAGTAGGTATACCACACACATTAGGAAAACGTTTTTGACCTTCACTCTGTTTCAACCACGGATATCCTGCACTGTTAATTTACTGAACTCAGTCAGCACACAATGTCCCATTCTAGTTTTACTTGCTCTGTAGCTTGGCAGTATTAAGACGGCCCTGCCAGTCTAGCTGTCCAGGAGGTTGCACTGAGCGATCACCCACTAGGTCTTTGGACTTGCTCCGTGTTGGCACCTGTCGTGAGTCCAAATGAACCGAGCCTCAATTACCACCTGGACTCACAGGAGCTCTAAACAGCTCCACTCTCAGACCTATTTGTTTGCTATGTGGCTCACACACAGCAAGGTTGAAGAACCTTGCTTTCATTACCAGTCATGTGATCAGCAAGAGGTCACATGATATACAACCAGTTACACTCACAGGCAACACACCCTGACAAAAGCCGCAATAAAGACAATCTCAGAGTGCTGCAAGATACAATTTATAAAGGGTTGGCAGAGTTAATTAGAGAAATCCCAGAAACTCATCATCTACCGGTCACTGCATGGGGACTATACTCTGACCACATATCTGGAGAGGTTACATCACCCCAAAGACAGGCAGACCCTGAGTCTATACAGACTGAGTGCCCACAGTCTAGAGGTGGAAACAGGGCAGCACCGATAGACATACAAGCCATGAGAGAACAGACTATGCCAGCACTACCAGCAGGGGGCACTGGAGTATGAAGCGTACTTCCTGCTTCACCGCAACAATACTCAGCAGTGAGGGCCTCCCACTCCCAGAGACTCTCCACTCTGATCCTGGACTTCTCATCTATGGACAAGGAGAGGAAACTCTGCATCCTACTGGGGGAAGAGGAATCAACAGTAGAGATTACCGCCCAATACGTCACCATATGCCATAAGCTGAGAGGAATTTAAAATCTCCAAATGGACTATTATTTCTCAAATCGTGCCCCCAACACCCCATTCCCACAATCCCCGATCCCCTCCCCTGTCACATTCATTTTTCTTGCTTTGACAACACCAAATGTATTTCGATCCTGCCAAAAAAGCCTATTTGAATTTGAGGTCATAAAAAAACAGTGTGGGGGCATTTTAATAGTTTTTTTTTTTTAATTTAGCTGATTTTGTGGTTGAGATGAATGGTTTTCCCAGTACCCAGTTGCAAATATTTCTCTCTACAAAGGAGGATGCACCGTTACAACTTCCTATTACTGTGTACACAGCGCTAGTTTACCAAAAGCGTTTTATATACAGTATGTATACAATGTGTTTGCAGCAATCAGGAAGGTAGAGGCTGTAACAAGTCTCAGACTTCTCAGGTGGGAGTCTGGCTGTGTCTCACAGACAACTCAGATTTCCTTGGATGAAGTGCCTCTCTGTCCGCGCTGCTGCTCCAGAAGAGAAGGAACCAGGACACGGGATGTCTGAATAACTTATGCTTTTTACCACGGTTATCTGTGGGAGTGCGGTCCCTGCAACAGCTGCTTTTTATCGTTATTCAACCAGTTGTGGGTCTCACAACTGGACAAGGTGAGCAGTTCCACATCGCATGCTGGCAATATTTAATTAAGATAAGACCCTATTTTGCGCATTCTTATTTTTACAGATTTTCACAGACAACTCAATCTTTCACAAGATCTCATTCAGCTAATTTACTATACATTAACTTGTAGAAAGTCACTGAAGTGTAGAATGTGGACCACTTTGATGTTTATAGTCAATCACCTAGAAGTAGTTAATTGGTTATGTCCTAAATCATAATTTAGTCTTCAATAAAGTACACATGTATTTGTGTAAACAAAACACACTTTAAATCTACCCTATTTTACACATATTACCCCTCTAATGATGCCCCTCCAAGCTCTATTTAGTCTCTAGTTTCTATTACAACTGTCCAGCTGTAGTTCTAGTGCTCCTGGTAAGGCAACAGAGCAGAAGATGGCACAAGGTAAAATATGTTAGGTATTGATTGTAGATAAGCAGAGAGTGTGCAGAAGCATAGAGTGAATTCTACACTTAGATTATCTAGAGGATAACTTGGAGAAGCAGGGCTAGTCATGATCACAGACAAGAAAGAGGAAGGGGTCTTCAGCACTAAGGGCAAGCAAGGTGCTGCTGGGAAATTTAGTTTTTGCTGGGTAGAAATACAGAAGAGCAATGTTTTGAACTTTTGACTTGCAGGCACCATATGTGACCATCCACCGCAGATAGTCAAATTTATTATGATTGTCTATAAAATGAAGGTAGCCTCACGCTCAAAGCTGTAGTGGATCGTGTATGGGGGCCTGAAAGGCAAAGGCTCAAAACATTATTATCCTTTTGCTCGTCAGTATTAGACCAACTGTAAGCTGGAAGAACTGGGGGTCAGATAAAAATGGAAGAAAAAAAAACACAAAAGGTATACATTTTATGTTGGTCTTATTCTGCATATTATTAAGTAGTCATTTAGCCTACTTTACAAAATAATGTAATTTTGGGAATAAATCTTTTATTGGATTTCTTTTTTCGTTTTTATACAAGAAAATGGATGCTACACAGAAAGTGTAAATTGAAACATGGACCAAAATTAAATGATTCATTCATTGTTTATTTTTTCTCATGAAGTAAAAAAGGTCAAAGTTTTTATATTATGTGTGTTGCGTCTGAAACTTTTTATCAAGAAGCTTATTAATTAACATGTTAATGCCGTATATTTGAGATATCAATAAATATTACTATAGAGCTGTTATGATGGAATTTACCTAATGGATTGAGTAATATTAACTTCATGTAAGCCACACCTGAACCAAAATATCATTGACAACACATCCGTAGAACATTTCAAGCCAACTGAGTTGAGTAGTGATGCCACAAATACTCCAAAAACTTCCTCAACAACAACAATAATGTAATATTATGTGACAGTCAACAAAGCCAAAAGATAATTAAATATTAGTTTCCCTCAGTCCTCCAAAGCTTTGCAGTGGTCATTTGTGGCGCCCCGCTAAGCAGACGTCACAGAGGGGTACTGCATCCGTAAAAGAGATGCAGATACTCCAGCTGCAGGTGGATCATAGGATGTGGTTGGCACCCATTCAACAGCACTCCCACACTAGATCACACGGTGGAAGGTTACGCGGGAGGGAATAAAACCACCTCTAGGGGAACAAGGAAGCTTTTTGCCCTATGTTCAGCTTGAGACCCAGGGGTCGTTTTCCCTGAGGTCTTTGCCTCCAAGCTAGTAGACTTGAGCGTCCCTCGGCCGAGGGACCAGGGAGTAGAAGGAAGATCCCAGGAGCAGACAGCCAAAAGAGAGTTAGAAAGAACTTGAGGAGGTTCAACCCCGAAAGCTTACCGGGCATCAGAGCCCGCACCTGTGGGATGCTTAGGACCACAGAAAATCCGGAGACCTGTGGAGTCTACACTTCTCCTAGGCCCCTGAGCGACCAAAAGAGGGTACCAGGCACCGCTTGATGGATGAGCGGTCAGCCAGCAGAAGGTTAGCTGACGGGAGCAAAGGAGAGAGAAAGAAGGAGGTCAGGTGCGCTTCAACTCACCAGGCTTCACACAAACACTGGGAAGCAGGAAAGAAACAGATTGGAAAGAATGCACACACAAAGGGTCCTCCATACCACCTAAGTTCTGCCTGCAACCACCCGTTCAGCTACCTGTCCTCACACCATCAGGAGTGCTGCACTGTAACTTTGTATGCAAATTATACAAATGCCAATAAAGTACCCGGAGGAACAGTGACTTTGGACCCAGCTTGCTTTCTTTGCATGAACTTGAACTCCGGAGGTCCAGTCCTACCTGTGGAGGACTTCACCATCCTAGCCGCGATACCATCTACATCCAGCTAACTGTGGCGGCGCTGGTGTGTAACACCAGAAACTACAGTTGGCGTCACGACAACAAACTTTGTAAATAGTCCCTTGTAAATATCACCCACTTTTTGAAAGATACCCCAGGACACGGGATCAAGCACGGCCACCATTCCCCGTGACACCGTTAACCCTTTGCCGCCTGACACCCGAGTACCCCAAAGCCTGGGCGCTACACGTTCACTCTGGAGTATGGATTAGGAAAAATCATATGACGGACACATGACATATGACAGCGAAAACTACAGACCCCTTCACCTACCAATGCATGTGAATTACTAAATGTCCACCAGTCTTATCACTGAGCCTGTTTCCAGAAAAGCAATGATATATAAAGTGAGTATAGTTGATTAATGACAAACAGATTATGATGGGACGTGGTGCTTAAGAAATGCATGCAAGTCACTGGCTATAATCCCAAAATGCAAATTTTTGGTTAATGACTGGAAAATCACGATAGCCTTAATGTATCTGCTTGTACTTTATTTAAACGCTTTATAAACAATAAATAATTAGCATTTTGCATTAGGAACTGTTAATATGCCACACACTTAATTATTTCTATAGACATTACTATCACAGAGTCAAAAGTTGAAACTTAATTGACTAATAGAAGCACAATTACTATGCCTTCCCGTCCTGTAGCTTGAAGACCTGGCAGATTGTGTGTTGGGAGTTCATGTACCGTAATGGCCTTCTACAGTGTTATAATGTACTGAGAAATCTTATTTGCAGAGGGTACATCAAGTCTATTTTATTTTAATCCAAGGAAAGGATTTTGCACATACAGTACCTCCTTGACAGAATTCAGAGCAAGAGAATCAGTCTTGAATTCACTCTAGCATCATCCTGACAAATGAGTGTTATCATCTGTGTGGGTCTGTACTTCCATTTAGCCCGTTTGTAGCTGGAAAGCTTTGTAGAAAAAAAAAATTAATAATGCATACTAAATTACGTCTGCTGGAGACATTTATGTATATATTGCAAACTTAAGGACTGATTAGATTTGCATTCCTTTAAGATTTTTTTTTTTTTTAATGCACATCATTTTTAGCACCGGACCGGCATCCATAAAAGCAGGCGATGTTTTAAATAAATATCAAGACGTATTAAAGTGTTCCTTGATGAAAAGGTGATTTTCATGGACTGAATGTCTAACTATGTGATTTTTTTTTCCTCCTTCGACGGCCTCCATTTAAAGCCACAGTTTGCGCATAGGAATATATCATTTATTGAAATGCCATTACCTTGTAAACTGCGATTAGGCTTTATACACCCTACGTGTAGTTAAACGTTTAGTGCCCCAGATAAGAGGCAATTTACTTTATGGGATATACTGTATGAATACAGCAACTTATAGTGCCTGGCGAAGGGATCCGGAGATGCATTTTGCCCTTAAAGAACTTTCTGTTAACAACAAAAGGCAGCGGAGATATAGTGGCATTGATTGTTAAATCCTAGTGCTTGTTACTCACTGCCCGCACAAAAGAACATCATGTCTTTGTAGCGGGGAAGAGAGTTGGTATTTATCAGAGTTCAGAGCTAGTTCAGCCACACACTTGACAAATTATTTGTGGAATTGTTGCATTCACAGTCACTTAAATAAGAATCTGTCAGGAGAAGGCTGCGCTTGCATGCAGCAGGTCTCGCGCATTTTTCCTGCTCTCTCAAAGAATGATGGATTAGAGGTAATGCAAATTCACTGCCATTTTATATGCTGGTGCCTTTCGCCTCGACAGGAAACATAGCTCAGTATCATCTCCTAAAACGCTCCGACTGTAAAGGCCCAGTTGTTTTCACCACCCCCCACCATTCCTCCTTCTAAGTGCTACATGGAAAAATCGAGTAAGAATTCAAGAATTTCCTTTTTTTTTTTTTTTTTATCAAGTCATACCAAACTGTTCAATTAGCTCTACACTCGGTAACAAGCCTATGAAAGTATTTATAATTAAACATTAAAATAAATAGATTATCTTAATTAACAGAGGGATATTGGGGGGTAGAGGGAGGCAATTTGTTTCAGCATGCATGATATGGTTGATACACTAAAGTGGAATGATAATTATTGTTCGTTAATAGGCGCGCAAGTGAATGGTCGTTATCAACTGGTAATGGTTTTGATGGCTTATTAGTGGCTTTTTTTGTTTCCTTTAGCAACCTTCAACATAAGTCAAGCATTAGCGTATTCCAAAGCGATGAATGTATACATAGAGATAAAACAAAGTGAGTGCTTATTTACGCTAAACGCCTGAACTTCAGTGTGATTGCTATACAAGTCCTATTTACTTCTTTTTTGTTTGTGTGTGTTGAATTATAAGAATGTAAAGAAACATGAATTCACTCAACTTCAAAAGCCGCAATAATATCAGAATAAATTATAAAAAGTCAAAATGATTACAGATGAGTGAACCCCTGGAGGTTCGGGTACAGGGGGTTGCTTTTCGGGACCTGACATGACCCATACGTCATCACTAATCAGTAACTGGCTGGTTGGCTCTCCGAACACATCTAGTCAGCCATAAGCGTAACACTTTTGGTACCCAGAACCCAACATGACACTGCACACCATCACTAACCAGCGATTGGCTGGTCGGCTCCCTGAACACATCTAGACAGCCATAAGTATACCCAGGACCCGACATGACCCCGTATATCATCATTAATCAGTTATTGGCTGGTTAGCTCTCACCCACGTACAGCCAGCTATAAACATGATACTTCCAAGGGTGAGAATTTTTTTTTTTTTTAATTTAGACAAGACACTCTGGACGGATTTTAGGACCAGTGCAAGCCAATCACATACAGCAAGCAGTTTGCACTGGCCCAACCACCCAGAATACCACAGCACAGCAATCCAGACTCCAGCACTTAGAAGATGGGAAGCCCCCGAATGCCAGCCCCGAACAGGTTCCCTCATATCTACAAACGATCTTTCTTGGTTTCAACAATCTTTGCATAACTTATTAAAACTTGGGAATGTAAGGAAATGTGTACTATACAGTACAGACCAATAGTTTGGACACACCTTCTCATTCAAAAAGTTTTCTTTATTTTCATGACTATGAAAATTGTAGATTCACACTGAAGGCATCAAAACTATGAATTAACACATGTGGAATTATTTACTTAACAAAAAAGTGTGAAATAACTGAAATATGTCTTTTATTCTAGGTTCTTCAAAGTAGCTTTTGCTTTTATTACTGCTTTGCATACTCTTGGCATTCTCTTGATGAGCTTCAAGAGGTAGTCACTGGAAATGGTCTTCCAACAGCCTAGAAGGAGTTCCCAGAGATGCTTAGCACTTGTTGGCCCTTTTGCCTTCACTCTGCAGTCCAGCTCACCCCAAACCATCTTGATTGGGTTCAGGTCTGGTGACTGTGAAGGCCAGGTCATCTGGTGTAGCACCCCATCACTCTCCTCCTTGGTCAAATAGCCCTTACACAGCCTGGATGTGTGTTTGGGGTCATTGTCCTGTTGAAAAGTAAATGATGGTCCAACTAAATGCAAACTGGATGGAATAGCATGCCACTGCAAGATGCTGTGGTCGCCATGCTGGTTCAGTATGCCTTCAATTTTGAATAAGTTCCCAACAGTGTCAACAGCAAAGCAACCCCACACCATCACACCTCCTCCTCCATGCTTCACAGTGGGAACCAGGCATGTAGACTCCATCCGTTCACCTTTTCTGCATTGCACAAAGACATGGTGGTTGGAACCATAGATCTCAAATTTGGACTCATCAGACCAAAGCACAGATTTCCACTGGTCTAATGTCCATTCCTTGTGTTCTTTAGCTCAACAAGTCTCTTCTGTTTGTTGCCTGTCCTTAGCAGTGGTTTCCTAACAGCTATGTTACCATGAAGGCCTGCTGGACAAAGTCTCCAAAGTTGTTGTAGAGATGTGTCTGCTGCTAGAACTCTGTGTGGCATTGACCTGGTCTCTAATCTGAGCTGCTGTTAACCTGCGATTTCTGAAGCTGGTGACTCGGATGAACTTATCCTCCGCAGCAGAGGTGACTCTTGGTCTTCCTTTCCTGGGGCGGTCCTCATGTGAGCCAGTTTCTTTGTAGCGCTTGATGGTTTTTGCAACTGCACTTGGAGACACTTTCAAAGTTTTCCCAATTTTTCGGACTGACTGATCTTCATTTCTTAAAGTAATGATGGCCACTCGTTTTTCTTTACTTAGCTGCTTTTTTCTTGCCATAATACAAATTCTAACAGTCTATTCAGTAGGACTATCAGCTGTGTATCCACCAGACGTCTCCATAATACAACCCCATTTATAAGGCAAGAACTCCCACTTATTAAACCTGACAGGGCACACCTGTGAAGTGAAAACCATTTCCGGTGACTACCTCTTGAAGCTCATCAAGAGAATGTCAAAAGTGTGCAAAGCCGTAATCAAAGCAAAAGGTTGCTGCTTTGAAGAACCTAGAATATAAGACATATTTCAGTTGTTTCACACTTTTTTTGTTAAGTATATAATTCCACATGTGTTAATTCATAGTTTTGATGCCTTCAGTGTGAATCTACAATTTTCATAGTCATGAAAATAAAGAAAACTCTTTGAATGAGAAAGTATGTCCAAACTTTTGGTCTGTACTGTATCTTTTCAGAGAAACCTCTTTCTCTTTTCGCTTATGGGCAATAAATTCTCCATAATACATCTCCTTCACTCTTAAACTCATCATTCATTGTAAAAAACTGCTAAAATCTACTGTTCCTGACTTAAGATAGACTTCCAGCTCACTGAAGACTCAGAGAAAGATGCAGGGAAATACAAACAGTGCTGCTGCTTTCTAGTAAGAGTTTATCTTACCCCAGAGCTGGAGTCAAAGCCACACTGCTCATTCTGCTGTATGTCATCCATGCTGTTGCTGTGGCACCCTGGCACCTGTTGGGCACCACAGAAATCCTTAGGTACAATGGAGTAAGTAACAGCACAGCAAAACCACAACACAAACAACACTTAGAGCACCTGGTTTCACCCCGAGCCTCTAGGGGGAGCTACCACTGGTCACTTGAGCCAGTTCCCCCTATAAAAAGAGTCTTGGAGGGAGAAACTTCAGAGTGTGGTAGACGCTACAAGAGCTGCCTGCCTGTGTGAAACCTCCACCCTATGAGGAACACACTAGGCCCATCCAGCCTGTTAGCCAGTGGGAGTCCCTGCAATTGGGACAAAAGGAAGAAGGAGATCACCTCTCAGGAATACAGAGTTAATCCAACTCTTTCCAAATCATCCGGTTACTGGAACCGAAGCTGTGGAAGCTACAAAGCCATCACAGAGAACCAGCATACTTCACAGGGAGTCTAGCCCCCTGTTCACCTGTCGCACCTACCAGCGAGAGCCCAGGGAAGAAGGTAGAATTATCATCACCCTTTTACAGTGCCCTCAGTGCTGACAACCAGGTGAAATCTGTTCCATTGAACAAACTGCCCGGTCCGGAAGGATTCCACATCCACCCGACCTTAGCACCAGAAGTAGAGAAAGGAAGCCTAACACTGCTTGCTGTGAAACTCCATAAGTGCCAACTTCACTATCCCGGTCTGAGTGTACCTGACTACCAACCAGTAAAGGTACCTAAAAGAGACTTTGTGTGGTTATCCATTACTCCAGGATTCAGCGCGCAGCGTCCCGCAGCTGCCTCACAACATCTTGCGCAGCTCCCGGCTCCGGGGATTCCCGCTCATCCTGTGGGGAGCGTTCCATCTCGCTGTATACCATCCCCCGGAGACCCGAACAGCGCTGGTAAAGTTACCAGAACACCCGCAGGTGGCGTCACGAAGACAAATCACCCTACTGTTCCGCCATTCCCCTATTGATCTGGACCACCGGGCCTACACTACCGCAGGCGCGGTTCCGTGACTAGAGAAGAAACAACGCCCGAAGGTTGGAGGAGTGTTTAAACTAGGGATTGGGGGGGAGGGTATTCATTGTATAGGAGGGGAAGATAGTGTAAACAGTAACCTGGGCACAAGTAATAAAATTGGGGGTGGCATGGGGGGTGGGGTTAGAACAGTCAATCTAGTAGGAAGGAATAGAGGTAAAGAGAGATGCATAAAGTGCATGTTCACTAATGCCAGAAGCCTCACCAACAAAATGGAGGAATTAGAATTGATTTTGCTGGAAAATAATTATGACATGGTGGGGATTTCGGAGACTTGGCTGGACGAGAGCCATGACTGGGCTGTTAATTTACAGGGCTATTGTCTGTTCAGAAATGACCGTACAAATAGGCGAGGAGGAGGTGTATGTTTATACGTGAAATCATCCTTAAAACCCATCCTGCGTGATAATATAGGTGAATCCAATGGAAATGTAGAGTCCCTGTGGGTGGAGATAAGGGGAGGGGGAAAAAATAATAAATTACTGATAGGGGTTTGTTATAAGTCCCCAACAATAATGGAAGTGGAGGAGAATATCCTCATAAAGCAAATAGATGAAGCAGCGACTCAGGGAGAAGTCATTATTATGGGGGACTTCAACTACCCTGAAATACATTGGGGATCAGAAACCTGCAGTTCCAGCAAAGGTAATAAGTTTTTGAAAACTATGAGAGACAATTACCTTTCACAACTGGTTCAGGACCCAACAAGAAGGGGGGCACTGCTGGACCTAATATTAACCAACAGGCCGGACCGCATATCAAATATACGGGTTGGAGGTCACTTGGGTAATAGTGATCATAACTTAATAAGCTTTCAAGTATCCTTTACTAAGACGTGTAGTAGAGGGGCTACAAGGACACTAAACTTCAGGAAGGCAAATTTCCAACGGTTGAGAGATGATCTTAGTGCAATAAACTGGGACGATGTCCTGAGACATAAAAGTACACAACACAAATGGGAGATGTTTATTAGCATCCTGAATAGGACCTGTGCACAATATATACCCTATGGGAATAAGCATGCTAGAAATAGGAGGAAACCACTATGGCTAAATAAAGCGGTAAGAAGTGCAATATGTGACAAAAAGAAAGCATTTAGGGAATTAAAGCAAGTAGGTAGTGATGAAGCATTAAATAAATACAGAAAATTAAATAACATTTGTAAAAAGCAAATCAAGGCAGCAAAGATTGAGACAGATAGACTCATTGCCAGAGAAAGTAAAAAGAATCCCAAAATATTTTTTAACTACATAAATAGTAAGAAACTAAAAAATGATGGTGTTGGCCCCTTTAAAAATAGTCTGGGTGAAATGGTGGATGAGGATGAGGAAAAAGCCAATATGCTAAATGACTTTTTTTCAACAGTATTTACACAAAAAAATCCCATGACAGACAATATGATCAGTGATAACAAAAAGTCTCAATTAAATGTCACCTGCTTAACCCAAGAGGAAGTACGGCATCGTCTAAAAATCACTAAAATTGACAAATCCCCGGGCCCGGATGGGATACACCCCAGAGTGCTGCAGGAATTAAGTACTGTCATAGATAGACCATTATTTTTAATATTTAAAGATTCCATAATAACAGGGTCTGTACCACAGGACTGGCGTATAGCAAATGTGGTGCCAATATTCAAAAAGGGGACAAAAACTGAACTTGGAAATTATAGGCCAGTAAGCTTAACCTCTACTGTGGGTAAAATCCTTGAGGGTTTTCTAAGAGATGCTATACTGGAGTATCTGAAGAAAAATAACCTCATGACCCATTATCAACATGGTTTTACGAGGGACCGTTCCTGTCAAACTAATCTGATAAGCTTCTATGAAGAAGTAAGTTCTGGACTGGACCAAGGAAATGCAGTGGATGTGGTGTATATGGACTTTTCAAAAGCTTTTGATACGGTGCCACACAAAAGGTTGATACATAAAATGAGGGCAATGGGGATAGGGGAAAATATGTGTAAGTGGGTTAAGAACTGGCTTAGTGATAGGAAACAAAGGGTGGTTATTAATGGAACACACTCAGAATGGGTCACAGTTAACAGTGGGGTACCACAGGGGTCAGTGTTGGGCCCGCTTCTATTTAATATATTTATTAATGACCTTGTAGGGGGCATACAGAGTAGAATCTCAATATTTGCAGATGACACTAAACTCTGCAGGGTAATCAATACAGAGGAGGACAATTTTATATTACAGGAGGATTTATGTAAACTAGAAGCTTGGGCTGCTAAATGGCAAATGCGCTTTAATGTGGATAAATGTAAAGTTATGCACTTGGGCAGAGGAAACAAAAGGTATAATTATGTGCTTAATTGTAAAACACTGGGCAAAACTGTCACTGAAAAAGACCTGGGTGTATGGGTAGATGACAAACTCACATTTAGTGGCCAGTGTCAGGCAGCTGCTGCAAAGGCAAATAAAATAATGGGATGCATTAAAAGAGGCATAGATGCTCATGAGGAGAACATAATTTTACCTCTATACAAGTCACTAGTGCGACCACACTTAGAATACTGTGTACAATTCTGGTCTCCGGTGTATAAGAAAGACATAGCTGAACTAGAGCGGGTCCAGAGAAGAGCGACAAAAGTCATTAGAGGACTAAGGGGTCTGCAATACCAAGACAGGTTATTAAACTTGGGGTTATTTAGCTTGGAAAAACGAAGGCTTAGGGGTGATCTTATAATAATGTATAAATATATGAGGGGACAGTACAGAGACCTTTCTAATGATCTCTTTACTCTTAGGCCTGAGACTGGGACAAGGGGGCATCCTCTACGTCTGGAGGAAAGAAGGTTTAATCATAATCACAGACGTGGATTCTTTACTGTAAGAGCAGTGAGACTATGGAACTCTCTGCCACATGATGTTGTAATGAGTGACTCACTACTAACATTTAGGAAGGGCCTGGATGCCTTTCTTGAAAACTATAATATTACCAGTTATACATACTAGATTCTTTGATAGGGCGTTGATCCAGGGAATTAGTCTGATTGCCGTATCTGGAGTCAGGAAGGAATTTTTTCCCCCAATGTGGAGCTTGGTGTTGCCACATGGGGTTTTTTTTTGCCTTCCTCTGGATCAACATGTTAGGCTATGGGTTGAACTAGATGGACTTAAAGTCTTCCTTCAACCTTAAAAACTATGTTACTATGTTACTATGTGTCACGTACACACTTCTCAGCACGTGACTTGTGGTTGCACCTGCAAGGGTTAATCTATCTCCTCTCACTCAATCCAGCACTCGACCTCTGTCCTATGCTGAAAAGGAGCATCAATCACACCCCGACTCACACTGTGCACCCCGCTTCACACACGCTGCCACCACTTACCAACATACAGGGGGTAAGTCCCTGGAATAATACTGTCAGCCAATCAACAGGATCACACACTTCTTAGGGCTATGAGTCCTTTTAGAACATACAAGGTTTCAGCTTATTAAAGTTTTAAGCTTTAATTTAAAAGGTACAGTGCTTACAATAAAAGATATAAAAAATAGAAATAATACAATGACATACACATATGCAAACAATGAAATAAAAAGGAGAAACTTACAGAAAACTAAACTTAGCTTCCGTTGCCCCATGGGTAGAGCAGAGTTTTTGGAATGATGATCACAGCAGCTTCCACTGACCCATCACTGTGACACCCCTGCAGCAGCTGTGTGGGCCCAGATATAGACCCAGCCGGGGGGGTCAGACCCTAGACCGGCCTTCTAGTTTAAAATTCTAATTCTTGGCCTATGATTGGACGCTCACTCATTTAGCCATGCATAGATTATGTTTTAAAAATGTCTTTGTCTTCTAACTACGTGTCCTGGTTTTGCTTCCCATCTGCGGGTCTCTTTGATCACTATCTGAGATGGTTCCTTTCCCTTTGAAGCTTTCTCTGTGTGTGATTTTTGTCACCCTCTGCTTTTCCTATCATGGCTCCCTGGGGAGACCAGAGTCAGTGTGACTGGTAGTGTGTGTTTATGTATCAGGTCCTGACCTCTCCTGGATGGGCAGGAGATTTAACCCCCTCACTGGTCTGTGTCCAGTCCCTGCGATACATATTTGCTACACCTCCCTCCTTATGAACGTGCATGGGGGCTGACTCACAGGTTGGCTCCCTAGCACGTACCTGGTTCCGGCCCACCTTGCGTGATAAGCCATCAGCGTGATCAATCCCTTTCTTGTGTTGAATGGTGACATCAGAAGCAAGATTCATACATTCATGACATTCAGGTTCAGAGACAGAGGTCTCTGCGGGGTCTTCCAGCACCTCAGGACTGTCATTTTGTATTTCCTGATCAGAGCCTCTTTGATTGCCTCATAGTTACCATCTAGGTCTGGTGGGAGGTCAGCAAACGCCTCCGCAGCTTTGCCTCTCAGTCCTGGGGCTAGATACAATGCCCACTGCTCACGGGGTAGATTGTATTGTCTGCAGGTTTTCTCAAACCCCCGAAGAAAAGTATCTAAGTCCGTGTCCTTCTCCATCACAGGGAAGTTTTCCAAACGCGGTCTCCTTAGATTTATGTCCTGGGAGGGGGTTGTCTGAGGATTGATACCCCTCTCTACTTGGGCCATCTGAAGCTTGAACGCTCTCTCGGCCTGGCGCTCTGCGGCCTCTCTCTCAGCCCGGCGTTCTGCGGCAGCAGCCTCTCTCTCGGCCTGGCGTTCTGCGGCCTCTCTCTCAGCCCGGCGTTCAGCAGCCTCTCTCTCAGCCTGGGCAGCCTCTCTCTCAGCCCGGCGTTCAGCAGCCTCTCTCTCAGCCTGCTGGAACTGAACAATAAGCTGCCGGCGCTGATTCGGATCGCCTGTTCCCAGCTGTTGTAAGGCCATTTGTAAAGACAAGTCCATAGACTCCTCAGAACCGGCGTTGCTGGCACTTCCAGAGGGCATCTCTGGTGTAAGAACTGGCATTCCTTGGCCTCTCGGAGGTGGACTCTGTCTTTGATCAGGTGCTTCATCAGTCTGCGCCAAGTCGTGCTCCGCCAAGGCGTGCGCCAGCATATCCTTGGACTTGTCGGCAGTCTCTATTCCTCTTTGCTCGCAGAGGTTGATCAGAGTCTGCAGGTTCTTCTTCTTGTATTGGGCTGCCATATCAATGAACAGCCTTTGCCAAATAAAAAATAGAAAAGAAAAACGGGGGAGGGAAACTGTTTGCAAGTATGTCTAAGTAAGCACTGAGCTGAACCTTGTAGAACTGGTCGCTCCTCGCAAGGACACCAATTCTTTAGTACAGGGAATAATTTCTTAAACCATGCACTAATGCTCTAATAGAAATAAATTCTATCCCACCGCTTGCCACCAATTTGTCACGTACACACTTCTCAGCACGTGACTTGGGGTTGCACCTGCAAGGGTTAATCTATCTCCTCTCACTCAATCCAGCACTCGACCTCTGTCCTATGCTGAAAAGGAGCATCAATCACACCCCGACTCACACTGTGCACCCCGCTTCACACACGCTGCCACCACTTACCAACATACAGGGGGTAAGTCCCTGGAATAATACTGTCAGCCAATCAACAGGATCACACACTTCTTAGCGCTATGAGTCCTTTTAGAACATACAAGGTTTCAGCTTATTAAAGTTTTAAGCTTTAATATAAAAGGTACAGTGCTTACAATAAAATATATAAAAAAATAGAAATAATACAATGACATACACATATGCAAACAATGAAATAAAAAGGAGAAACTTACAGAAGACTAAACTTAGCTTCCGTTGCCCCATGGGTAGAGCAGAGTTTTTGGAATGATGATCACAGCAGCTTCCACTGACCCATCACTGTGACACCCCTGCAGCAGCTGTGTGGGCCCAGATATAGACCCAGCCGGGGGGGTCAGACCCTAGACCGGCCTTCTAGTTTAAAATTCTAATTCTTGGCCTATGATTGGAAGCTCACTCATTTAGCCATGCATAGATTATGTTTTAAAAATGTCTTTGTCTTCTAACTAAGTGTCCTGGTTTTGCTTCCCATCTGCGGGTCTCTTTGATCACTATCTGAGATGGTTCCTTTCCCTTTGAAGCTTTCTCTGTGTGTGATTTTTGTCACCCTCTGCTTTTCCTATCACGGCTCCCTGGGGAGACCAGAGTCAGTGTGACTGGTAGTGTGTGTTTATGTATCAGGTCCTGACCTCTCCTGGATGGGCAGGAGATTTAACCCCCTCACTGGTCTGTGTCCAGTCCCTGCGATACATATTTGCTACACTATGTATGTTACATAGAGACAGCAGAGCAGCGACCCTTCATGTCTGTGTGTGCTGTGTATTAAAGACATAGAGCTAGTGAGTGGATATTGGCTGTTGAAATTACTAAAAATGAAGAGATAACACCTTCAAAGGGGAACAAAGAAGGTTAAAAAGTCAATGGTAAAAAAGAAGTCATATAATGGACATAAATAGCATTATTCTTCATTCTACACACAACAGTTTATTCTGATAAGTCACCAAATGAGTCAAGAACAATTTACACAAAACATGGGTAAGACAAAATTGTTACCACCCTTGTAAAATTGTGGGTAAGCAACTTAGTTTCAAACATGTGATGCTATTCAAACTCACTTGTGGCCCAAAAAATATATGGGTAATATGAAAATCCCACCGGAAAACCAGATAAAAAGGGGGAAGTAGGCTTAATCTTTGCATTGTGTGTGGCACATTAAGCATAGATAACAGAAAAAGGAGAGGAGAACTGTCTGAGGACTAAAGAACCAAAATCTTTGAAAAATATCATAAATCTTAAATTTACAAATTTATCTCCACAGATCCTGATATTCCTTTGTCCACTGTGCGCAAGATAATCAAGAACTTTATAATCCATGGCACAATAGCAAATCTCCCTGGATGCGGACGGCAGAGAAAATTTGAAAGGTTACAATGCAGGATAGTCCGGATGGTGGATAAGCCCATATCAAATTCCCATAAAAATGTCAGCTGTCCTGCATGCTCAGGATGCAGTGGTGTCAGTGTATACTATCCATCAAACTTTGAATGAAATGAAACATTATGGCTTAAGACCCAGGAGGACCCCACTGTTGTCACAGAGACATAAAAAAGCTGTGCAGTGTCTGAAAATGTACGCCTGCCAAAATCCTTATGGTAAAGCGTCTCATGGACAGATGAAAACAAGATAGAGCTTTTTGTTAACACAGCACTAATATGCTAGGGTCACGTGATACGGTATTATCACTTCTGCCAAAACATGAACCTTTGCACTCTACTGTGGATATGTAAGTTAAGCTTGGCACTGTTCACACAGACTCCTCTTGTCCATACGAGTACAGGGGTACGAAGAGACGGAGATCCATGCAACATTCGGTGTGGCACCACAGTTGCTCACAACCTTGACAGCCTGAGATACCTCCTTTCACTAGCATCAGTGAAACAGAGCTTTGGCAGCCCAGTACAACTGCCACCAGCTCCCTGTTTTTAATGACCTTAAGGGCATACTAGACAAAATACTACATTCACAATGGATACACATATATAATGGTTAGTTATGCAAATACAGATGATGATACAAGAGCTAGAAGCAGATGGAATTAGTAACAGTTGGTTGATAGGTCTTGGTTTCTGGTTTTTTTCAACACGATACAAAGTGTGACATGCCTTAGAAGTGAACACTGGGCCAATTCCAAACACTAGCAAATAACCTCTTGGTCAGTCAGTTCCTTTCCCACCCCCGTGTTGGTCCTAGTTTCTCTCTGCTGGGTCTGCTAGATGAAAACCCCAAAAACCAATGATAGATCATAACTTCTCAATAGAAGGTCATAGGGAGGCGGTTATGGTGCCATCAGATCCATCTGGGCGACTGTTACGCTTGGAGACCAAACAACTTCACTACCTGGCTTCTACTAGCTGTTCTACATATTTCCTTACCTCGGGGTGCTAGGAAAAAATAGAGCCCAGATGGGTGTACAACCTATCACCTAGGTCCCGGAAATACAATCAGTGTAGATCTCGGATATATGCCAATTCCATAAATCTGTATGATATTACGATGCTAGTCTGAGAGGGCTTTCTTTGAAGCTGGGGCCCCCAGCAGAAGTTCATACTGCAAAAGACAAATTGTCCCGGCCTGTGAGATTTTCTCTTTGAAGCTTTTGACCTTGGAAAGTCTGCTGCCCAATGTCCTGTTTCAGATTCACATTTTGATAGGAGGTCTATATTCTCAGACTAGATATCATATAGTTGATTGGCATGAAATTATATCTCCCACATTCTTCACATACATCATTCTGCTATTTACTGAAAACAGAACGTGGCCTACATAGAAAAGAACACAGTACATACAGTCAAATATGGTGGAAGCTCAAAGATATTTTAGGGTTTTCTACTTCTGGAACTGGGTGCCTTAACTGTATGCAAGCCATCATGAAATCTGCAGATTACCAAAGGATTTTGGGTGGCAATGTAGTGCCCAGTGAGAGTAAGCAGGGTTTCCATCTCAGGTCATGGGTCTTCCAGCAGGATAATGACCTCATACATACTTAAAGAAGCATTCTAAGAAGAATGGTAACAAAGCGCTTGAGAGTTCTTAAGTTACCACCAATGAATCTAGATCTAAATGTCAATGAACACCTGTGGCTAGATCTTAAAATTGCTGTTGGGAGAAGTTAACCTTCAAGAATAAGAGACCAGTAGCAGTTTGCAAAAGAAGAGTGTTCCAAAATCCAGTTGAGAAGTGTAAGAAGGATGTTGCTGGTTATAGGAAGTGATTTACTTCAATTATTTATTCCAAATGGTGAGTAACCAAATATTACATTTAGGGTGCCAACAATTTTGTATGGCCAATGTTTGGAGATTTTTGTGAAATTATATACAATTTGCCATTTTTTTCTGTGTACAGTATTTTTGATTTGTGCATTGTTCTAATGCACAACAAAAAAAAAACGTGTATAATAAAATGTGTAATTGCAATAATGGTTTGAAGTTTTTGAGAAAATTTCAAAGGTGACAACATTTTAATCCATGACTGTATATGTGCACTCATTGGATTATTACCAGCAAGAGAAATAATACCTTTCACTTGAATAATCCTACATTTTTTGGATAATTACAGATAGTGGTTGCGACACCCTGTGCCGTTCGCCTGCTTCCACTGCCTCTTCTATATATCTCTCCTATAGGCTGATATTTGCATATAATGTAAATCGATGACATCTATGTATTTCTTAAACTTTATTGTGCCATTGTATACAAAAGTATGTAGTCTGTGAATGAAATTAGCAGATCAGGAAGCAGTAACTCACAGGAATTCTGCCTTTCCTTAACCAGCAATAAGGCACAGTATCAGTCTCAGCGCTAAAGGGGAACATTTCATGCATTAAATGCAACACTCATTAAGATCTGTAAATATATATAGTAATTACACCTGTTATAGATCGATATATCATTTAGGTCACAGAACCACCACAGCCTTGACTGAACGATGGTGATTATAGAATAAAGGGGCCGTCACACGCAGCAACTTAGGTGACGATGTCAGAAGCGATGCCGCGGGAGCGCGGTCGCTTCCGACATTGCCGCTGCGATGTGGGCGCAGCTATCGCTCACTGGGCTGGCAGCAACCCAGTGAGCGATCCACAGCAATGGTGCGGAATAGGCTGTATCGCCGCCAATATTGCTATTGCGGTGTCAGATGGCGCGATACAGCCTAATCGCTGGGGCAAGATCGCCAGGTTTAGGAAAATGTTCATAAACCTAGCAACCTGCAGCCAGCGATTTATCCCAGTTGCATCGTGCTGTCAAACAGCAAGATGCACTTGCGATATCGCTAGCAACATCGCTGAACACGTGACTTTTAAGCGATGTTGCAAGTAATATAATGATGTGTGTGACGGCCCCTTAAGAACTATCATAGAGATGAACAGACTTGGTTTCCAACAAAGACAGCTCATTGTAACTCTTGAGAGTGCACAGAACTGCATGACAGTTGAGGGTGAAAATTTGTTTAATTTGCTGCAATATGTTGCCAATGAGCGGGTTCATATGCATGACAACTTACACGATTTGCCTGAAATTTATGCAATGTGAAAATGGTAAATCTGCTGTTATTTTGACAAATTTCCTTTTCTTTTACTGCAAACTGAAGCCAGAGGCACTAGTCACCTTATTGTACCATGACCAACTTGAAGTTCACAGTGAGCCGAGTTAATTGAGTTTTATATTTGCTGCATGGTGGTGCAGTGTTTCTTACTTCTGCACTAATTTACAGACAACATGTATCTGGTTTTGTCAACTGTTGTTAAGAAAAAATTATTTCCTAGATCACAGAGAGAAACACTCTCATGGTATAACTCTGCTTGCTGTAATTGTGGCACCCCTGCGGTCTGGCTGCCACAGTGATATTGCCTCCCTAACCAGTGGTGGTATCATGTCCAGAGGTAATTGGAGCTCCCTACACAAGCAAGATATATCCCTGAGGAAGACACTAGGACAGTGTTGAAACGCGTAGGAAAGGAATAAATGGATGATTGATGCAACCTACATATGGTTTCCGGATCGTTTTCTTGGGATTTCAGCAGCGCGGACACTGATACACCATTTCCCCTGAGGTAGCACTTAGTAGAGTGGGCTCCAATTGCTTCTGCAACTGGACCCTAGACCTGGTGGCATTAACCTGGACTCATCTTTTACCATCCTTCAGTAAAGGTAAAGACAGCATTCCTCTGCCTGCTTATCTCTGTCTCCTGCGCCTCTCACTACCAACCTTATTACCACCTCTACACCCTTACAGGGGCTCGCTCCTGCTGAGGGGAGTGATACATCCAGCTGGTCCACCATCTATCCCCTGGGGACCCCATTAGCAGCACTGGCCATCCCTGCCCAGATAACTGCATCATATACAATGTCACAAACCCAAAAATCATTTGCTCTCTTTTTACTGCAGCTACTTTTAGATGATCTCTCCAAATTCCCGTCAACTTTCTGTCAACTTAAACCCCGCCCCCACATAGAAACCTGCTAACCTTATTGTCATTATATATACTATACCTTCAACACGCTCTTTAAAATGCGCACTGTGGAATCAATGGTCTGAATGCATTAAGTTTCCTTATATTGTCAACTACTTACTTACTAAATCTCTTAATCTGCTGGCCCTCACTAAAGCTGGATCCAGGATCTTGACACTGTTTCGCCTGTCGTCATTGCTCAAGACTGCTTACATTTTTGCCATTTCCCAAGACCTGGGAACAGATATAGTGGTGCAGTTGGCTTACTCCTGTACCCGCAATGCACTTTCTAGATCATTCCCCAGGCTTCATCACTTTGATTCCCTTCTTTTGAGGTTCACACCATCAGGCTCTTCCATCCCCTCTCCCTCAGAGTAACGGTTGTATAACGTCCCTCCCTTCCAGGTTCACCCACCCAGTTCCTTGACCAATTTTCTGCATGGTTGCCGCACGTCATATCCTCAGAATTACCAACCTGGGAGACTTCAAAATCTCCACAAATAGCCCCACCTCACAGTTTTCAGCCTCCGAGACGCACAGAGTCGGTAACACTCTTTACCTGGTCTTTGTCCGGCTCTGTTCAACCTCCTCCTTAGATAAATCACCTCTTGCCCTCTCTGACGACAACATTCTCTTTTTCACGCACACAAATTCTCGCCCACCCTAGAACACTACTACCTATCACACATCCAGAAATCTACAGGCCATTAACCCACATATACTTACATATTCTCTACTCTCCTCAATGTCCCCAATCTCCTGTTTTTATTGTTCTGATTTGGTTGTAAAATTCTACAATGACACTCTCAGAAGCGCCCTGAAACAAATAGCGCCATACACCCTCAGAACCTCCAAACAATGGGTAAAACAGCTCTGGCTCACATTGCAAACTGGATTTCTCCAGCAATGCTCTAGGAACGCCAAACGCCTATCGAGGAAAACTAGCACACCAGAAAACTTTAGCCAATATAAATTTATGTTGAGGACATATAACTCTGACCTTCACCTTGGCAATCAGATATACTTCACCACCCTTATCTCCTCACTATCCAACAATCGAAAAACACTTTGACACTCTCACCCCAGTCCTAAAGTGCAGGCCCCAATGACTGACCTTTGTGCTGATCATCTGGCCTCCTACTTTCTTACTTTCTCTTACTTACTATCCATCAGGAAATCATCTCCCGGTCTCCAAGTGCCGTTATTCCCAATACCTCGCCACATTTCATCTGGCTCACTCTCAATATTTGACTCAGTCACAGAAGAGTCTCCAGACTCCTCTCTTCCTCTTGTTCTAATACATGCACCACTCACCCTATTCCCTAAAACCTACTCCAGTAGTCACTACTCAGCTAACCAAAATCTTCAATTTGTCCCTTTCTTCTGGTATCATCCCAGTGGACTGAGTGAGTTAACTTGAGCTTAACCATAGAGTCGTTAAGGCCTAGTAAGCAGTGGCTTAACTTAAAGCTCATGGGCCCCGATGCGGAAGTCCCAATGGGGCCCCAATTATTGCAAACCTTTAATATCATTTGTCTTTTTCTATAGGTCAAAGGGACTTTTGGGGCCACCTAGGCTCCAGGGCCTGGGTGTGATTGCATTCCCTGCACCTGTTGTAGTTACGCCCCTGCTAGTAAGGACTAACTGAACTGTAACAGTTTTAATAGAAGCAATGGTAATATTTTAAGACATACAATGACAAGACAGGGGGGAATGGGTTGAAGAAGAAAAATACAGGAGAGAAGGGGGGAAGGTCAAAAGTAGAGCTATAGCTCAAATAGACCTGGACCCTATATGTCCTCACCAGCTGCGAAATATTCCTAGGGGGACCAAACTGCCTGGAAGCGGTCCACTGAGGCATTCAGGAGTGCTGTGAGATGTTCCATTCTCCTAACGTCTAGTATTCTACTCATGAGGTTCTGGATGGACAGGGCCCTCATCTGTTTCCAACTAAGGGCTATCAGACAATGGGCCACTGTGAGGATGTGGAGCAGTACTTTGGAGGCTAATTTAACCATGCCTCGCACCCCAGAGCCCAGGAGGTAGACCAGTGGATCGAGGTCCACCTCTACATATAAGACCTTGTTTATCAGGACTTTAACTTGACCACAAAAGGGTATTATTTTTGGTCAGGACCAAAATATGTGAAGCAGAGTCCCCGTACTCCCCCCGCACCTCCAACAAGAAGCGGGGATAGAGGGATCCAACCCATGAAGGAAGTCCAGTGTGTGGTACCAAAACATCAACATTTTGTAAATATTTTCCTTATGCTTACATAAGCATATTGCATATTGATGTCTTTATGGCACCACTCCAGATGGCAGACCACTCCCGAGGGAAAATCCGTCTTACCAGGGAAATCTCCCACCTCCACAGATAAGGAAAGACCCCATCAAACTTACCCTGGTGATCGGAAATAAATCTATACATTTCTGAGATCAATCCCTTGGTATCCGTACCCCCCTACAGATATTCTCACATTCTGTAGGAATGGAGGTTCCCACCTGACCAAATAACGTGCTAGCGAGATCTTTAATTTGCAAATATTGATAAAACTCATGATTGGTGAGGGAGAAGTTATTTTTAAGTAAGTCGAAAGAATGAATCTGCACGGTGTTCCCATCTATGATAGCTGCAAACCTGAACAAACCTGCCCTGAGCCAGGGGTGCACCATAGCCGATTCTAGACTACTTGGGAGCAATGGTTAGTATATAAAGGACACCAAGGGACGTTAGGGCGAATCTTTGTGTGCAAGAGAGCAAAAGATCCCTAGTAAACTGCATGGGGCCCAGGAGAGGAGGCAGAGAGTCGCACAGAGCTGGTGGCCACAGAAGAGAATTGGGGTGTATTGGGGCAAGCCAGAGTTTCTCTATTTCAGTCCACTTGTTGTAAGCCCAAAGGGATGCCCAACAAGGAATCCTCCTGACATGAGTAGCCCAGTAGTACTTAAAGACATCTGGGATGGACAGCCTGTGGGCCGTCAGGACCTCTTTGGCTACTCTGTATCGTTTATTGCACCAAATGAACCGTATGATGGAGGGATTTTTAACTCTTTAAGCGGTATCTTAACCGGGAGGGTTTAAAATAAATATAATAATTTAGGTAATAGACTCATCTTCACCGCCTCCATCCGCCCCATCCAGGAAATGGGGAGGGACAGCCATTTGCACAGGAGGGCTTTTAATTCTCTAAAGAGGGGAGGGAAATTAAATTTGTAGAAGGTATCATAGGAAGAAGTCAAGTTAACTTTAACAAAGAAAGGCGGCACTCACCAGGACTTTTCTGTGCTTTATTCAGTACTCGTGAATTCACAAGGTGCAGGGAGGGAGCAGGGGCTGGGATGACGACAGCACCGTTTCGCGCTGTGTGCGCTTCAACGGGTCATCCCAGCCCCTGCTCCCTCCCTGCACCTTGTGAATTCACGAGTACTGAATAAAGCACAGAAAAGTCCTGGTGAGTGCCGCCTTTCTTTGTTAAAGTTGATTCGTATGTGGTCTTTGGACAGGCACCACAGGCTTCCACACCGTGTACTCCCTGGCTGTCCAGCCGTATAACCTGCAGCATTGGTGCCCCTCCTTCTATTGATGTGATTAGAAGTCATAGTTAACTCCTAAATATTTTGCTGCGTCCATTTTCCAGCTAAACTTTAAATTTAAGTGCAGGTGATCTAACTCCTTGGGGGCAAGATTCAACAGCACGGTCTCCATTTTGCTTAAGTTAATTTTATAACCCGATAGACACCCATACTCCTTTAGTGTACGCATAAGGTTTGGGAGCGACACATGAAGGTTAGTGAGCATCAGAAGGACATCGTCCGCGAACAGGAAGATCTTAAATGATTTGCTCCCAACCAAAACCCCCGAGATGTCAGGGTTATGCCGGACTGCTGCCAGGGTTTTAATGCATACTGTGAAAAGGAGGGGGGATAGGGGGCACCCCTGCCTGGTGCCATTCGAGATGTCAAATGTCCTGGTGGTGCATAAGGGGAGCTTAATTGCCAACGTAAGTTGGATATATAGGGATTTTAAAGCTAACATAAAGCTGCCTGAGGTGCCAAAAAGGAAAGGCCAAGAGAGGAGGTCAAAAGCCTTCTCGGCGTCGAGGCTCAACACCAACATCTGCTGTTTCCTCCGACTCGAGACATCCATCAAATATATTACTCTCCTGATATTATCTCCCCTCTGGCGGCAAGGGATATATACCATCTGGTCTTTGTGCACAAGTTGGAGTACCCAGCGATTAAGTCTACATGCTAATAGCTTGGTGAATATCTTCAAGTCGGAGTTCAGAAGAGCTATTGGCCTATAGTTGGCGCAGTCAAGGGGATCCCTGGGCGGCTTGGGGAGAATTAGATGAGAGTAGAGCACATTGGGAGGAATAGGAAGTGCCCTGTAGGAAGGAATTAAATAAGTTTGACATGTGGGGGAAAGGTTCCCTGGCAAATGACTTGTAATGTAAATAAGACAAACCATCCAGACCAGGCGACTTCCTCTGGGGCATAGACTCTAGGACCATCTCCAGCTCCTCAGGAACAATTGCCTCATTGAGTGCATCAATTGCCTGCTTAGGTAGAGAAGAGAGTTCAAGAGTGGAGAGATCCTCAATCACAGTAGCCCCACAGGAACTTGCAGCAGAGGGATCCTGTAGGTTATAGAGCGTAATGTAATATTTAAAAAAAGTATCGGCAATGGAGGCAGGGTGGTAATGAATAACACACACCCGTCATCCCGTAAGGTCTGGGGACAAGAAGATGTTAATCGCTCCTTGAGTTGGTGAGAAAGAAGAGTGTGAGCTGCTACTTCTTTTGTAATATTTTTGTTTAGTGAAAGTCAGTAGCTTCTCAACACCAAATCTTTCAACTTTTCCCTAAGTCTAATGATATTTCATAATGTAGTTAGGGAGGGGGACACAAGAGAGCTCACTCTCCTGACGTTTAAGCTGGGTGGTCAAGGAAATCTGCTGGGCCTCAACATTCCTCTTATCCCTAGCACCCTCCCTGATACAATGACCCCTCATCACGTCCTTGTGAGCTTCACAGTGTTGTCGGTGAAGAAACCAAATTCATGTTCAGCTGGAAATATTCCACTAGGTGCTTTTGGTGACAGGGTCCTTGAGCAGGAACTCATTCAGTCACCAGTGATAGTGTCTTGGCAGAGGATTGTCCTTTTTAAGATCCATGATCAGAGGGGAGTGATCCGACCATGTTATGGAACCCAGTTCCACACACTCGCAGCGCCCCAGCAGTTGCGAATTAATAAATAAATAATCGATTCTAGTGTGAGTCTGATGGGGGTGTGAGTAAAAGGAAAAGGCCCTCTCTCCAGGGTGATCCATTCTCCAAGCATCATACAGAGCCTCCGACCTAATGATCAGCTGGAAGTCCTGTGACATCTTCTTCATAGCATAAGAGGGCAGATGTCCCCCAACAGAGGGCCTGTCGGAAATCTACGAAAACAGGATATTGAAATCATCGCCCAACAATCGCCCTCCAATCGCCCTCCAATCAGGGAGAGGACCCCCTCAGAAAGCGTATCTGACCGTCGTTCGGGGCGTAAATATTGGACAAAATATAAGGGGAGTGCCCCAGGAGTGCCTCACATACACTACTATTCAAAAGTTTGGGGTCATTTAGAAATTTCCTTATTTTTGAAAGAAAAGTACATTTTTTTTAACTGAAGCTAACATTAAATGAATCAGAAATACACTCTATACATTGTTAATGTGGTAAATGACTATTCTAGCTGCAAACGTCTGGTTTTTAATGCAATATGTACATAGGTGTATAGAGGCCCATTTTCAACAATCACCACTCCAGTGTTTTAATGGTACATTCTGTTTGCTAACTGTGTAAGAAGGCTAATGGATGTTTATAAAACCCTAGAAAACCCTTGTACAAGTATGTTAGCACAGCTGAAAATGGTTTGGCTGATTAGAGAAGCTATGAAATTGACCTTCCTTTCAGCTAATTGAGAATCTGGACATTACATTTTTTTGTTCTATAAAACTCTCAAAATGGCCAGGAAAAGAAAACTTTCATGTGAAAGATTTCCTACAATGGTGTGTACTACTCCCTTCAGAGGAGAGCACAAACAGGCTTTAACCAGAGTAGAAAATGTGGGAGGTCCCACTGCACAACTGAGCAACAAGACAACTACAATAGGTTCTCTAGTCTGAGAAATCGATGCCTCAGAGCTCCTCAACTGGCAGCTTCATTAAATAGTACCCCCAAAACGCCAATGTCAACATATACAGTGAAAAGGCAACTCCGGGATGCTAGTATTCAGGGTAGAGTGGCAAAGAAAAAGCCATATCTGAGACTGGCTAATAAAAAGAAAAGATTAATATGGGCAAAAGAACAGAAAAGATGCTGGAAGAGTGCCTGACACCATCTGTCAAGCATGGTGGAGGTAATGTTATGGTCTGGGGTTGCATTGGTGCTGGTAAAGTGGTAGATTTGTACAAGGTGAAGGGGATTTTAAATAAGGAGGGCTATCACTCCATTTTGCAACGCCATGCCATACCCTGTGGACAGTGCTTGATTGGAGACAATTTCATCCTACAACAAGACAATGACTCAAAGCACACCTATGCATGAACTATTTAGGGAAGAAGCAGGCAGCTGGTTTTCTATCTCTAATGGAGTGGCCAGCGCAGTCACCACATCTCAACCCTATTGAACTGTTGTGGGAGCAGCTTGACTGTATGGTACGCAAAAAGTGCCCATCAAGCCAATCCAATTTGTGGGAGGAGCTTCAGGAAGAATGGGGTGAAATTTCTCAAGATTACCTCAGCAAATTAACAGCTAGAATGCCAAAGGTCTGCTATAATTGCTGCTAAGGGAGCATTCTTTGACGAAAGCAAAGTTTGAAGGAGAAAATTATTATTTCAAATAAAAATCATTATTTCTAACCTTGTCAATGTTTGGACTATATTTTCTATTCATTTTGCAACTCATTTATAAAATACATAAATAAAAGTATCAATATAAAATAGGAAGTGGGAACAAGAGGCGCAATAGTGCCCTATCACTCAGACTCTAAGAGATGAGAGGTATATTGTCAAAACCACTCACCTATTCCAGTTGTGATGACCCACAACTGGCTTGAAGGCATATAATCAATACCGGCTGCTGCAGGACCTCCACCAACCACTCGCACGTGGGAAGACTCTCAGGAAGCTGGGAAAAGGTGTGTGACAGTCCGCGCCACCGGGTACCAAAGAAATCACCTGGGATGCAGGAAGTTATTTCAAGCTTTGTCTTTATTCTCCAACATGTTTCAGCGCTCCACCTGGCGCCTTCCTCAGGGATATTCAACTCAGGAATATCCCTGAGGAAGGCGCCAGGTGGAGCGCTGAAACATGTTGGAGAATAAAGACAAAGCTTGAAATAACTTCCTGCATCCCAGGTGATTTCTTTGGTACCCGGTGGCGCGGACTGTCACACACCTTTTCCCAGCTTCCTGAGATAAATAAAAGTATGAGTTTTGATGGAAAACGCAATATTGTCTGGGTGACCCAAAACATTTGAAGGGTAGTGTATCTGCCACCAGAGTTGCAATGGGACACGGTAATTTGCATAGGGCAGTTGGAAGACATTAATATAGCGTCACCACCCCTCTTGGTGTCTGAGTAGGCCGAGTATTGCTGAGGGTAGTGGTGGGCCCCGAATTTAAATGAACCTGACTTATCAAAGTGTGTTTCTTGGATAAAGGCAATGTCAGCCCCTGAGGAGCGTAACTCCTGAAGGACTAGTTTCCTTTTGCAGGGGGTGTTAAGGCCCATCAAGTAAAGAGATAGAATATGTGCCATGGTGGGTATGTAAGAAAAGTGGGAAAGCTATCAATATGACCGTACCTATGTAGATGGAGTGGCCCAAGGTCGTCGCAGCAGAGGGGTGAGTCAGCAAGGTGAGGCCCCTTCCGTCCAGGGCCCATAAGGTGAGCAGGATCTGAAAGAACATAAAAGGGAAAAACATCGGGGAAAGGGGGAGACAGAGACAAACACTTGAACAATCATAAGTCAAAAGCAACATATAAATTGTGAGAACAAGAAACATTAATTCCCGGGGGTTAACCTGGCAAGGGATCACCCTAAAAGAGATCTCCCGGGCCCATCTGAACCGGGAGAGATAAGGTAGCGCCAAACGCACTCCCCAGGGGATTCCCAGTGACACACCAAGAGGGGGCAGTCCACGAGGCATGAAAGTCAAATAGGTATCACACCTTTGCGAGAGGGCGTAAAGCCCCCGAGGACCCCCTCCCCACCAATCCCCAAGCAAGGCAGCCCTCTCCAGAGACCTGGGGGAGAGATGGAGAATAAAAGGCAGCATCATACAGTAGCAAAAGTCTCAAAGTCAGGCATCAAACATCGACATAATGGCCTAGGAGGGCAATCAACAAAGAACCTGAATCGTGCCGGAGGTCACTATCAACGAGGGCGAGAGGAGGAGGAGGACCCTCTTTCTCACTGCCCTTCAACCCTCGTCTGCCACCTTCCACCCTAGACCACACCGGGGACGGCGGACCCCTGGCAAGTGTACGATCCAATTTGGAATATGGACCACAGGAACGTCCAGAGCTTCACAAAACAAGGGGGTGTCTGCTGGGGTACGCAGGATGGCCAATCTATCATCCCTGCGGGCAATCAGAGAAAACAGGAACCCTCACGGGTATGGGACCTGGTGTTCCTGTAGGACCACGAGTAGGGGTCGGAGATGCCTCCGTTTATGCAGGGTGATACGTGATAGATCCATAAAAAGGTGGACCTCCTTGCCTTTGAAAGAGGGTCCGTTGCTCCTGTCCTTGGTCTTGGATATGATCAGCTCCTTAGTCACGAAATCGTGGACGCAGCAAATAATGTCCCGGGGTTGGATGGATGGGTTTTTGAGCTGCAGTGCCCTATGTGTGCTGTCCAGTTTGATGACATTGGACAAAGGGGCCCAAGAACATCATTGAAAATGGTTTGCAATATTGATCTGGGGACTTCTGTGTCTACAGTCTCCGGTACCCCTCTCACCCGTATATTGCATCGACGCCCCCAATTGTCGAGTTCTTCTAGATGGGATTGCATATCCTCCATGGTCTTTTGCTGTGTCAAAATTAACTGGTGCACTCTGTAACATAGGTTCTAGTGGTGTCATGTTCCTCCTGAAGGGTCTCAATCCTGCCAGATAGATGCTGTAAGTCCCTCCTCACCCCAGCTATCTTGATCTGCATGCATCTTTGACTTCATTGATGAGGATCTTAAAATTCTCCTTGGAAGGGAGCTAACCAAGAACATTTTGCAGTCCATGGAGGGTGTGTATGGCCTTTAAATCTCCCTCCAACCCTAGATGGTATAAGGCTGAGGAGCTGCTGTTGGGGAGGATGAGAGTAGTCCCTGTGGCTGTACTGGGACCCCGAGATGTCCTGTGAGCTCCACCACCCCGGGTCTTCCTGTTCAAGGGTATCACTATTGAAGTCTTCTGGCTGGGATGGGATCAGCAAGGCAAAACGATGCACTCCCTCCACCATTACCTCAGAGCCAGGGACCAGAGCCAGGATGTCCGGAGGACTGGAGGAGCTGTGAGCTTGCTGGTGAGTTGTATTCCCCGGTGCGTTGGGAGCTTCTCCTGCCTTCCGCTGCCACCGTCCACATCCTCTTCGTCCTCATGCTGCAGGGCATGGCAGGAGGAGGCCGCCTACCCCCCAATGCTCCAGGGAAGATGGCGCCCAGGTCTCCTCTGGCGCCTGATCCAGGCCTTTGAAGGCCTCCAGAGCAGTCCTCTGTTGCGGAGGAGCCACCGATGCCTGCTGCGGGGCCTTTACTCTTCGGGGGCCGATGATAGGGACCGGTGGGTGAACTCTATAGATAATAAAACTGATTAAAGCTGAAGGTTGGTGGGAGCCCCTCTGCCCTGCGACCGTTCAGCACGGAATCCTAGACACACCCCTCAGTTATCTTTAGAGACAGGCTATAAAATATAAAGATTATTTACAGATTAAATGTAAAAAAACAAACAATAAAAATGATCTTAATATTGTCTGACTCGTCTTAGGTTGGTGGATGCTGCCTTTGATAGCATTCACATTTCCAGACCTTACTATTGTATAATATAAGGAGGATTATTTCAGATAATATATATTGTATCACGCTCAGGCAGAAGTTGGAAAATATATTACTTTTGTCACCATGAGCCTGTCACATAACCCCGGTATAGCAAAGCGAGATGCATGAACATATGATTGGAAATGCATTAAAATAAACATGTGTCTTTGTGAAGGAAAGCACCAAGCACTCCCTGTAGGTTTATCCATGAACCATGGACAAACACTCTTTATTTTTATGCTTTCGGATCTATAAAACTGCTAAAGACAAGCCATGAATTATCTAACTATCCAAAGCACTAACATTCACACAGCTGTCCAACATATGACAGCGTAAAGAAAGATGTGATTTAATGGAGCACACAAAATATTCCTAAAACATATTATGTGTGCAGGACCTATGTCTATCATGAAACCAAAAATACCATGCAAACTAATCCCATTTCAATATAATGGGCACAAAGTTATGGCTAGATGATTGCATGTGTGGAATCAGTGGACATATCTAGTGAGTCCAGTTCTTTAGCCTAATATGCTTAATTAAAGGAGCCAAACAACCTCTTTTTATTCAATCCGTTGCAAATGTTGTAAAACATCAAGCCTTTACACCAAGGTGGCCCACCTGCTCTTTGGCTCTGCAGACACATTCCAAACATTTGCAAACAATCAATACCCATAGCAGTTATGATGAGTGTTGTTTATTTCTTTTTATCTGTATCAATTTTATTAAACAATTAAAACTAAGATAACTTTCTTAATGTTAATGAATGCAGCAGATATCAATGAGATTGACCAACAATCAATCCTATGTGTACCTGACTGCGTCCTGATGGCATATGATGGAGAAAACAAGAATATGGTGTGTTGCATTTCATCATGTATGAATGTCCAGGTGATAAGGTGATGGAAGAGGTGTCTTGCAGGGTCTCCCTCTCTTCTTATAAATAATATACTCGTCACTACATATTAATGTCTATGGTGACAGTGGAAGAGATAATGATATTCATGTACTAGATCAGTGTTCCTCAACTCCATCTCAGGACCCACCAACAGTCATGTTTCAGGATTTCTTTATACTGCACAGGTTAGATTATCCTTTGCAGGTGATTAACAAACGGCATATAGGATTCCTGAAAACATGACTGTTGGTGGTCTAGACTGAGTGGAACATAATTAGATGGATGCCTGATGCTATCGCATTGGGAGGGCTTTGACGTCCACGATGGGGGTGGGTTTCTGTGGCGGTTGTCGCCCTCTCCCCCTGTCCACTCTCTCGCTCCCACGGGTGCTGTCTCTCTCCCCCCAGTTCTGTCTTCTCCCCTAATGTGCCTCTCCCTGCTTGTGCTCGCGGTGAAAGTGTGCATGCGCACGCCGGGTCATGCCAACTCCATCTTTGAATACCTACGTATTCAAAGATGGCAGCCATGTGAGTAAATGAGCGTGCGCACTGGGTATGAACATGTGCACTTACTCAGGCAGAGGTGATGTCTGGCAGCGATGTATGGTGTTAGTTGCAGATGGCTGAAGAGGACCTTGCGGCACCGCTGGCAGTACTGCACAATTGCCAGTACCACCAGTGGGCGCCATATTTGCATACCCATCACTTGGGTGTGCAAATATGGCTGAGGCCACAGGCGTGTATTATGACAACCAGATGCTGGAAGTGTCAGACGGGACAGCACGATTATGTAAGTAGAAATGTTTACCCATCAGTTTTCTTAGGTGTATGACATACCAACAATTCAATTTACAGGCTGGTCTGACCCATTTATTTAAATGCACCCTAAATCTTTCAATTCTGCGTTTCAACAAGTTGTGGTGGTGACTATAAATTGTTTCACTATAAGGACAGTATATGCACAAACATGTTGGGGCATCTACAGCAGCTCTTATGAAATCCCAATCAAATCTATAGGCATAAGTATGCTGTTAGTCTCTCTTTGCAGCTATACGGGCTTCTAAGAAATCTTTTACATGATTTTGGAGTGTATCTGTGGGAATTTTACCCATCCGTCCAAAGAGTTTTTCTGAAATCTAATAGTAAGAAGTGTGATTTGCCATTCTGAATTACACATTTTCACAACTCCAGAGTCCAGTGGTGGCGGCTTTACACCACTACATCCAGGGCTCGGCGTTGTGCTTTGTGTCCATACAGCTGCTTGGCCTCGGAAAACCATGTAATGAATCTTCTGGAGCACATTTCTTGTAATGATGTTAATAAGAGAGGATGATTTGAACTGTAGTTACTGACTCATCAGAGCTTTGGTGATGACCTTTATTCCCTCTAGTCCTCAGCACATGACTGGTGACTGGTGAACAGTGAGATGGTGGAATATTTAGATGTAAAGAAAAGTGATAATATGACTTGTTTAACTTGCTACTCCTATTAAAGGAATGTGCTGGAAATCGATGAGCTCTATACAGTGAGCCATTCTGTTGAACATTAGTAAAGGGAGACTGCATGGCGAAGGGCTGATCTTATACACCTTTGACAATGCAAATGAATTATAAACCCAGAGGTGTATCTAAGTTTTAGGCACCCGGGGCAAGAGTTCGGTTTGGCGCCCCCCCAGTGGTCTCAGCAGACATCATGTGACCAATTATCCATATGCGACTTTTGCACTTATAGTACAGTGACTGCTGGAACCAGCAAGAGCTGTTTCTGATAATGAGTATATTACACGTTGTTAGGAGTGGGCTTAAGGTGTTAAATGTTATAATTAAAGGGCTTGTCCAGGTTTGAGATGAAAGTCTAGGTAACTGCAGGCCTCCAAATTCCAGATTCTTCCATGTCAATGGTAAGATTGGACAGTCATATGAGCACAAGTATGCGATTTATATACTTCTGGCCACATTCTGACTAAACGAGTCCGGCCTCGCTCAATTCATTTAATTGATCGAAGTCTCACATGTCTAGTTAGCACGTGACTGCATGTATGTAAATTGCCTACCTATGGTTACATGACTTTTCACACTCACCGCCGCCACCAGACAATCATGACAGCAGGTAGTGTGCGCACTGTGAGAATTCAGAACTCTGCAGTCACATAGAGATACATAGAGTGACTGTAGACTCATCACAAGCTTGGGACAACCAATTTAATGCTTCTAACAAATAAATGCATAGAACCCTTAACTTGTCAGACGGCATAACGCTTTATTAACATAGCCACGTATCAAGAAAGCTTAGAAGTTATGGATTGTTAGATGTGTACAGGATCAGAACAATTAACACAAAACTACATCAACAGTACTGAAATACAGGGGCGTAACTACCACAGGTGCAGGGGTTGCGATCGCACCCGGGCCCTGCAGCCTAGGGGGCCCCAAAAGTCCCTTTGGCCTATAGAAAAAGACTAATATTATTAAAGATTTGCAATAATTGGGGGCCCCGTAGAAGCTTTCGCATCAGGGCCCCTGGGCCTGATGTTACGCCACTGCTGAAATACATCCATATAATCCCCATCAGAACAGAAATATTTCCATACTGGGCTCCCTGGTCACACTATCCTCTACTCTGTATCCTCCTATACAGCCCACGGATTATACTGTTCTCCCTCATCAAACTCCCCAAACTCGACACACTGTCCCCACATGCTGCCCCCACTCCATACAGCTCCACACATGGTCAGTCTCTATTCTGTGCCCCTTTACATTATTCTCATCTACATACTGTATCTAAACCCATCCCCCTCTCACTCCCCATACTGTGTCCACACCAATACCCCCTCACTCCACATACTGTGCTGCAGCCATCCCCCTGTCACTCCTCATACTGTGTCCATACTGATCTCCCCTCACTACATATACTGTGCCACATCCATTCCCCTTACTTCTCATACTGTGTCTATACTGTTCCCCACTTACTACATATACTGTGCCACAATCATCCACCTTACTCCTCATACTGTGTCCATACTGATCCCCCTCACTACATACTCTGTGCCACATCCATCCCCTTTACTCCTCATACTGTGTCCATACTGGGCAGCTCCAATGTGGTGGCTGCCTTGCACTGAGTAGTCAGACATGTCCACCATTCAGCCCCGTCCACACACCACATGCAATGACCTGCAGTCTGAGCAACAACAAAGCCACCACTGCACTAAGCTGGGAAAATGACATGTCTTCCCCCAACAGACCACGCCTCTTCCTGAAACACTTAGCCAATCACAAGCACCACACACAGGGCTGTCCGGAGATAATAGCCTGGGCTGTCCAATTAGGTTGAGGAAAGGATGTGTGAGTGGGAAGGGGGACGAGCGCCACCGACCAACAACCACTGGAAAAACATGGCTGGATGCCTGGATGTACTGAGAGCGGCACTGGACGTGGTGTGTAAGTTATGGCCAATCAGTTCTGCAGCAGAGGGATAATGCATCCTGCACCAGGGGCCTACATAGAAATCATGGGGCCCCTTAGTAGAAGTTCTTATTGCCCTCCAAAATGTTTTTACCTGGGTCACATAGTAACATATCCCACAACTTTCCAGCCCTTCCAAAGTAATCTTCTTCCTATTGAAGCCCCTAGATTCCCCTTTCGTTACAGCCATGAAGTGTGATGCCAACAAAAGTGCCCCCAAACACTGTATGATGCCCCACAGTGAATTCCTCTATACACATAGTATGATGACCCTACTGTAAGCCCCTCAACTACACTGGCACAGTATGATCTCCAACTGTGACCCCCCATACAGCCCTCCTTGCAGTGTAATGGACCTACAGATAGTAATAATGGTCCCTACACCTCTTCACACTGTATAATGGCCCCCAACATAACCCTCAAACAGCCCTGCATAAAGTATAAAGGCTCCTCACACCCCTCCAAGTATTATCATGCCCCCCACAGAGCCCTCCACCTAGTACACACGCAGCTCTGCTCCGTATGTCCCGTACACATGGCTCTTCTCCATAAACCCAGTACACTCTCAGCTCTGCTCCGTACACATGTGGCTCCGCTCCGTACACCTCGTATGCACTCGGCTTCGCTCCGTACACCTTGTATGCACTCGGCTCTGCTCCGTACACCTCATACGCACTCGGCTCAGCTTCGTATACCTCGTACGCACGCGGCTCAGCTCCATGCACCTCGTACACACTCAGCTCGGCTCCGTGCACCTCGCACACACTCGGCTCCGCTCCGTACACCTAGTACACACTCGGCTCTGCTCCGTACACCTCATACACCCATGGCTCTTCTCCGTACACCTCGTACACACATGGCTCCTCTCTGTACACCTTGTACACACATGGTTCCGCTTTGTATGCCCTGTACACATGCAGCGCCGCTCTGTAAACCCAGCTCTACTCTGTACACCTCGTACACATATGGCTCAGCTTTGTACCGACGCGGCTCAGCTCCGTACACCTCATACACACACGGCTCTACTCTGTACACCTCGTACACACACGGCTCCACTCCGTACACCTCGTACACACACGGCTGTGCTCCGTACACCTCGTACACACATGGCTCTGCTTTCTATGCCCTGTACACATGTGGCTCTGCTCCGTACACCCACGGCTCTACTCTTTACACCTTGTACACATATGGCTCAGCTTTGTACACACGCGGCTCAGCTCCGTACACATGCGGCTCAGCTCCGTACACGTTGTACACACGGCTCAGCTCCATACACCTCGTACACATGTGAATCAGCTCCGTATACCTCGTACACACGCGGCTCAGCTCCGTACACCTTGTACACATGCGGCTTCGCTCCGTACACCTCGTACACATGTGGCTCCGCTCCGTACAACTCGTACACATGCGGCTTCGCTTGTATATTTCATGCACTCTGGGCTCCGCTCCGTACACCTCGCACACACGCAGTTCCGCTCCATACACCTCAGTACACTCTCGGCTCTGCTACATCCACACTATAAATCCCTCTGACCCCACACATAAACTTTACCTCATCCAGGACCATGACAACCAGCACAGCAGGGTCCTGCTTACACCGAGGAGCTGATCCTGTGACCCCTGACTCCTCCCTCCATTAACATCATCACAGGTCCTGTAAGCACAGAGCAGTGTGCGGCTCTAGCTCTGCAGGTAGAGAGAAAGCCGTCTCACACTGTGGAGGGGGAACATAACATGCGGCCGGCGGGGAGAGACCTCGGGCGCCGCAGGAGGAGGCTGAGTGCGACCTCCCTGCCTGCTGTGCCCGGGGCAGAAGACCCCCCTTCCTGGATACAGCCCTTTATAAACCTCAATTCATTTACTTGTGTTCCAGTGATTTTGTTAATATAATGTATACAACAAAAACAAAGTCACTACAGATTGCTGTTAATTGTCTTTTCTTGATTGCTCCTAGTAGTGGGACTGCTGTAATCAGCTGTTTTCCATTGGTCGTTGAATAGGTGTTAATATATAAATACACAAAAATAGAAACACAAACTGTGAAAGGGAAAGTACAAAAAAAATCTGCAAACCGTGAGAATGATTACAATGAGGTTTTACAGTGTCACTTCTGCTGTAGAAATCATTACAATAAGTGCATCCATAAAGCATAAAGATACAGAAGTCCATGCATCCTGAATTACAGACACTGCACTGGTATTGATCACTTTAGTGAAGTCAGTGTGTAATCTTTAATCTCCCACGGCGCCCCAGATAAATTCTGACATTCAAAAGCAAGGAATGTTCTGATTTTAAAATACCCAGATTCATTAGAAAGATAGCCCTGTAACGAGATTGAGTGGTTCCCCTTACTCCCAGAAGAGAGGAGTGACAGAGTAGCAATGCCAAAGCAATTTAGAGGACCATTTAAAGGTTGCTGTTTTATGTTGCATAATCTCTGTCATTTGCAACTCTTGTAGAGAAATGCATTGGAGATTCAGGCCATAACGCAAGTGTCCCGGTATAAACATGCAAATGCTGATTGCACTCCATGGATTTGCTTGGCTTGTTAAATGTGTAATATAAAATAAAGTAAAACAACGGCCTAACATTATTTTAATGCAAATGCATCATAACATAACAAATGGGCTAGAAAATGCAAAACCTGCAGTAGTGGACTAGTTGCTATGTATTTATATTCCAAGTTCTAAAGTCTGAGGCCCCAATGACTCAATTTCATGTGTTTTAAAACAGGATTGTGGAGTCGGTAAGCCAAACATCCAACTCCTACCTTTCAATTTCCCTTGAATCCGACTCAGACTCCAACTCCACCAAAATGGACACGACTTTGCAACTCCGACTACACAACCAATGCTGTGTAGTAAGTAAGGCAAACATCTGACTCCAACTTAGACTCCTCAATTTCCCGGAATGTGACTCCGACACTACCCAAAATGGGCTCCGACTCCACAGCCCTGATTTTAAGGTCCCTTCTCTTTTTGTTTCGTGGCATTAGCTTGTTTTGAGCCACAAATTCATCAATATGGGGCACGCAATTCATGAATTTGAAAAAGTAGACCTTTTTCCTGTCTTCATCTGCTTATGTGACCTTTAGTGCCAGAAGTTACAAAAATTAAGCTAAATTTGGGCATACTTAAAAATACACGAAGGGAGGGACAACTTTTTAAAATGTCACAATTGATGAATCTGTCGAAAATATCTGAAATCGCTAAAGTTAAGAAGAAAAAAGGAGAGCACACTTAATATAGACTTGAAAAGGGCACAAGTAGAATACTGAATTGGGTGCAAACCTGGAGCTGTGGAGTCGGTAAGCCAAACACCCGACTTCGACTCTTCAATTTCCCTGACTTCAACTACACAACCATGTCTGTGAAGTCAGTAAGCCAAACATCAGACTCTTCAATTTCCCTGGATCCGACTCCACCCAAAATGGACACCGAGTCTGACTCCGCAGTCCTGGTGCAAACACAGAAAAAGGCACTAGACAAAAACCAGGCACAAAGGCAATGATAAATTGGTGCCTGATTATTATTAAAACATATAAAACTAATGAAATGTACAGAAAAAAATATTACCGTATTTCCGGAGTATGCAATTCAAGATATCTATCCATCCAAATATAAAAACATAGAATTTGACTGTTCACATTTGTTATAAAGTCAATCATAATAGATATGTTGCAAAACATCATGGGAACCAGGCAGACCCCATAGAGTTGTCAATTTCCAACAATCATATCACGTTTAGGGAAAAGTTTGCCTAAGTTTGTAGATAAACTTTAGCTAGAAGAACTTGACCGCACATTCCTTTAAGTCTGAGGCCTCACAATAGGATTCTCTTCCCTCTTGTACGTGTATGACCTGATTGTCCACATTTATTGTACTTGTCTTCGTCTGCCTTTTCCTCATGTAAAGCGCCATGGAACCTAAATAGCGCTATATAAATAAATAAACAATAATAATAAGTCCCTCTTGCCAATGAGGCTCACAATCTAGCGTGCAGTGCCACACACATATACACTAAGACAAATTTCATAGAAAGACAATTATAGTCTATCTTTGTGTTTTTGGAGTTTGGGAGGAAAGCAGAGTATTAGGAGAAAACCTATGCAAACACAGTCAGAAAGCCAAACTAAATATAATAGGGCACTTGAGGAAAACTAAGTGGATTTCCAGAATAATATTTGAGGCAAAAGCTAAAAACTTTTCTAACTCCTTGAACATATAGAGACCTGCAGTAGGCAGCTACAAAAGTGGAATTTAAGAAATGGTGAAAATGTGATGAATTTTGATGAAAAAACAACAACAAAAAACTTTACACCAGATCTGTTCAGCAGTATGATTTATACACTTTATAAAAAGCAGTAAGTTATGTGGCATTGATTGACTAAGGGGCCTTACATATCAGTGTTTTTGCTGATGTGCAGCAGATCCGGAGATTTACCACTACACTAACGCGCATTGCGCGTCCAACCATCATGTCTAATAAACGGGTGCCGCGGGCAATGCATAACAGGTACACTTGACTAGGCAGCGCGGGACTATGAAACCCCATTTTAACCATGCATTGTCTATGGGGCTTGTGGTCCGGTGCGGAAAGTGCGGTTCTGCGGCACTTGCGGCCGCGAAGGAAAAAAAGCTGCAGCAGTGTGTTTTTTTTTTTGCGGCCGCAAGTACCAGATCTGCGCATGCGGTAGAACCGCATTTGCCACACCGGGCCGCAACCTCCATAGACAATTCATGGGGCTTGCCAGATCCGGGCCGCAAGTCAGCCAGTGGGCGGCCGATCCAGCAGATGAGGCGCCACCTGCCACTTCAGCCGCACATCAGCGAAAACGCTGATGTGAAAGGGGTGTAATACTTATTATACATGATACAATAAGGTTCATCAGAAAAGAGAAATCCAGCACTAGCTCCATTTTCATACAAGGTTAAAAAATCCTTTTTTGAGTCATCTAAAAAATTGCTGAACAGACATGTTTAAAATCATGTGTAAACCTTACGTGTATCAGATTGTACTGATCCTTACTCACCTATGAGTAAGGATCGTTAGGATCTGAAATGCATAAGGTGTTCATGCAATTTTAACATATCTGTTCAACAATATTAAAGGGACTCTATCAGGTAATTTTTCAGTATGATACTAATATTACCCTTGAAAAGTCCTCAGGCAGCTCTTACAGAATATGTAAAAAATCATTACTGTGCCATCTGTAGTTCTCTTGCTATTAGCACCTTCACAACCAGCAGGCAGCTAGCTTCAATAGTCCAGTTCATTACTTTCACTGCCAAATAGTCCAGCATATGTAAATGTTAATTTATTATTCACTCTTTCCCAAGAAACTATGCCTTCCTCACTGCTAGTTTCATTTTCCTGTCCTGCACGATGCTTCTGATGGAGAGGGAGATGGCAAGCACTTATCCGATAACTGACAGCTCAGCCAGGTAAGGCAATCTCCTCCATCTGTTGCTCTGAGCACAAGCCCATGCTGTCTTGTTCTTATGTAACCCTTTCTCATGTACAGTACCATGGAATCAATGGTGCTCTATAAATAAATAATAATAATTCAATGTGTTTATTTGAACATTTGTTTTGCTGCATACAAGGAGAGCAGACAGGAGGATACAGACCCCTCCCCCCCCCTTCCATGTGAGAAATGTCTACTGACCTTTCCTTGTGTGCAGTGCAGTGATGTCACTACATGAATATTCATTCCCTGGGGAGTGTGCAGCAAAGAAGCATGTGATCACTCACTGTGATTGACAGATGGAATTAATATCTTTTTTTGCAGTTTATAGAGGATAGGGGGATTAGACATAAAATAAATACACGAATAGAAAGCGGTTTAACCAAAGGAATTAGAAAATCATAACATCATAACGTATGGATTTTTGACTTGACAGATTCCCTTTAAGATGACCCAATAAAGGATTGTTTAACCTTATATGAAAATGTAGCCGATGCTGGATTTCATTTTTCTGATGAACCATTTCTGATCGCCACCCTGAACACTGTCAGTGCACTGAGGTGGACCACTCAAGCAGCTCTACCATAGGCTGAATTGTTTTTCTTTCTGCTACTTTTGGATGTTACAATAAGCCCAATGTTTACATGTATTAGCAGTAGCAGCAAGGCAGCAGACTTAATTTTGATCAATATTAAATGATAGACGTTAATATAACACAATAATAATAATAAGAAGAATATGTTTCGGCCCTCCACAACAATCACAATCTCTCGTATGGAACCTTAGAAATATAAATTGCCCACTTCTGCTCTACAACATTCCATAAAGTCAAGGGCGTAGGCTGCATAATAAACTGAAATAAATGTGGATTTTGCTCACACAATGGATCCTAGTTCAAGGCTCATTCAGACATCAGTTTTTCATGTATGAGTTCTATCAGTGCTCTTGACTGAGGGAATAGGTATCTATCTTAGTCTATGAGGTAGCTCCTGTCTGATTTTTTTTTTTGCGCGGACCTAGTGGTTCACCAAAAAGAATGGATACTTAATCCAAGTGCCTGATCAAAATTGCCAATGGAAGTCTGTGAGTCCCTGAAAACTCTGGAAAGCACTCACATGCCATCCATGTGCTGTCTGTTTTTAGCAGACTGTTTAATAGGAAAACCTGGAGAAACATGTTTTTCCCAATCCCAAAAAAAAATGATGACACTCGACCTGTTCTCATACAAGAAAATAACTGACATCTAAATAACTGTGCCAAAGATTGTGGGAGTCATCATAAATAGTGATGAGCAGGTAGTAAGAGGCCAGTTTTGAATACCCAATGTTGGAATGAAAAATCCTCTGTACCAGCTATCTTATTCAGAAGTGGACGACTCCATGGTCTAATTTTCATCTAGTTGTTACAGTATGTTCACAAGTGCTGATATTTGAAAAAAATTGACACAGAAGATCTGCAATTTTCATTCAGAACGTCATGATATGCATGGCAAAAGGGCGATATCCTGAATATAAATTGTCAGAAGCTAACCAAACATTTGCGCTACATGTCGATGTACATGTGGAACACTAATGCAGATGGCACATGACCAGTAATTGATTGCAGCGGTCCAGTGTTGTAGATAAAAAGCCACAGCTGTGACCCTGAGTGTGTGATCATGTGACCACATGTATGTTATCTGCACATGCTTACTTGTCATCTGGCTTCTCTCAATTCATTGCTTTTCAGAGAAGCAGAATGAGTTTAGTTGCCACTTGATCACAAATATGCATGACTGCCCACTCACACGGGAAATCTCGGGGATTGATCACATACACACTGCACGCTTTCAGAAGTCCAGAACCAGACCAATGAGAGCAAATTTCTAAGTCCAGAACAGTCTCATTTTCTACATCTATTTAATCGTAGGAAGCTGCGGAGCATTTAAATCTACCAGCTTACATGTTAGCAAATGCAGGTGTTGGCAAGACCCGCAGCAGAGGGAGTAGCACGAGCAACCAGAGCAGAAGGAACGATGGCACAGGTGTAGGTAGCAGAACCTATGATAAGCAGCAGCAAGAGATTCTCACAGGATTTGCAGGAGTAGGCAGAGAACTTGAGCAGCCACTAGGAGCAGGAAACCAGGCAGAGGAAACAAAGCAGAATACTCTAGAAATGTCTAGAGGCTAAAGTCAGGTTTATAAAGGCAAGAAGAACAAAAGGCACATGAAACAAAGCACGCCATATAGCAGGGGTGGGAACTCCAGCCTCGAGGGCCGCACACAGTGCAGGTTTTCATGATTTCCTTAGTATTGCACAGGTGATAGTATAATCACCAGTACTGGTGATGATTCCAGACTCTGTGCAATACTAAGGAAATCATGAAAACCTGCACTGTGTCGGCCCTCGAGCCTGGAGTTCCCACCCCTGCCATATAGGAAGAGGGCAGGAATGCTCAAAAGGTAATCAAAATATTCTGAGTCCTGATTCCCCTTTTAAGATCACATTTGGTTATTTAGAGCCAGCATGTTTTACAGCACTGAACAGTTTCATGGCTCAAAGACTCACTGAAAATATCTTATCGATATGTCTTTGAAGTATGAAATGAAAAAGAGTAGTCAGATACGTGGAGTACGGGGCAAACATACAAAGTCTATTCAGATGTTGTCCTTGGGGGATTTGGTCCCAGGACTCTTGCATTAACCACTGCACTGTCCTTTACCTTTATTAAAAAAATACATGTATGTGTATATACACATTGTTTTCTAGTGACAAGCTCTGTCCAAGACATTCCCACTTGGGACCCCCATGAAAAATGAGAATGAAGACCCATTCTGCATGTCCAGCCCACATTATAGCTGACCTGACCATTTCAAATATATAATATGGACAGCTAAACTTGATAAGAGAAAAGAAGTATAATAGCAGCCTCCAGAGTGTTTGAACAAAGGGACAGGTTATTTAAAGGTTTACACAAAGCTGTTTATTAGACTCTCTGAACGTCACAATGCATTTCGACAGCTATGGTGTTGTCTTCCTCAGGTGAAGACAGCACCATAGCTGTTGAAACGCGCTGTGGCATTCAGAGTCTCTAATAAACAGGTTTGTGTAAACCTTTAAATAAGTTGTCCCTTTGTTCAAGCACTCCAGAGACCACTATTATACTTCTCTTCCTATTATATTCCTCCCCTTGTGGGAGAGCAGTAGGAGCTGCTCAGAACAACCCACCATACGCTGGGCTTGAGGACCTGTGGTGATGTGTACAACACATGCCCCTGTGTGGTCACGTGACCGGACCTTGTGAATGGGATTCAGGAAGCACTCGAGCACGGCGGCAGGGCTGGATCTCTTGGAAGTCTCTCTCTCATCGCAACGCTCTGACCGTAGCTGAGCAGGGGTGCACAACCAACATAGGTAAGCAGGTTCTACACCCCTTAAGCCACACACCCACTAGACCACCAGGTTCCACTGATGGGTGCTTTCATTTTTTTTTTATTCACAAATTAGATAAGAGGGAATATCTTTTTGAGGCAACTCACATGTTTTCTTACTGCATTAGACAGAAAAAAAAGATGTCTTTACATGATAGTTCAACGATACTTAGGCAGAACTACAGAGTAAAGTTTTATTGCTAAACCTGTTTGCTGTAAAACAGAGCAAAAAATGTAAACGCTTGTTGTTCTACTAGTTCTTTTGTTTAGGAAAAATACGCTAAATAATTAATACACGGCATATACATGATGCCCCCTCCTTTCGGTTGTCTGTACTCAATATCAATTTCTTATAAATAATGCTATTGTCAACAGCTGCATTTCTGGTTTCCTGTTGATTGACTTTTATAGCTTGCCGACGTAATGTGGAATTAGTAAATTGCACAGAATTTAATCATGAATTATTTTCTTCAGCCCACTAATGAGAAATAATAGGTTATGTATCAATTAAAAATGTCAATTGAGATAAGGAAGCAGATTCAGAAAGGAAGAACAGGCTCACTCAATTGATATGAATTGCTGCAGGAGATGTACACGCATTGTACGGGGAAGAAAGCCCTGCTTCTTGATGTCAGTAATGGAAGATGATGATGTACTGTGAATATATTGAGGTGCGAGCCTAAATTGTTCTTCACAAAGTCCTACTCACATCTGTCGTGCTACCAGCTGTCAGTTTCACATTACAGATTTTAATATGTTAACAGTTTGGATTGTGAAGTCACCAACATCAGAGTGAAAAACAAACAGAACTCAAAATATGTGCAGATCTTCTAAAGGTTTCATGCATATTAGATAAAAACTGTCCTAACTCGCCCAATTAAGTCATGAGACATGAGGATCAGTCAGCTGAATTGCAATGGACGATCCTTTTGTTCAGCAGGAAGATCAATTTCTACCAGATGATTCTGGCAATGGCTCTCACATAGAGCACACGCAAATGGTTAGGCAGGTGTCACGCCTGATGAGGTGAACCCGAGGGAAGGTGGGATCCACAAGACCAAAAACGCTGATCACTGACCTGGGGGAGCACCCCTGAACAGCCACCGAAACTTCACTAAAGCCACATGGAGTGGATATAGACTTACACTGACAGGTGACCAACAGGAGGCAACCCCAGGGGTTCCCAGAGCCATGGCTGTTGAAGCAGAGGACAGAGTACGGAGACAGGTACAGGTGCAGGGATAGTGGATACAGACGTTGCCAGACAGGAATGGGAAGACACAGCTGATGTTGGAAGCTGGTGATGACTGGCAGATACAGGTCGACACAGTAGATGGTGGAAGCTGGCAGTGACTGGCAGGAGTGGAGACACAAACACAGGTATATGCAAGGCTACTGGGCCCAAAGCAAGGGAGGGCCTGACAACTAACTAAGAAAGAATATACTAACAAGACACATTGATCAGGAAGCTCCCAATAGGAAGGCTACCTAGTATATCCTGTGTCTCTCAGCTATGCGCTGAGAGGCACATCCTGATTAAGGCACACTGGCCCTTTAATATAGGGGCCATGTGGCATGGCAGCACTCTAAGCATGCTCCCGGAAGGCCTACCAAGCATGTGTGGACCTTGAGATCCGGCAGAGGCAAAGAGCCGGGGAGAGCGGACAGAAAATGCGGTGAGTATAGCGATGTTCCTGACATGAAGAGTGCAGCGATGCAGCTGGCATGACAGCAAATCAAACATTCATGTTTATGGGCTAGTTGGCAGATATTGTTGGACCGCTGTCTAATGTGTCTGGCCAGCTCAAGTATGACAGGAAGTGATTCCGGTCTCTGTAAGTTGATCACAGAAACCAGAATATTTTGATGGATCCAAATGATTGCTTTATAACAGGGCACATTTAGAGTCCATCCTGGTGTCAGAGCTTTTGCCAAGTAATATGCTACATGCTGTTTTTTTTTTTTTGGCGTTTCTGTTAAATGCTAAACAATTAACAATGTAGATATAGTGTGTGTATAGTTATGTATTCCATATTATTGTATGTTAAAAATGTGGCTGCACATATGATATTCAATTAAAGGGTTATTCTCAACATTGAAAGATGTCAAGTGTCCAACGTATAGCTTATAACTTCCTGATTACTCAAGATCCCAAAAATCGGACCCCTCATTGAATGCAATAACGATTTACTGAAGTGACCCACCAAAATAAAATAGTGATCGTACATGTGTCCAATGCCCTGCTGAAAGTCTATGGATTGATGAGAAAACTGGGGACAGTGTGGATAGAGGATAACTTACAATCTTGTGAATTAAACTTAACTTTAAAGGGAACCTGTCAGGAGATTATGCTGCACAAACTACAAACAGATGTATCACAGCCTGGCTGCATGAATCCAGTCAGGTATATTATTCTAAGAAACACTCTGGTTGGTGTTTCAGAGAAAATATACCGTACTTTGAAGATCCGGCAATACAAGACTAATTCTGCCCCTTCCTGTCCAGAATTGCACAGAAGTGCAGCAGGTGATTGAAAGGTTTCTGTCTCGTGGAGAGACCTGTCAGTTACCTGAAGCTGCGCCGGGAGGGAGAAGGTGGGAAATTATATTTTCACTGAAACGTTTCAGAGAATAATATGCCTGGATGTGATTCTAGCTGCCCATAATTTGATCAGCAAAAATTAGTCTGGCTGTGCAATTGCAGCCCAGCATATTATTCACTGAACCATACTAGCACTTCAGAGACAGCATAGGCCCTGATTCATCAAGATTGGCCATTTTCTCAGAAGTCTTGATCAAGTAGCATGGCGAAGTCAGACTCAGGAGCGTCTGACGAGCGGCGTGTGCCACACCAGAAATCTTATACCAGTCCTTGTACTATATACGCACAGTGTGTTAACCCCTTCATGACCCAGCCTATTTTGACCCTAAAGACCTTGGCCTTTTTTGCAATTCTGACCAGTGTCCCTTTATGAGGTTATAACTCAGGAACGCTTCAACCGATCCTAGCGATTCTGAGATTGTTTTTTCGTGACATATTGGGCTTCATGCTAGTGTTAAATTTAAGTCGATAATTTTTTGCGTTTATTTGTTAAAAAATCAAAAATATGGCAAAAATTTTGAAAATTTCACAATTTTCACATTTTTAATTTTTTTTTCTGATAAACAAGAGAGATATGTGACAGAAAAAAGTTATTAAATAATATTTCCCACATGTCTACTTCACATCAGCACAATTTTGGAAAAAAAAAAAATTTTTGTTAGGACGTTATAAGAGTTCAAAGTTCATGAGCAATTTTTCATTTTTCAACCAAAATTTACAAAACCATTTTTTTTAGTGACCACATCACATTTGAAGTCCTTTTGAGGGGTGTACATGACAGAAAACACCCAAAAGTGACACCATTCCAAAAACTGCACCCCTCAAGCTACTCAAAACTACATTCGAGAAGATTATTAACCCTTCAGGTGCTTCACAGGAACTAAAGCAAAGTGGAAACAAAAAATGGATATTTTAATTTTTTTATCAAAAATGTTCTTTTAGCCTCAATTCTTTCATTTTCACATGGGCAACAGGATAAAATGGATCTTAAAATGTGTTGTGCAAATTCTCCCGAGTACATCGATACCTCATATGTGGTCATAAACCACTGTTTGGGCGCACGGCAGGGCTCAGAAGTGAAGGAGCGCAATTTGACTTTTGGAGCTAATTTTACATTCAAAAAGTGAAATTGCGCTCCTTCCCTTCTGACCCCTGCCGTGCGCCCAAACAGTGGTTTATGACCACATATGAGGTATCGGTGTACTCAGGAGAAATTGCCCAACAAATTTTAGGATGAATTTTATGCTGTTGCCATGTAAAAACGAAAAAATTTAGGCTAAAAGAAAATTTTTGTGAAAAAAAAAGTACTATTTCATTTTCACAGATCAATTTGTAAAGCACCTGGGGGTTCAATATGCTCACTACCCATCTAGATATGTTCCCTGGGGGGTCTAGTTTCCAAAATGGGGTCACTTGTGGGGGAGCTCCAATGTTTAGGCACGCAGGGGCTCTCCAAACGCGACATGGTGTCCGCTAACAATTTGAATAAAAATCAGCTCAAATTGTTAGCTGTAACCATGTTGTGTTTAGTGAGCCCCTGTGTGCCTAAACATTGGGGCTCCCCCACAAGTGACCCCATTTTGGAAACTAGACCCCCCAAGGAACGTATCTAGATGCATAGTGAGCACTTTGAACCCCCAGGTGCTTCACAAATTCATCCATAAAAATGAAAAAGCACTTTTTTTTCCACAAAAAAATTCTTTTTTCATTATTATGGATCAATTTGTGAAGCACCTGGGGGTTGAAAGTGCTCACTATGCATCTAGATACGTTCCTTTGGGGGTCTAGTTTCCAAAATGGGGTCACTTGTGGGGGAGCTCCAATGTGGAGACGCACAGGGGCTCTCCAAACGCGACATGGTGTCCGCTAACAATTTGAATGCAAAATGAGCTCAAATTGTTAGCGGACACCATGTTGCGTTTGGAGAGCCCCTGTGCGTCTCCACATAGGAGCTCATCCACAAGTGACCCCATTTTGGAAACTAGACCCCCAAGGGAACGTATCTAGATGCATAGTGAGCACTTTGAACCCCCAGGTGCTTCACAAATTAATCTGTAAAAATGAAAAAGTACTTTTTTTTCCGCAAAAATCTTTTTTTTTCAATAATTTGTGAAGCACCTGGGGTTCAATATGCTCACTACCCATCTAGATATGTTCCCTGGGGGGTCTAGTTTCCAAAATGGGGTCACTTGTGGGGGAGCTCTAATGTGGAGACGCACAGGGGCTCTCCAAACACGACATGGTGTCCGCTAACAATTTGAATGCAAAATGAGCTCAAATTGTTAGCGGACACCATGTTGCGTTTGGTGAGCCCCTGTGTGCCTAAATATTGGAGCTCCCCCACAAGTGACCCCATTTTGGAAACTAGACCCCCCAGGGAACGTATCTAGATGCATAGTGAGCACTTTGAACCCCCAGGTGCTTCACAAATTGATCTGTAAAAATGAAAAAGTACTTGTTTTCCGCAAAAACAATTTTTTTCCATTAATTTGTGAAGCACCTGGGGGTCAATATGCTCACTATCCATCTAGATAAGTTCCCTGGGGGGGTCTAGTTTCCAAAATGGGGTCACTTGTGGGGGAGCTCCAATGTTTAGGCACACAGGGGCTCTCCAAAAGCGACATGGTGTCCGCTAACAATTTGAATAAAAATCAGCTCAAATTGTTAGCTGTCACCATGTTGCGTTTGGTGAGCCCCTGTGTGCCTAAACATTGGGGCTCCGCAACAAGTGACCCCATTTTGGAAACTAGACCCCCCAGGGAACGTATCTAGATGCATAGTGAGTACTTTGAACCCCCAGGTGCTTCACAAATTCATCCATAAAAATGAAAAAGCACTTTTTTTTCCACAAAAATTTCTTTTTTCATTATTACGGACCAATTTGTGAAGCACCTGGGGGTTCAAAGTGCTCACTATGCAGCTAGATATGTTCCCTGGGGGGTTTAGTTTCCAAAATGGGGTCACTTGTGGGGAGCTCCAATGTTTAGGCACACAGGGGCTCTCCATATGCGACATGGTGTCCGCTAACAATTGGAATTGTTAGCGGACACCATGTCACGTTTGGTGAGCCCCTGTGTGCCTAAACATTGGGGCTCCCCCACAAGTGACCCCATTTTGGAAACTAGACACCCCAAGGAATGTATCTAGATGCATAGTGTGCACTTTGAACCTCCAGGTGCTTCACAAATTGATCTGTAAAAATGAAAAAATACTTTTTTTGTGGAAAAAAAGTACTTTTTTATTTTTATGGATCAATTTGTGAAGCACTTGGGGGTTCAAAGTGCTCACTATGCATCTAGGTACGTTCCTTGGGGGGTCTAGTTTCCAAAATGGGGTCACTTGTGGGGGAGCTCCAATGTGTAGGCACACAGGGGCTCTCCATACGCAACCTGGTGTTTGCCAACAATTGGAATTGTTAGCGGACACCAGGTCGCGTATGGAGAGCCCCTGTGTGCCTAAACATTGGAGCTCCCCCACAAGTGACCCCATTTTGGAAACTAGACCCCCCAGGGAACATATCTAGATGCACAGTGAGCACTTTGAACCACCATGTGCTTCACAAATTGAGACGTATAAATGAATAAAGAAACTTTATGTGAAAAAACATACTAGTCTAGTAGTTGCAATTCGCAGCATAGGGGACCCATGGGGCTCTGTCATATTTTTGGTCCAGCCAGGTACAACTTGGCAGCTACGGACTGCCACCAGCCCCCAGCTGCTTCGTCATACCTGGCTGGAACCAAAAATACAACGAAGCCTATTTTTTTTTTATTTCTAGAATTATTTCTAGAAAAAAAATGACATAGGGCTCCGCCATATTTTTGGTCCAGCCAGGTACAACTTGGCAGCTACGGACTGCCACCAGGCCCCAGCTGCCTCGTCATACCTGGCTGGAACCAAAAATACAGCGAAGCCTATTTTTTTTTTTATTTCTAGAAATATTTTTAGAAAAAAAATGACATAGGGCTCCGCCATATTTTTTGGTCCAGCCAGGTACAACTTGGCAGCTACGGACTGCCACCAGGCCCCAGCTGCCTCGTCATACCTGGCTGGAACCAAAAATACAGCGAAGCCTATTTTTTTTTTTATTTCTAGAAATATTTCTAGAAAAAAAATGACATAGGGCTCCGCCATATTTTTGGTCCAGCCAGGTACAACTTGGCAGCTACGGACTGCCACCAGCCCCCAGCTGCCTCGTCATACCTGGCTGGAACCAAAAATACAGCGAAGCCTATTTTTTTTTTATTTCTAGAAATATTTCTAGAAAAAAAATGACATAGGGCTCCGCCATATTTTTGGTCCAGCCAGGTACAACTTGGCAGCTACGGACTGCCACCCACCCCCAGCTGCCTCGTCATACCTGGCTGGAACCAAAAATACAGCGAAGCCTATTTTTTTTTTATTTCTAGAAATATTTCTAGAAAAAAAAATTACGTGGGGCTCCGCCATATTTTTGGTCCAGCCATGTACAACTAGGCAGCTGGGGGCTGGAATCCTCAGCATAGAGAGGCCCAAGCGTTCTGGGCCCCCCATGCTGCGAATTGCAGCCCGCAGCCGCCCCAGAAAATGGCGCATTCATTGAAGCGCCATTTTCTGGCGCTGTACCCACGCTCTTCCAGTTGCCCTGGTGCCGGTGGCTAACTGGGTAATAAAGGGGTTAATGCCAGCTTTTTATTGGCAGCTGGCACTAAGCCCGAGATTCATAATATAGGGCCAATGTTAGACCCGCCATTAGGAATCTCTAGTACAGTAAATAGTTAATAAATACACACAGAGAAAAATCTTTTATTTGAAAAAAAAACAGACACAATTCGGACTCCATCTTTATTATAAAAAGATCCGACGTAGTCCACAACGAAGGTCCCACGACGCTCGATCGCTCCGACGTAGTCCATAACGAAGGTCCCACGACGTTTGTCTCCGACGTAGTCCACAACGAAGGTCCCACGACTCTCGATCACCTTTGCTTTCAGATCGCTACTCTGGAGCCCGATCCGCCAGCATGGTGATCGAGCTGCAGAAAGTGATCTGACACCCCGGGCGCAGTGACCCATTATGTGCATCACTGCGCCTGGGCTGCCAGATCACTTTCCGCAGCTCGATCCCCATGCATGGGGATCGAGCTGCGGAAAGCGATCTGGCAGCACAGGCGCATTGACCCACTATGTGCATCACTGCGTCCGGGCTGTCAGATTGCTTTCTGCAGCTCGATGCCCATGCAGGGAGATCGGGCTGCAGAGCAGCGATCTAAGAGCCTGGGCGCAGTGACCCACTATGTACATCACTGCGCCTGGGCTGCCAGATCGCTTTCCGCAGCTCGATCCCCATGCATGGGGATCGAGCTGCGGAAAGCGATCTGGCAGCACAGGCGCATTGACCCACTATGTGCATCACTGCGTCGGGCTGTCAGATTGCTTTCTGCAGTTCGATGCCCATGCAGGGAGATCGGGCTGCAGAGCAGCGATCTAAGAGCCTGGGCGCAGTGACCCACTATGTGCATCACTGCGCCTGGGCTGCCAGATCGCTTTCCGCAGCTCGATCCCCATGCATGGGGATCGAGCTGCGGAAAGCGATCTGGCAGCACAGGCGCATTGACCCACTATGTGCATCACTGCGTCCGGGCTGTCAGATTGCTTTCTGCAGCTCGATGCCCATGCAGGGAGATCGGGCTGCAGAGCAGCAATCTAAGAGCCTGGGCGCAGTGACCCACTATGTGCATCACTGCGCCCGGGCTGTTAGATAGCTTTCTGCAGCTCGATCCCCATGCATGGGGATCGAGCTGCGGAAAGCGATCTGGCAGCCCAGGCGCAGTGATGCACATAGTGGGTCACTGCGCCCGGGGTGTCAGATCACTTTCTGCAGCTAGATCCTCAGAATCCAGCTGTAGGAAGTGATCTGACAGATCCAGTACAGTGATCCACAGTGATCACATAATGGTCACTGTGGATCACTGTGCTGGATCTGTCAGATCACTTCCTACAGCTGGATCCTCAGGATCCAGCTGTAGAAAGTGATCTGACAGATCCAGTACAGTGATCCACAGTGATCACATAATGGTCACTGTGGATCACTGTGCTGGATCTGTCAGATCACTTCCTACAGCTGGATCCTCAGGATCCAGCTGTAGAAAGTGATCTGACAGATCCAGTACAGTGATCCACAGTGATCACATAATGGTCACTGTGGATCACTGTGCTGGATCTGTCAGATCACTTCCTACAGCTGGATCCTCAGGATCTAGCTGTAGAAGTCATCTGACAGCTCCAGCACAGAGCTGTCAGATCGCGGAAGCGGCCGGGAGAAGAGGAGGAGGAGCGGGACGCAGCCGTGCACCGGGTGCAGGATGGAGCGCGATCGCCGGAGGGGTGAGTGGGAGAAGCGATCGCCGCTCCGGTGGTCGGGGGGGGCAGGCAGGGGGAAGAGGGGGGGTGACAGGGGATGGGGGGGCACTCACAGGAAGCGGGGGCAGGCAGGAGCAGGCGGGCGGCAGGAAGAGGAAGCCCGCGGTAGGGACAGGAAGCGGGCGCAGGGACAGGAAGCGGGGGGGGGGGGGGGTAAGAAAGATGAAGAGGGGGCAGGATAGAGAGGTGGGGGACAGGGGGCACTTAGAGGATGCCAGGGTAGCAGATCGGAGGGTAGGGAGAGCAGGGGCAGGCAGGGAAGCATGACAGGCGCGGTGATTTTCACTTTCACTTTTGAGCGCCAATCACCGCGCCTGTAGCCGGGGGGTGGGGGTGGGGGCAAATCGACCCCCCATGGGGTGTTGTACAACACCCCATGTACCTGCAGGCCGAATGACAGGTCAGTGAGACCCTCACTCGGCCTGCAGGAGCCCGATCAATCCATGGCCCACCCCCTGGGCCAAGGGTCGGGAACGAACTTGTTTCCATGGCCCAAACGGTGGGCCAAGGGTCGTGAAGGGGTTAAATAAGTATTGAACATGTCACCAATTTTCTAAGAAAATATATTTATAAAAATGAAATTAATTTCTTAACAGATATTGGTAACAGCAACAACAAGAAATTAAACCATATGTCCATAAATTAAGTTGAGTGTAATAATGAGAAACGACACAAGGAAAAATTACTGAACACATGAAGGAAAAGAGGTACGAAAAGTCATAGTAAGTCCTGACACCAGCTGAAATCTATCAGTAATTAGAAAGCAATCCTGGAAATTACTGAAAAATAATATGAGCTGGTTCAGCTCATAGCCTATACAAAGGTGTCTCATTACCAAGGTGCCACACAAGAAACATCTCATGATAGGTAAAACTAGTGAGCTTACTCAAAACCTTTGCAACCTTATTGTTGCAAAACATGCCAATGATATTGGTTTCAAAAGTCTTTCTAAACTGCTAAATGTTTGAGTGAGCACTGTTGGGTGCTACAATCTGGAAGTGTAAAGAACATAATTTTACCATAAACCGACCACGATCAGCAAGATTTCAGACAGAGGAGTGCATGACTCCTTGTTGGAGAGCATGTTCAATAGCGTTTAAAGTTTACTCAACAACATTTGTCTGTGATATCATGGGAGAATATGATCTGGTCAGATGAGACCAAAGTTGAACTTTTTTCGATGCCATATTAAACACCATTGGTTGGCGGCCAAAATGCAAATCAACCCCAAAAAAAACACATCATAGTGAAGTATGGAGGTGGGAACATCATAGTGTGGGGTTGTTTTTTTAGCATACAGCACTGTCAAACTTCATATATTATTGACGAAAGGATGAATGGACAAATATACCAAACGTACCGAAACATTCTTGTTAAAAATCTGCTGCCATCTACCTGTATAATGAAGATGAAAGTAGCATGGATATTTCATCAAGACAATGATCTCAAACAGTCAAGGAAACTCTTAATTGGTTTCGGGTAAAGAAAATAAAGCTGCTAGAGTGATCCAGTTGATCACTTGACCTGAATCCAATAGAAAATGTATGGAAGAAAGTAAAGCTCAGAGATCATAGAAGGCGCTCAATTGATCTTCAAGATTTGAACAGTATTTGTGTGGAAAAATGTGCCAAAATCCCACCTGAGCAATGCAGGCCACTAGTTTACCCATACAGGATGCACATTGAAGCTTCATCACCAACAAAGGCGTTTGTACGAAGTATTAAATTAATTTCAGTAATATGTTCAATACTTTTTCACCTTTGTCATCTGTCATTATTACACATTATTTATGGATACGTATGGTTTGATTGCTTTGCCCTTATGGATGGGTTGTTACTAACATCTGATGAGAAATTTACGTCAATAGCTCCTATAGAAATATATTTACTTGGAAAGCTGGTGGCATGTTGAAAACTTATTTCACCCGCTGTATTTTATGGGTTTGAATAGTTAAGTAATTAACTGATTAGTGCTCTATACAAAAGGTGATGATTAGCCAATGAATTAATGAATTTCCTAAATTCCTTGTCCTCTTCATCTAAGCAATGTCCGAAGTCTAGAATCAGAGTTTTCTCATATATATTTTGCTGCGTTAGTATTAAATTAAATCCCTAAGACACCCCTATTTGTTCCTCTGTATAGCAGGTTCATCCATTGACAGTGACAAATAATATTGTCCAGTGAGCTGTTAAAAACATACTTCAGCCCATTAAATGGGCACTTTCTGCTTCTCAAGCAGTATTATGCAGCTTGGTGTATCAGTAATGCATATTGAAGAATTCACCTGCCGTATCCAGAGACAAAAGCACAAAACGTTGGCATAAAACACCTCGCGGGTTGCAGTTTGAGCTCATTGTTTGCCCGTGTTGTTTTCATGACATTTTCATGTAGTTAAAAGTTTTTAGAAAGGAAAAGAAACATCATAATTATTACTGAAAGTTCATTTGAATTTTTCTCATTGTAAAATGTCACATAAGCAAGTAACAAATCCCAATTGGGCGGTATATTGTAAAAGACAATGGAATGTGGACTTTCTGCTAAATAGGGAATATTTTATCATTATAGAGAGCACCTGTGATTTCCACATACACAGAATATACAGAAATAACACAATGACTTCTTTATTTCCCAAGGCCAAATGTATAACAGGTACTTCTGAATACACTAAAAGAATACAGACACCTTTCTAATGATAGTTCTCTCATTGTCTTTTTGTTTAATAGATGCTAAATTAAGCACCCTTCTAAAATAAAATATTTTAATTAAGAAACTTGAGGGACTTTGATTCTGTAGAGTCTAAGTAACTTCTGCACATACAGTGGGAAAATAAATGTCATGCCCTCGGCCACGGGGCGGGTCTCTTCTAAGAAGGGAGATCGATGTCTACCATGCAGCTCCGCAAGTTCTGTTCACCCTGTCCATGGCTCAATGCGGCTCTCCACTTGCTTCTCTGCTAAAAACCTGCGCCCTCTGGGCAAGTCTCCTCGGAATACTCTTAGGATGCGTGTGCCGCTTCCTTCACACACTTAAAGGAGCAATAGAACTGTTCCCTATTAGGACTCAGACTAAATGCTGAACTACTCTGTGCATAAAAGGCATCCTCCCCCTAAGGAAGGTGCCTGGAAATGTGTTCATTCTCTAGGAATGTTGCTTCTATCCAGGTCATACTCCTGTAGTGCTCTGCGATAGGAAGACTGTTGCCTTGCTTTATACTAATACCTCTGTCTCCACAGACTCTCCTGCTGGCAGTTCCTTATCCTGAATTCTTCTGGACACTCCAGATCCCATCCCAGGCTGGCAGAGCCTCTCCTCATGGAATCTTCTAGATACCTCTACCGGCTAGTTCAGCCTTTCCAAGATTACACAGAGCTCCCAGGATCCTCTCCAGTGACAGAGCCAATGTTCCACAATCTCTCTGTCTCTACTGTCTGGTCTGTACAGGTCACCCTCTGGCCTGGCATTCAGGGTATTTAGACCTCCTGGTGCTGTACACGTGAATTCCTGTACAGGGGTTATCTAGTCAGAGCTTCGCTATGATAGTTTGGTGTCGCGATCCAGAGGGTCCTCCCCTCAGACACCTTTTCCTTCTGTTAAACCTTCCTTAATAAATATCCTTGGTTTTAGTAAAGTCACTCTCCTGTCTCTTGAGTATCAGGTATTCAGCTACCATTGCTCCACCAGTGGTCCTGTGAATCTGCTTGACATCCCCACCCTCCTCTGGCGTAACAATAAATATTTCATGCATTGTCAATTTTGCAAGTTTTCCCACCTGCAAAGAATGGAGAGGTCTTATTTTTTATAGTAGAAAATCGCATTGTATGATTTTTCATTAATTAATTTGCATTTTATATTTGATACAATAGAAAAACAGAACTTAATATTTGGTACTGAAACCTTTGTTTGCAATTACAGAGGTCAGACATTTTCTGTAGCTCTTAACCAAGTTTGCACACACAGCAGGGATTTTGGCCCACTCCTCCATATAGATCTTCTGCAGATCTTTCAGGTTTCAGGGCTGTCGCTGGGCATCATTGAGTTTCAGCTCCCTCCAAAGATTTTTCAATGGGGTCAGCTCTGGCCACTCCAGCGCCTTAAAATACTTCTTAGGGTACCGTTACACATTGCAACATTGCATCCAATTTCACTTGCAATTTGCTGGTTGCAGTGAAATTATGGACACATTGTTCTATTTTGTTGCCGTATACAAATGGAACAATGTGTCCATGATTTCACTTCAACCAGAAAATTGCAAGTGAAATTGCATGCACTGTTGCGACATGTAACGGTACCCTTAGGGACCACTCCTTAGCTGCCCTGGCTGTGAGTTTCAGGTTATTGCCATGCTGGAAGACACTGCCACAAACCATCTTTAATGTTCTTACTGACACTATTTATCCACTCTACATTACGGTGCAATCTTCTTGTCACTTTTGCAGAAAATCACCCCCAAGGTATGAGGTTTCCACTCCCATGCTTCACGGTTAGGAAGGTGTTGTTGACGTTTCACTAACCCTTCTTCTTTCAAACACGCTGAGTGGAGTTGATATCAAAACATTGTATTTTGGTCTCGTCTCACCACATAACCTCCCATACCTCCTGTTGATAATCCAGATAGTCAATGCCAAGTGTCAAAGGGGCCTGGACATGTGCTGGGGTGTACAAGGGGACCTTGCATGCCCTGCAGGATTTTAATCCATGATGGTGTAATTGACCAGGTCTTCTTGTGTAGTTCTTTGCTGATTCCTGAAGTTTTTCAGAATAATCGTTACCCTCGAGGGGAGACCCCACATGGAGCCCCAGACCAAGGAATATTGACAGTCATTTTATGTTTCTTCCTTTTTCTAATAACAGTGGTTCCCTTCTCACCAAGCTGCTTGTATATTGTCCTATTGCCCATCCCAACCTTGTGTAGGTCTACAATTTTGGCCTAATGTCCGTAGACAGCTCCTTGGTCTTGGCCATGGAGGAGAGGTTGGAGTGTTATTGTGTGGACAGGAGCCTTTAATAGAGATGAGGAGTATAAACAGGTGCAAGTTATACAAGTAATGACTGCAGTGTAGGAGGGCTTCTTAAAGGAAAACTTGTGAAGACAAAAAGTAGATAGGGGGCGCAATGGTGCGATATCCACGAGTATATTGCAAGGGTGATTTATATAACGTAGTTACTAACCTATATTAGTTGTGCTACCCATGCACAACTCTGGTGTGAGCCTGATGGTTTATACGTCCTCTCCTGACCCGAGTAATTAGATGCAGCGGCGATGAGCTGCGGCTCCAGACACTCGCAGCGTCCTCGCTCCCCTCGTGTAGTTTTCCGGACTCCGCCCCCTCGCGTCCACGTGACCAGTCGCAATGACGCAATGAGATGAGATCATGCTACTAGGTAAGAGAATTTTTTCATCTGACACTAATGGGTTAACGGTTAGTTGTGTTTTTTTACTTAGATAATTGCTGACCAATGGGAATGTAAGCCGCCCTTTATATTGTTGTAATCAGTGTATCACCTCCATTCCACTTGAGAAAGACGGCACTATACCGTCGAAACATGTTGTGGGGAAGGAGGTTTTTAGAATAAAGGACTTCATACTTAACAAGATCCTGGATCTACTTTAGAGCGCCCACCAGACCGTGGTAATTGCATTATATCTCAAAGGAAAACTAACAGGCTTACTTACTAGTCTCCCTTCCCACCTTTTCTTCCCTCGCCCTCCCCAGCTTCTTCTTCCTTCCCCCCTCCCCCCCTCCTTCCCCGATCCTACCTGTTTTATCTATGAAGGATTGGTTATTGCTTTTCGTACATAGCAGCTTGTTCTTTACTTGTTTCCTTGCTAAACTTAATAAAAATATTCATGTCAAAAAAAGAAAAACTAACAGGTCTGTGATAGACAAAATTTTTGCTAGTTGGTGGGTGACCAAATACTTTTTTCAAGCAATAAAATACAATTTTATTATCTAAAATCATACAATGCGATTTTTGGGATTGTTTTTATGTAGGTGGGGAAACTTGCAGAATTGGCAGTGTGTAAAATACTTATTTTCCCCACTGTAGCTAGCTGACCTGCTGCTTCTGTTATAGAACAGTACACTGCCCTTGGCTGTGACAACTCTTTCCACTCTACCACCTCCTTCCTGCATGTAGTAACCATAAGGGGGGAAGAGGGTTGTGTAAATGGCAGAACACATTGTGGAGAGGGGAATAGTATCCACATTTTCACAGAAGTGTGTCACCGATCCCCCCAACTCAATTTAAACTCAGGCCCCTTTCGTATCTCTGCATTGATGAATTACCTGCGTTTGCCTGCCCTGCGCTAGCGCAAAAGCAAGCGCAGGTGCAGTTTAATGCAAAAGCAGGCAACTGCATTAGCGCAGAGATGCAGTTCTCCTTCGCTCGCCCATGCTCAGTGCGCCCATTATCTTCTATGGCCGAGCGCAGCCGAGTGCAGGAGCCGACATCCCAAAAGCGCAAGTGCGAAGTGTATGACGTCATCGCACATGCGCTTAGTCAGACGCACCCGAAAACGCCGCTTTCCATGTTTCTGGGTGCGTCTGACTAAGTGCACTAGCCTCATAAGGGAGGGGCAGGGAACCTCCCACTTCCTGCAGGGCAGGAATAATACTAGGCGCAGATAAATATGAGCTGTGCACACGGTGAACGCGTCTGCATAACCGCGTCCATTCACCACCAAAACTGAACTATAAAAAACTGAGTGCAAAAATCAGCACAGAAAATCCCACAAAAACTCTGTTGTAATAAAAAAATCCAAATTAGCAGCAAGTGCTGTCAAAAAAAGTATCAAAAACAGGGTTTTTTGCTTGTACATTTTTTGCAAAGAAGGTACAGTAAGCTGCTTCACCAATGAGACAGTAACCTAGCAGTCCCTAGCTGATGTATTTAAAACCTGCTAATGTGGTTTTAAATACATCAGCCGGGACTGCTTCAAACCCTGTTGGATTTTTTATTACAACAGAGTTTTTGTGTTATTTTCTGTGCAGATTTTTGCACTCAGTTTTTTATAGTTCAGTTTTGGTGGTGAATGGACGCGGTTATGCAGACACATTCACTGTGTGCACAGCTCATATTTATCTGCGCCTGGTCAATGTGAACTGGAAAGAGAAATGAGAAGCACACCGACACTGTGGAAGCCGATCATGTGCACTCACGGTTGTCACTGTATGCATGATTTTGATTCCCTGTCCTATCAGGATTGGGCATTTCGGATGACAGATATAAAACACGTCCTTTTTTTGATTAGCTTGGAAAAAGGACGCGTTTTATGTCATTCATCCGAAACACATAGGAATGGACCGTGGCTGCTCACAAGCTGCATTAGTTTGGCTTAAAAATTTAGTTTTTTACAGGTTTTTTACTTTATTAATCATGTCATAATAAAAACCTTTTGGATTTTATTCTGAGCCTGAGAGTTAGAATCTTTTTTTTACTATGTTTTACTTGGTCTAGTTTGCCAGGTAGTTTGTAGATTTGGAGAACCAGATGGCTTTCCAAGTTTCTTCAATGTCACAAGAAAAAAGCTGCTCTGTCCACTTTCATAGTGAAGCCAGGTGAGCCAAGAAAGGTTCATTAGTTGTTGCTTGTAAGGAGGCAATGACTGATTTATGCTTAGTTTTTTCTTTTCTGTCTGATTCCTTTAAGATAAAATATAGTTTGTGATAACTATTAATAGTTGATATTTAGAGGGCCACCGTTCATCAGAGCCATAAAACTTTCCTTCACGCAAATAGTCTGTGTTGTCAACTAAAATTACATTTTTCTTGATTAATTATAGCTGTGAAGACAATTGAATTAAATTCTGGATATTCCGTGTCACAGAATATAAACACTATATCATTCTGATAAACTCTTTAATCATGATCTTCGGCTGACAAAGAACATAGTCGTTGGACTCTGCATTTTATAGAAAGCGAGACGTTTCATGTGTTTTCGTAAAATCCAGTCACTATTCTTCTAAGTTTTAACACTATCAAACCCCCTATAAACTGTACATCTGTCAAAGTTCATGATTAACAGTATTACAAGTTCTCTAACAAGTTAAAATATGCTTTTTTCCAACCACCGATATTTAGTTAATTTAAGATAAAAGGGCAGACGCTGGAAAATGGCAGAACTTTAGTTGTGATTAACATCCCGGCCTTGAATTTTCTAACTGTGACACATTTTACTCGCTCATATTAAAAATAAAAAGTAAAATTAAGGACACCGCACTGTCTAATGACCTTTATTTAGGCTGGGATCTAATAGTCCTTGCTTTTCAATGAGGAGCCTTTACAGGGAAAATTTGCATACTAATACTTATTTTATTGTTTAATGAACTCAGATCTGGCACCAGAAATTGTAACCCAATTAGTATCATTTAGAGACAATATAAACATCTCTTTATGCTACAGCATAACACAATAGATTGGTCTCAAAGACATCAAAACCATAAAACTAGACCTTTTTTCCAAGGAACTTCTCAAATAAAAATGAACTAAGTTGATGTCATGAAATTCCTAAGGCTACTACCCTTTCCTTGTTATTTTGGCAAGATCTTCCAAATCCAAGAACCTACACTGTGTGCACAATTATTAGGCAAATGAGTATTTTGATCACGATACTTTTTATACATGTTGTCCTACTCCAAGCTGTATAGACTTGAGAGACAACTACCAATTAAGTAAATCAGGTGATGTGCATCTCTGCAATGAGGAGGGGTGTGGTGTAATGACATCAACACCCTATATAAGGTGTGCTTAATTATTAGGAAAATGTCTTTCCTTAGGCAAAATGGGGCAGAAGAGAGATTTGACGGGCTGTGAAAAGTCCAAAATTGTGAGATGTCTTGCAGAGGGATGCAGCAGTCTGGAAATTGTCAAACTTTTGAAGCGTGATCACCGAACAATCAAGCGTTTCATGGCAAATAGCCAACAGGGTCACAAGGAGCGTGTTGGGCAAAAGAGGCGCAAAATAACTGCCCATGAATTGAGGAAAATCAAGCGTGAAGCTGCCAAGATGCCATTTGCCACCAGTTTTGCCATATTTCAGAGCTGCAACGTTACTAGAGTATCAAAAAGCACAAGGTGTGCTATACTCAGGGACATGCCAAGGTAAGGAACGCTGATAAACGAACACCTCTGAACAAGAAACATAAGATAAAACGTCAAGACTGGGACAAGAAATATCTGAAGACTGATTTTTCAGAGGTTTTATGGACTGATGAAATGAGAGTGACTCTTGATGGGCCAGATGGATGGGCCAGAGGCTGGATCAGTAAAGGGTAGAGAGCTCCACTCAGACGACAGCAAGGTGGAGGTGGGGTACTTGTATGGGCTGGTATCATCAGAGATGAACTTGGACCTTTTCGGGTTGAGGATGGAGAGAAGCTCAACTCCCGGACCTACTGCTAGTTTCTGGAAGACAACTTCTTCAAGCAGTGGTACAGGAAGAAGTTGGTATCGTTCAAGAAAAACATGATTTTCCTGCAGAACAATTCTCTATCACATGCATCCAACAACTCTACAGCGTGGCTGGCCAGTAAAGGTCTAAAAGAAGAAAAAATAATGACATTGCCCTCATGTTCTCCTGATCTGAACCCATAGAGAACCTGTGGTCCCTCATATAATGTGAGATCTACAGGGAGAGAAAATAGTACACCTCTGGGAACAGTGTCTGGGAGGCTGTGGTGGCTGCTGCACGCAATGTTGATCGTAAACAGATCAAGCAACTGACAGAATCTATGGATGGAAGGTTGTTGAGTGTCATAAAGAAAGGTGGCTATATTGGGCACTAATTTTTTTGGGTTTTGTTTTTGCATGTCAGAAATGTTTATTTCTAAATTTTGTGCAGTAATATTGGTTTACCTGGTGACAATAAACAAGTGAGATGGGAATATATTAGGTTTTTGTTAAGTTGCCTAATAATTCTGCACAGTAATAGTTACCTGCACAAACAGATATCCTCCTAAAGTAGCCAAATCTATAAAAAAAAAACACTCCAACTTCCAAAAATATTAAGCTTTGATATTTGAGTCTTTTGGGTTGATTGGGAACATAGTTGTTGATCAATAATAAAAATAAACCTCTAAAATACAATTTGCTTAATAATTCTGCACACAGTGTATTAATACTATAGCACAAAATTTCTATATTAAAAATATTTGCATAGCTCTCCCTCATCATTTCTCCAAAATATAAGGCTTTTAGGCCACTGATTCATCATCATTTTTGTGCATATTTCTTTTTAAGTTTGGAGTTTTTTGGAATTTATAAATTCATTAAGATTTTTGTGGCATGGTTACCTTAAATTTTTAAGTCATCATCATTACTTTTGTTTATCCTACAATGAGAAGGGCTTTTATTATACAGGTATTTTTGGCTAATTTATCAATTGAGATTTTAATTTTATTTGCTCAATTGTACCCAGTACCATAGTGCAATGAAATATCTAATTTTTTTTTTATGCAATTGATAACTAACATGTAACATATTAAACTATATGAAAGTGTGGGACTTTTACTCGAAAAAAGTGATAAAGCATCTTTGAATTTATTATTATTTATTATTATAGCATAGCACTTTACATTTTGTAAATTCATCAAGCATTGGGAGCCAAATTGATTGACTTAGCCAAAAATTGTTAGCTGAAAAAAAAGTAGAGACAAAAAGAAGGCAATGATGAATCAGGGTCTTTTTCAGACTATAAAATGCACTAGACTATGAGACGCATCCCAAATAATGACAATGAAAATAAGGAAAAAATTTTAATGTAGGGGGAATAGGAGTAAGGATGCGCTTCAGTGTGGAGTCAAAAGTGGGGCGATGCTGCAAACCCTGGGCTGGGAGGAGGGGGTGTCTCGGCAGTGGCACTGGTCGAGCGATGCTGTGGAAAAAAGGTGCCATTGATCTCACGGCATGGACGTGAAAGACTTAAGGAAAATGGTGCCGGAAGCAGTGCACGCATCGATTGAGATCTCGGCTCTCTCAGATATCAATTTGTGCATGCGCTGCCTCTGACACCATTTTCCTGACATCCATTGCTGAGAGACCAATGGCACCTGCTTCCCTAAGTATTGCTACAGTCATGTCACCACCAGTATAGCCCCTACTTCCAACCCAGGGCATGCAGCATAACCCCATTCGTGACACCGTTAGTTCCTGCAGTGGCGACCCTGCCTCCTGTGAAGCTGCCCTACCGCAACCTAAATTTGGGCTATAAGACGAACTACCATTTTCCTCACAATTTTAGAGGGGAAGCGCACCCTATAGTCCAAAAAATACAGTAGGACCTGGCTTTTTGTACAATGGTCTCAGAGCACCACTCTCACAAGTTTTTTTTTTTTTAAGTGGTAGTGTTTTTAATCTAAGGCCCCTGACCCTACTTATATTTCACCCTTCGGCTACTTGACCTTTTATCGGCATCGCTTCAGTTCAGCAGTGCCATCTTGTACTTGTAACTTCTGCCTGGCCAGTGTGACGACCATCCACCGTGAGGCCGAGCTGCTGGTAGGCAGCACCCCGAGAAACCCCGAGACCCTTAACCCCTATACAGGGATCTGGAATTACAGCGGAGCCCAGGGGGTAGCTGCCTATATGAGCAACAGAGCCGGGGAGGTCGCCAGGGGAAAATCAAGACCCGAAAAACGAAGTCAGAAGTCCGAGTCAAAACCGAGAGGGCAGCGAAGGTACAAAATCGTCAGGCAGTAGCAGAGTCAAAAATCCAGGCAAAGGTCAAGGGCAAAAACCAAGAGGGCAGCTGAGGTACAAAATCAATAGGCAGAGGCAGAGTCAGAAATCCAGGCAAAGTCAGACACAAAACTAAACACACACTATCACTGGGGAACCAAAACTATATCTGGCGGCCTGCAAGCCAGGCTCCAATGTACTTGAAGGGCACGGCTACCTCCCATAGGCTGGAGCTCACAACCTGATGACCTCATCCGGACCGCCCCTAGATCCAGGCCAGATGGAGATGCACGACTGGCTCCACCCACGCCACCTCTGACAGAAGAACGCAGGCTGCGCCTAACGGACACCTCTGCAGGGCCCTTTCCTCTGCGACCAACACCACCCAGAGGGGAAACACAGCGGCGCTCAGCGACAGAGGCAGATGTTGCGGGAGCAGTTCCATATGAGGACAAGGCCCTCCTATCACCGGCGCCACCAGCCGAAGGAATCCGGCTCCTCCCAGCGGCCGAGGCAGGAACACCAGCCACCGAGTCCAATGGCGATGTGACAGCCAGAAGTTAGAAGTTATGTCACATGCTCTCAATTTATGTCTATGAGAGCCACAACAAGGCCCTCTATTAACCCTTCCCGACCTGTGATGCCTACGTGGCGTCATGGCGGTTACCGCCATCAGGCCCTTGTATTCTGTTATTCGTATCACAGAACACCAGGGCTTGATGTGAGGGGGGGGTGGATTTCCCACCCCACCCTCACGATTGCTGTGATTGGCTGTTGAACAGTTAATAACAGTGATCCTCCTATCTAGCTATTGAAGGGGCAGTCATAGCCCTTTCCTTAAGCTGGAGCGCTGGAGGGGGCGGCTATTGCCCCCTCCAGGCTGATGCGAAGTGATTTGATGATGACTTCCATCAACAGTGGCATCAGCATGGCAGTGGTGCTGGGCAGATGTGCCCGCTGCTGCCTGCTTCTGTCCGCTGCCGCTTCTCTACAGCCTGAACTCCCTGCATGGAGATCAGGCTGCAGTGAAGTGATCTCATAGCCCAGGCACAGTGACCATATAGCAGATCGCCGTGCTCGGGCTGTCAGATCGCTTCTCTACAGCCTGATCTCCTTGCAGGGGTCTCAGGCTGCAGAGAAGAGATCTGACAGCCCAAGCACGGCAATCTACTATGTGATTACTGTGCCTGGGCTGTCAGATCACTTTTCTGCAGCCTAATCCCCCTGCAAGGACATCAGGCTGCAGTGAAGCGATCTGACAGCTCGGGCACAGCGATTCACTATGTGCCAAGTTTTAAAGATCATATGATCTCTGAGACTTGGGTTTGCAGAGTGATGCTGCACTGTATGGCAATGATCTGCCATACAGTGCATCCTCACTATGACACCAGAGACTGCAACAAGAGGATACTTGAACCCTTGCTGCAGTCTCTGGATGTAGCAGAGGCGATCGAGCGTCGTGGGACCATTGTTTTGGACTACGTTGGATGTTAATAAAGATGGAGTCCGAATTTTGCTTGTGATTTTTTTTCTAATAAAAAGATTTTTCTCTGTGTGCTGTATTTTTTACTATTTACTAGAGATTCCTAATGCTGGGTCTAACATTGACCTGACATTATGAATATCGGGCTTAGCGCCAGCTGCCAGTAAAGTAGCTGGCATTAACCCCTTTATTACCCAGTTTGCCACAGGCACCAGGGCAACTGGAAGAGTCTGGGTTCAGCACAAGAAAATGGCGCTTCAATGAATGCGCCATTTTCTGGGGTGGCTGCGGGCTGTAATTCGCAGCATGGGGTCCAGAACGCTTGGGGCTCTCCAAACTGAAGATTCCAGCCCCCAAGCTGCCAGGTTGAACCTGCGGACTAAAAATATGGGAATCTCCACATCTTATTTGCACCCAAAATTCATGAAAAAAAAATTATGTCGGGCTTTGCTGTATTTTGGTTGACAGCCAAGTACAAATAGGGCCCGGCAGATGGGTGAAAGTCGGTAGTTGCCAGTTTGTATCTGGCTGGCAAACCAAAAATATGGCAAGAGACCACGCATTTTTTTTTAAATAATTTCTACAACAAAAAAAAAACGTGGAGCTTAGCCATATTTTTTGTTACCAGACAGGTACAACCTGGAAGCTGGGGGCTGGAATCCTCAGCGAGGACAGGCCCAAACAGTATGGGCCCCCATGCTTCAAATGGCAACCCACAGCCACCCCAGAAAATGGCGCATTCATTAGAGGTGCAATACTCTGGTGCTGTACCCAGACTCTACCAGTTGCCCTGGTGCCCTTGGCAAACTGGGTAAACAAGGGGTTAATTCCAGCTTTTTCCTTGACAGCTGGCCCTAAAAGCCTGAGATTCATAATGTCGGGCTAATGTTAGACCCTGCCATTAGGAATCTATAATAAATAGTAAATAATACACAACACTCAGAGAAAAATAATTTTATTAGAACAAAAAACAAACATCTCAAGTTCATCATTATTACCACATAACCCTCCATGATTCTTCATCCAGAGTCTGTAAGGAAAGAACAAGTGTCCTCTCCCTGCAGAGTCTGCAATCACACTGACTAGAGGGAGTGACATCACCCATGGCAGAGAATGCCACAGGGAGTGGTGACCTCACTCGCTAAGTCACCAGGGTTCCCCGTAGCAGTGAACTCAAAATGTTGTCACTTGTGGGGGGTTCTGCTGTTTAGGCACATCAGGGGCTATCCAAAAAGGACATGACACCCACAGACCATGCCATCAAAATCTGTGTTCCAAAATGTCACTTCCTCCCTTCAGAGTCCAGCTGTGCACCCAAACAGTGGTTTTCTGCCACATATAAGGTATCTGTGAACTCAGGAGAAATTGCCTAACAAATTTTAGGATCCATTTTATCCTGTTGCCCATGTGAAAATTAAAAAATTGATAAAAAAATTTTATGTAGAAAAAAAAATACTTTTTCATTTTTACCTCAGATCCAATGTAGGAAGACAACCCTGAGGTGTTCAAGGAGTGCTCACCATGCATTAGATAAGATTGACTTGGGGGGTTTAATTTCCAAAATGGGTCACTTGTGGGGGAGTTCTAATGTTTAGGCACACAGGGGCTATCCAAAAGAACATGGACCACAGACCATGCCAGCATAATTTTCTCCAAAAGTCAATCTTCCTTCCCTTCCGAGCTCCAGCGTGCACAAACAGTGGTTTTCTGCCACACTATAATATCAGTTATTCAGGAGAAATTGCCCAACAATTTTAGGATCCATTTTATCCGTGTGCCCATGTTTAAAATTAAAAAATTGAGGTTAAAAAACATTTTTGTGAAAAAAAAAGTACTTTTTCATTTTTCAGATCAATGTGTGAAGCACCTGGGGTTCAAAGTGCTCACTATGCATCTAGATAAATTACTTGGGGGGTTTAATTTCCAAAATGGGGTCACTTGTGGGGAAGCTCTAATGTTTAGGCACACAGGGGCTCTCCATACGCAACATGGTGTCCACTAACATTTGCAGCTAATTTTCCACTCAAAAAGTCAAATGGCGCTCCTTCCCTTCCGAGCTTTACCATGCGTACAAACAGTGGTTTTCTGCCACACATGACATATCAGTTTATTCAGGAGAAATTGCCCAACACATTTTAGGATCCATTTTATCCTGTTGCCCATGTGAAAATGAAAAAAATGGGTTAAAAGAACATTTTTGTGAAAAAAAAGTACTTTTTCATTTTATGGATCAATGGACATGGTGAAGCACCTGGGGGTCAAGTGCTCTCTATGCAGCTAGATAATTTCCTTGGGGGCGTTATTAAAATGGGGTCACTTGTTGGGGAGCTCTAATGTTTAGTTACACAGGGCCTCTTCATACGCAACATGGTATCCTTGGCCACCATGGCTAATGACAAGGCACCGGGGCAGATGGTTTGCCAGCAGAAGTATTAAACAGCTTAAAGATGTATTGTTACCTAGATTATGTGTGGTTTTCCAGGAAGCCCTTTGGGAAGGAATTTCCCAGACTCTATGAGGGAGGCTACAATTGTGGTTTTGCCCAAAGAAAATAGGAATCCTATAGGCCCATTTCATTGCTGTCAGTGGTTGCCAAGCTGTTGGCTAAAGTCATGGCGCGCAGGCTGATGGGAGCAATTACTGATGTGGTTCACCTGGACCAGTCTGGATTTATGCCAAGCAAGTCCACAGCCATAAATCTGAGGCGGTTGTTTTTGAATATTTAATTACCTGCAGATAATGCGGGATGCAGGGCGGTGGTATCCTTAGATGCACATAAGGCGTTCAACAGCGTGGCATGGGAATATTTGTGGTTGGTGTTATAGAAAATGGGATTTGGTCAGATATTTATCTCTTGGGTAAGGCTACTACAGTTAGGGACAGAAATATTTGGACAGTGACACAATTTTCGCGAGTTGGGCTCTGCATGCCACCACATTGGATTTGAAATGAAACCTCTACAACAGAATTCAAGTGCAGATTGTAACGTTTAATTTGAAGGGTTGAACAAAAATATCTGATAGAAAATGTAGGAATTGTACACATTTCTTTACAAACACTCCACATTTTAGGAGGTCAAAAGTATTGGACAAATAAACATAACCAAACAAAATATTTTTATTTTCAATATTTTGTTGCGATCCTTTGGAGGCAATCACTGCCTTAATCTGGAACCCATGGACATCACCAACGCTGGTTTCCTCCTCTTATGCTTTGCCGGCCTTTACAGCCGCGCCTTCAGTCTTGCTTGTTTGTGGGTCTTTCCGTCTTAAGTCTGGATTTGAGCAAGTGAAATGCATGCTCAATTGGGGTTTAAAGATCTGGTGATTGACTTGGCCATTGCAGAATGTTCCACTTTTTTGCACCCATGAACTCCTGGGTAGCTTTGGCTGTATGCTTGGGGTCATTATCCATCTGTACTATGAAGCGTCGTCCAATCAACTTTGCAGCATTTGGCTGAATCTGGGCTGAAAGTATATCCCGGTACACTTCAGAATTCATCCGGCTACTCTTGTCTGCTGTTATGTCATCAATAAACACAAGTGACCCAGTGCCATTGAAAGCCATGCATGCCCATGCCATCACGTTGCCTCCACCATGTTTTACAGAGGATGTGGTGTGCCTTGGATCATGTGCCGTTCCCTTTCTTCTCCAAACTTTTTTCTTCCCATCATTCTGGTACAGGTTGATCTTTGTCTCATCTGTCCATAGAATACTTTTCCAGAACTGAGCTGGCTTCTTGAGGTGTTTTTCAGCAAATTAAACTCTGGCCTGTCTATTTTTGGAATTGATGAATGGTTTGCATCTAGATGTGAACCCTTTGTATTTACTGTCATGGAGTCTTCTCTTTACTGTTGACTTAGAGACAGATACACCTACTTCACTGAGAGTGTTCTGGACTTCAGTTGATGTTGTGAACGGTTCTTCTTCACCAAATAAAGTATGCGGCGATCATCACCACTGTTGTCATCGTGGACACCCAGGCCTTTTAGAGTTCCCAAGCTCACCAGTCAATTCCTTTTTTCTCAGAATGTACCCAACTGTTGATTTTGCTACTCCAAGCATGTCTGCTATCTCTCTGATGGATTTTTTCTTTTTTTTTCAGCCTCAGGATGTTCTGCTTCACCTCAATTGAGAGTTCCTTTGACCGCATGTTGTCTGGTCACAGCAACAGCTTCCAAATGCAAAACCACACACCTGGAATCCACCCCTGACCTTTTAACTACTTCATTGATTACAGGTTAACGAGGGAGACGCCTTCAGAGTTAATTGCAGCCCTTAGAGTCCATTGTCCAATTACTTTTGGTCCCTTGAAAAAGAGGAGGCTATGCATTACAGAGCTATGATTCCTAAACCCTTTCTCCGATTTGGATGTGGAAACTCTCATATTGCAGCTGGGAGTGTGCACTTTCAGCCCATATTATATATATAATTGTATTTCTGAACATGTTTTTGTAAACAGCTAAAATAACAAAACTTGTGTCACTGTCCAAATATTTCTGGCCCTAACTGTATATTCTTCTCGCATGGCCCATAGAAGGGTGAATGGAGAAAGATCAGATAAGTTCAATCTTACTAGGGGTATCCGGCAGGGCTGCCTCCTTTCTCCATTGTTGTTTGCCCCCTTGCTATAGAGACGCTTTCACGATATTAGAAGACCTGTTGAGGTGAAAGGCTTCAAATTTGGTCTAAGGGAGGAGAAGATAGCTTTATATGCAGATGATATGATGATGTTCTCTTATTTTTACAGGATCCCATGGAGTCCTTTAGGCAAGTAGTTAATATTGTCAGGATTAAAGATTAACTGGGAAAAATATAATCTTATGATGGTAGACAAGGATAGAATGCGTGAGCTGGGAATTTGATGCACTAGATTAAAAGTAGTGGATCAATTTAAATATTTGGGAATTCAGATTTCTGTACCTGTTACAGACTTTATAAAATTGAATGTGGCCACGCTGCTGGTTAAACTGAAGGATAAGGCACAGGCATGGTGCAAATTGCGTCTCTCGATGGTGGGAAGGACAAATCTGTCTAAAATGATACTCATGCCGAAACTCCTATACGTGCTCCTTAACTCACCGGTGTGGTTACCATGGGGAATGTTTCAGAGATTCAATTCATTATTCCGGGATTTAGTTTGGGGTGGATGTCAACCCAGACTAAAATTGGAAATTTTGCAGAGGCTGAAAGAGGAAAGGGGATTAGCTTTGCCAAATCCGTGGATTTATTTCCTAGCGTCCCAGGGTCAGCATATCAGAGGGTGGGCTTCAAAGGATGGGAGGAGTTCCACAAAGACAATCCTAGAATATATGATACAAAGGGCCCCTCTGGTACAGAGTTTAGAGGCTGGGGATTTTGGCCGCTTAAGAGGGAAATTCCCCACTCTGTGTCTGATACACAGGATATGGTCTAAGATCAAAAAACTAAGAGAGGTTACTGGACTGACACTATATACTCCTATATGGAAGAATGCAGTTTTGGCAGAGTTCTATAAACTGGTAGAACAAAGGACGTGGTTGAATAAGGGCATAGAGTATATGTCACAGGTCCTGGTGAATCAGGCATTAAAGTTGTTTGACTCACTGAGGGAGGAATTTCAAATACCGGAGACGGACAGGTTTCTATATCTCAGGGTCCAACATGCATATAGACAATAGCAAAGGACGAATAATCTTAGAGTACAGAAATATATTGTTCAGGATTATTTGTGCATGGAGAGGTGTACTGGGGGGGTGATCTCCATGGTATATGAAGATCTTCTACATACACTGCTGCTGCGACCTCCCATTCGGGCGCGAGACAAATGGGAGAAAGAATTGAGGGTGATAGAGGACGATGTCTGGGAATCTATACAGGAATATGGTCCGAAATTGTCATTGAGCGAGCCGGCTAGGTTGTTACAGTTGTATCTTATTCATAGAGATACTGATCCCCAGAGTTCTTGTTCAAAATTAGTGTGAAAAGCACATCGACAGTGTCCGAGATGTATGCATGAGAATGCCGGGATTTTACAGTGCTGTGCAAATTAATTGGGAAAAAGCATTTTTTTAAGTAAAATCGTAAGTTGGTTACCAGTCAGTGAGTCAAACCAGTTTTAACTGCTTTGAACAGGTGTGAGTGTACAGGTTGAGTAACAAAATGTGGCTTAACTGGTTTTAGTCAGAAAATAACAGCTAGCTGCCCCCTCACCTTCAGTTGAGAGCTTGTTTCTGTGAGGAGTGGTTTAGTGTACTTTTTCTCTCAGTGTGATTCGTGCCTGTAAAAATGGATGTTACTCCACGGAAGAGGTCTAGAATTATTACTCTTAATGAACATAAAAGTCTGACTGTAAGAGAAATCGCCTCCACCGTTGGTATTGGAAAATTTACTGTTTCAAGAATAATTCGCACACACAATGAAACTGGATCCTTTTCTCCAAAACAAAAAGGGAAATGTGGAAGAAAAAGGAAAACGACACCAAGAACTGATAAAACACTTATCAGAAATAGTAAAATTAATGCAAGAAAAACTTGCTTTGTCCCAATTAATTTGCACAGCACTGTACATATGATGTGATGTGGGAATGCCCGAGGTTGCAAGCTTACTGGATGGTTGTGTTAGCACTAATAGAAGGACGGTATGCATGTGTGGTCCCAGAACACCGTTGGTATGTGTGTTGGGATATGTTGAAGAAATTGGAGTGACAAACCCGCAAAAGATAGCAGTAGCCAGATTGCTTTTCCTAGCCAGGAAACTAATAGCCAGCTGCTGGATCAGAACTTAGCTGCCCTCCAGGGTGGAATACATACAACAAGTGGAATATATAGTGCGTATACAAGAAGGCATATATCGGAGGAGGAATACTATGGTGATGTTTGAAAGAATATGGGAACCATGGAGAAGGTAGATGTGAAAGGACAAGGTGTAGAGGTTGGCACAAATATGGTGGGCTCAAAAATTCTCCATTATCTGCTCACACTGTGGGCCCAATAATGTTTGATTACTGAATTTGATTTTAAATGTTGATATTGATGTTTCATACTATGGGAAAAGTGGAAATAGTCACTGCTGTCTGAGGGGGAGGGGGAGGGGTTGGGATGCAATGAAAGGGGGAGGGGAGGGGGATCAGTTAATTGTGTTTAATGAAAATTTGAGACTTTGTTACAATGACTTTGTTTATATGTTTATAAGTGTATTATGTTTTAATAAAAACTTTTTTGATTAAAAAAAATAATAATCTTCTTGAATGTAGTTTTGAGTAGCTTGGGGTGCAGTTTTTGGAACGGTGTCATTTTTGGGTGTTTTCTGTCATTTAAGCCCCTCAAAGAGACTTTCAAACCACCACCAACCGACACACTGAAAACATGGGATCAATTATATTTGGTGAGGTCAGAAAAATTAAGAAGAGAGAGGACTTCTTGAAGTTAGGATCCCCTGGTGTGAACAAATAATTAAAACTAGTAAGAAAAACAGTCTGTCTGAATTTTGTGTATATAAGTGCAGAGAGAATATCATTTTGAAGAAACCAACTGTCCACTTCAAACCAGGGTCCTAGCCACTCAGGCACCAGCATAGTTATAAATGTTGAGGTGTACGTAGGTCTTACAATTATGGGAGGTAGATCTTAGGTACTGTGATCACTAGAGGAAGAACATTAATATTTTCTCATAATTGTGAGGTCAGAGCAATCATCCCCAAATTAATATCTGCCACCTAGGTGATTCTAGCCACGTCATATTTTCTATCTATTACAAGTAAATTCATGATAGTAAAAATGACAGTAATATCTCCTACCTGTAACAGCCAAAGACCAAAATATTTTGTACATTAGTTTTTCCTACTTTTCTGGAAACTGAAGCCACATCCCATTGTCAACTCTATCATAACTTACCGGAGGTGGGTGACTGGTGTTATCAAAAGATAAAACCCACATTTTAGTTGTGTTCACATGTAGGGGTCGGCCAATGCAAATTGTGTTCAATATTTCACTTGTCTCCACCCTCCAAGGAAACAGAAGACTTTTTTAGACTGGAAAGTTAAGATATTTTCTCACCTTTTATTTTTTTAAAGTAGATCTTTATCTTTTGTATGTAATCTTTATATTAAAGCTTAAAACTGTAATAAGTTTGGTCCTTGTATGCCCTAAAGAGTCCATAGCTTTTCAGGGAATGTATGACCCATTTGAACGGCAGACAGTAGTATATTTCAGAAACTCATCACCCCGTGTATTTGAGTAGTGGTGGCAACATGCTGTATAAGTGGGGCGTGTGGACTATGTCAGTATGTGCTTTTATGCTAACTTTATAGCCTACAGCATAGGGTGAGTGCTGGATTGAGTGAGTGGCAGTAAATTAATTTATGCAGGCGCATCCTACGCCACATGCTGAGAAGTGTGTACGTTACAAATGTGATCAAAGAATGCCCATTGCCAAGATCCCCAGTGATCAGGTGTAATCTACAAGTACAATTGGTAAACAGATTAAAACCACTGAGTTGAGAGCAAGACTCATATGCACTAATAAGGTAAAAGGGATGGTGAAAAGCTAAAACAGAATCCTAATGAAACAACAATTTTTTCCAATGCCTTCATAGATTGCAAACATATGGCCTACCAAAATACCCCTTGCAAATGTAAAGGCAAGTAAACCAAGTTAGTTTTGTAAAATGACAAACTTTAAACCAACAGCTTTAAAGTATGGGAAAAGATTTTAAAGCACAATTTATGAGAAGAAAAAAAAGAACCGCATACAGCCTGTAAAATAAGCCCGAAGACCTGCTGCAGGTTGGAAAAATGAGATATGACTGGAAGAACATTTGTATGCAGCTCGGTAATTCAGATTTTTTTTTTATCAAAAGGCCAAATAAAAATTGCACTAGTTATGAAAGGGCTTCTTCATCTGACAAATTTTGTTACGTGTTTGGAGAATGGCAGGACATGAATCCATTGTATTGAGGAAATACTTGTTATAATCAATCTTGTGATATATGAAGAACATTTCTTGTTCTAGTATTCCTCTGATTTTTTTGCAAGCTTCTAAACTTTCCCTTGCCACCAGAGTATTCCTCTAGCTTTTGTAGAGAGCGCTATGCTCGCCTCGCCTTCCCAGCATGCGATAGAACATTTCCATCAGAGAGAGTGGAAGTAAAGCAGTCCTTCAGCTCTCCCTACTCGCACAGCTAGAAACATGTTGCAAGGTAACAGTGGGGATCTTTGAGAGTGTCTGAGAAAAGGAATCTTTGGTGAATTCTTGCAGATGAAAAACAATGAAAAGAAATGTCAAGCAAAGTGATACAAAGAAATGCCACACAACCTCTCAAGGCTGCAGATTACTAGTGTGTAAAAGACAGAGATCTGGAAACTGTAAGAGAAACAGAAAAAAGGCTAGGACATTGCATGATCAGTTCCTTCAATCATGTATGGTAGCAGGGAACATTGCAAATCACGACCAACAAAAACAATCAATCGGGAAAGGCACCTGCTTTAGTTTAGATCAGTCACCATCGATGAGCTATATCCACCCAATCCAATTATTGCATTAATGTTATGTAGAAAAATAAAAGCATTGTATATGTTTTCTGTTCACTTTTACCACTACCCTGTTGGTTCTTAATAGTAAATTAATGACCAATATAGTAAAACCTTGTCGATGATCAACAAAATATTTTTCTCAAAAAGGTGACCAGCAAACATATATGATGGAATAAAAATGTGGTTTAAATAATGGGGGCGTGGGGGTTGTGAAAAAGTTGGCCTTCTGCTTGTGCGTCACTGAACATCAACAATATTTCACCTCACTGATATTGATTGCATCTATAGGCAAAAACATCAGCTGTTCCCGATGTAGTTGGCGGACGTTACTACTCAGACGAGGGGCTGTACAGCACAGATCAGTCAACTGTATAGTGATTGTCGATGGTTACTGCATATCTGCATCGGGAGAAACATTTATGGAATATTGTGGGTATATGTCTTAAAGGATGGTAAAAACCCTTTATGACTTAGACAATTATTTTCTTTGTGCCAGGACTATGGCTATTCCTGTTCACCTTCTGTGTCTCCTTATCCTTATCCAAGATGGTGTTTGCTATATCGTTCTGTCCATGTGTTCCTGTTTTCCTGCTCATTTATGCTGCGCCCCGACTTCCAGGCCTTGCTTGAATATTTTGCTCCAACTCTGGCTTCTCTGTGCATCATCTCAGTTTGCTCCTTCTCCAGCTACTCCGGGTCAGTTCTTCTAATTACTCTGCAGTCATCTGCTCCGCTAGCTTCACTTGTTGTGGGCTCATCTCCCAGCTACAGGCTGTGCTCAGCAACGATTATTCCTGCCACCAGTACCTTCACTCCACTCTCCTGCACGTAAATTCTGCTATACCAAAAGGCTCTACTGTTGCTACTTAGTTTGTTTGCTTATTATTTACTAGTGTGGTGCCCAGGACTGTTTCTGATATGTAGCATAGCTGCATCGTACTGTATTAATATCCATGACTGTATTTGCTCTAAGACTATTTTCATTATTGGCTCTGCACTGTGTGAACTGCACTTAAAGACTATTTCCATCTTCACCACTGCAGTGTGTGAACTGTGTTTATAAACTCTTTTGTACATGTGATATTATAAATTTGAACTCAAGCTTTTGTCCCTGCCTAGTCTTTGCCCTACACCATTAGATTCCTGAGATATCCGCACTAGTTGTTACACGCTGATTGAAAAACGACTGAACATATTGGATGGTGGCAGCATGAAGTAGTGACACGTTGATTTTTGCTGTCATTTCTATGTAAATGAGCTGATGTTTTAGAGGACTAACCGTTAATTAATTGAAGGGCATTATCCATCTTGTGGGGCATGAGTCCACTGTATTCATGAGATGCATGCTACTACGATGCTGATTGAGTTTTTTCCCCAATGACAGGGAAAAAGTTGTCAATCAACAGCAGATGGGTGGTGAGAAGCCTACGTTATTAATAAATCAGACACCTGTCTCAGAGTCACAACTACAATGACAGCGCACCAAAATCAGCGTGAATGTTGCTACTTTGTTACCTTCAAAAAGGGCAGTGTAAATTTGCTGAGTTCTCTTTATTCTTTTCATCCATAAATATAAACTCAAGGAACCAAAGTGAAGCACACCGCCCTATATGAATCATGTACAAATGCTGGAAAAAAATCCCTTATTTTTAAGCGTTTAAGTAAGCAGGATGTCTCTTAATTTTAGTTTTCTTTACAATATACTTGTGTATAACATCAAATGAAAATGGTTGCGTTAAATCTTGGTAGATTTGTATAATGCACTGGGTCTGTAAGTCAATTGGACAGCAAAACAGTCTTGAACTTGTTTTCCAAGCAGTTTGTTGACAACAACAGGAAAAGAGATCACAGAAACCGCCAATAAGTGTGGACATCAATTATTTTTTAATTGTATAAGAGTACACTACACTAATTAAAACTAGTATTTCTTGCAATGCCAAAGGCAAAATTAATTATTAATTTTTATTAATATTCAGAAGTATCACTAGGAATATATTAAGAGATTTTGTTGTTGTGACTGCAATCTTCCGTGAATATTTGGAGCCTCGGTGAAAATTGAATAGTTAAGAAAAAAAAGTCCTGGAGAGACAATATTTATCAAAAAAAGAAATTGCTCTTTAAAGTGGTCCTTCCATGACAGAACATGAAATGTGAATAAGATTATTTAAAATGCAGAAATGCTTCCTTACAAATGCTGCCTATGATAAATGGAAATTCACCATCCTTCCCCATTGTTCCGATAAATTGTTGAGTTCAATTTGTTTTTTTTGGGGGGGAAGTGAAGTTGAGTGGTTGAGTTTTATTAGCTGGCTTTTTATTTTATTTCATTCTTCTCGCTTATTTTGCTCACTGGCAAGTGTGAATTGTTCATTAAACAGTAATGGTCCTGTAATTGTGGTGCTTTTTCCTCAAGAACCTAGATAAAATGTTAGTGAAACATTGCTATCATCGAATGTGAATATATAAGTAGAGCACTAATTTTATGAAAACAGACACATATTATATATATATAGCCATTCATAATAAATAAAAAAATATATCTTATGGTGTGTATTTTCTCCTGTAAGCGGCCCTTGCAAAGAAAAGCACAGTTAACTGTGCTTTGCAGTTCATCTTTATTGGTGCAAATGTTTTAGGCAGGTGTAGATAAAATGCGGTAAAGTAAGATGGTTTAAAAAAAAAATAGAAGTGTTTATAGTTTATTTTTAACAATTAAGGCTGCTTTCACATTGTGATTTTTTTCCTGTCCGTGGGGATTCTAATTTTTGCAGGACCCCATGGACAGGAAAGGACCGCATCGGAGGTGACCTCCAGATGCCATTTCTGTGTCCGGGTCCATTATTTTCACAGATCCCGACAATGAAAGCCCAGCCTGCTCTTGCAATGCACATACAGTTAGGGCCAGAAATATTTGGACAGTGACACAAGTTTTGTTATTTTAGCTGTTTACAAAAACATGTTCAGAAATACAATTATATATATATAATATGGGCTGAAAGTGCACACTCCCAGCTGCAATATGAGAGTTTCCACATCCAAATTGGAGAAAGGGTTTAGGAATTATAGCTCTGTAATGCATAGCCTCCTCTTTTTCAAGGGACCAAAAGTAATTGGACAATGGACTCTAAGGGCTGCAATTAACTCTGAAGGCGTCTCCCTCGTTAACCTGTAATCAATGAAGTAGTTAAAAGGTCAGGGGTGGATTCCAGGTGTGTGGTTTTGCATTTGGAAGCTGTTGCTGTGACCAGACAACATGCGGTCAAAGGAACTCTCAATTGAGGTGAAGCAGAATATCCTGAGGCTGAAAAAAAAGAAAAAATCCATCAGAAAGATAGCAAACATGCTTGGAGTAGCAAAATCAACAGTTTGGTACATTCTGAGAAAAAAGGAATTGACTGGTGAGCTTGGGAACTCTAAAAGGCCTGGGCGTCCACGGATGACAACAGTGGTGGATGATCGCCGCATACTTTATTTGGTGAAGAAGAACCCGTTCACAACATCAACTGAAGTCCAGAACACTCTCAGTGAAGTAGGTGTATCTGTCTCTAAGTCAACAGTAAAGAGAAGACTCCATGACAGTAAATACAAAGGGTTCACATCTAGATGCAAACCATTCATCAATTCCAAAAATAGACAGGCCAGAGTTAAATTTGCTGAAAAACACCTCAAGAAGCCAGCTCAGTTCTGGAAAAGTATTCTATGGACAGATGAGACAAAGATCAACCTGTACCAGAATGATGGGAAGAAAAAAGTTTGGAGAAGAAAGGGAACGGCACATGATCCAAGGCACACAACATCCTCTGTAAAACATGGTGGAGGCAACGTGATGGCATGGTCATGCATGGCTTTCAATGGCACTGGGTCACTTGTGTTTATTGATGACATAACAGCAGACAAGAGTAGCCGGATGAATTCTGAAGTGTACCGGGATATACTTTCAGCCCAGATTCAGCCAAATGCTGCAAAGTTGATTGGACGGCGCTTCATAGTACAGATGGACAATGACCCCAAGCATACAGCCAAAGCTACCCAGGAGTTCATGAGTGCAAAAAAGTGGAACATTCTGCAATGGCCAAGTCAATCACCAGATCTTAACCCAATTGAGCATGCATTTCACTTGCTCAAATCCAGACTTAAGACGGAAAGACCCACAAACAAGCAAGACCTGAAGGCTGCGGCTGTAAAGGCCTGGCAAAGCATTAAGAAGGAGGAAACCCAAAGGTGAACGACCTCATGCTTCTCGAGGACCTGACATCAGCTATACATGATTCATATGAGAAGTTCAGAAACACGTGGTTTAATTGGATGAGTTTCCAACAATCTGACCTGTATAAGTCTCACAGAAGCTCCTGAGGAACTTGCTCTTAAGAACTGGTTAGTAAATGGGTGCGATTGAGAGTTCCTTTTACTCCATTGAGGTTTGGTAACTTCACGAGACCCCTACCTTACCCTCCCTTCTACCCCTCTTCATACCCCCCCACCCATCCTATCCCCCGTTCTGGTCTATTCTACTCTTTTCTTTCTTTATGTGTTTCCTATCTTTTCCTTTCTTTTTTGTTTTTTTTTTTTGTCTTTCATTGTCATTATTATTGGTAATAGACGGATACCTATGGAGTACGTTATGCTTGTTTTATAATTATGACTGGCAAACAACTCCGATGTGTTATACTAGACAGCTTGTTTTTCATGCCAGAGTTAGTTTTAATATTGCTATAGTAAATTGAATACTTTTATCAAGCTTATTGACTATTAGAAACTGATTCGTGATTCAATTAATGAGAATACATTTTATTAAGAACAGTTCTTTGTACTTGCAAGATGATTGAATCTGTAAGTTTTGGTTCTGTTTTCTATTGTTACTATAAAACGAAAAATAAAGAATTATAAAAAAAAAAAAGAAGGAGGAAACCCAGCTTTGGTGATGTCCATGGGTTCCAGACTTAAGGCAGTGATTGCCTCCAAAGGATTCGCAACAAAATATTGAAAATAAAAATATTTTGTTTGGGTTATGTTTATTTGTCCAATTACTTTTGACCTCCTAAAATGTGGAGTGTTTGTAAAGAAATGTGTACAATTCCTACATTTTCTATCAGATATTTTTGTTCAACCCTTCAAATTAAATGTTACAATCTGCACTTGAATTCTGTTGTAGAGGTTTCATTTCAAATCCAATGTGGTGGCATGCAGAGCCCAACTCGCGAAAATTGTGTCACTGTCCAAATATTTCTGGCCCTAACTGTATATGCATCGCGGGACTGAAGCAAGGGTTAAATAAATAAAACAAAAAGATCCTCAACTGTCTGGTGTGTGTCCCGCACCGTCTAGCTCCCGACGCTTAAGGACCTTGCTTGGCGGGGCTACCCGATCAGCTGATCGGTCACATGACCGCATCAGCTGATCGGGTTGCCCCGCAACGCCAGGTCCTTAAGCCCCGGGAGCTAGACGGCGCTGGACACACGCTGGAGAGATCAGAATATATTTTTTTTATTTTTAACACTTCTTTTACTTAATTTCACTTCCGCAATGTATGTATATACATTGAGGAAGTGAAATTAGACGGTAAAGAGCAGTGTTAGTGTACTGAGCATGCTCAGTCCGGGTCCGAGAAACGATCAGCTGTTTTCTCGGAACCGTGCTCCATAGGCCCCATGTTAATGGCCGCGGATCGTGTCGGATCCGATTGTGTCCGATTTGGTCCGCTGTACCCAAAATTGGAGCAGTCTCCGATTTTGAGTATAGCAAAAAATCGGACAGAATCAGATCCGACACAAATCAGATGGCAATAAGGCCAAATCCGATTAGATCCGTTACCCATAGGGACACATGGTGGCCAAATCGGATCCGTGGCTGTCCGTTTGACAATGGGCAGCCACGGATCCCAGAAAATCGCAATGTGAAAGCAGCCTAAGAAAATGCAAAGTGAATGAACCAAATAAAAATTTAAATCAAATCAAAATTTCCAGTGACAACCTTCTGCCTTCAAAACAGCATCAAGGTAAACAAGGTAGTTAAACTGCAATAGAAAGGTATCTCCCAAGCCAAGATTTCAAAGAATAGAGAACAATGCATTTTTCTCAGGGCGCAAGATGACAACAAGCCAGGGTAGATGATCTTCATAAATCTATCTTTATTAGCATTGTGGCTTCACGTTTTAGGGCGATTAACACTTTCATCAGGTAATCACAACACATTTTGGCAATCAACACCTTTATCAGGTGATGTCACGCCACATGTGATCCGGTCAGATGACAACTTCAGAGACTCGTGCAGTGTGGGGTACACGCCAAAAGCTAAATCTGTGGTTGTGCATGGATGTGCAACCAAACAAGATTAGTAATTTTCAGACACTGCTTCCCTCCTTCCAGTCACTGGGTACATATAAGAGCGCCTTTCTTTTCTTTTTCTCTTTTACAAGCCAGAGTTCAAAGCAGATTGAGCTTTCAGGTGGTGATGTTCAAGCTCTTTTAAAGAAACACCAAGAGATGAGTAATGTTGAGGACCCTAGATGCAGTAGTTGACTAAGGAAACTTACTGAAGCGGCCAAAAAACACAACATACTTACTTTCCTTTAAAAATAAAATGTCCAGCAGTGCCATCAGCTCAGAACTAAAATAGCTGTGAACAAACGAGCGCAAATTTAGTATTTTTCTATGACAATACTGTAAATTCAAAGAGCAGTCGCTCACCTAGTATGGTTGTGCCTCACACAACCTTGAACAGAGCCTGAAACCAGCTGCTGCAGATGCCACCTGGTAGCCTTCCTGAGGATGGAGTATCACTTCGAAACGCATAGAATATACCACTTTTGACATAGTAGCCAAGCATTCAGCTATTTGATTTCTTCCAGCAGCGCAGAAAAATAAAACATCATACTATGGTTCCTTTGCATAAGCTCAGAACTGTCAGCAACCAGTGGGACCCATATACTGTTCTGAGAAGATAGGACAGAAGTGGTCTTTAAACATGGCGAAACGACTTAATTATGCAGAACAACATAGAAAAAATGGCAGTAGAAGCACTGAATTGCTTAGTGAAAATGTGAAATATTTGGCTGAAACAGAAGGCAGTTTGTTCTTCGAAGGGCTAGAGTGTGGCGCAATAATGAAGGTCTGCAGGATCAATAAAACATACAGGATGTTACTTGCAAGTTTGGAATTGCATTTCAGCAAATACAGTTGAAGATTTAGTCAGGGAGGATGGTGTCCTCAAGGCTCAGAAATGCAGGTAGATACCCATTGTGCAAAACCATAATGGGGATGTCTGATTGGCTCCACATTTATTCTGCAGCTGGACATTGACCCAAAACATCCAGCCAATGTTCTATCAATTATATTAATTGTATGAGAACACAGACCAGCCTGTATGGGATTACTTGAAGCGGCAAAAGGATTTTGTGCAACATCCATAGATGATCTGTGGTTAATACTCCAAAATGTTTGGAACAAACTCCACTTTACTTTCCTTCAAAAACTGTATAGTACCAAGAAGAACTGATGCTGTTTTGCAGATTGTGATCACACCAACATTTATTTATTTTGTATTTCTGTTTTGTCAATTTATCATTTCATTAAAGCACCACTCAAGCGGGGATTTTTTTTTCAGTGCTGAAGTGATGCTTTAAATGCAAGCCCTGTGCCCCCTCTATTAAATACATTCTCTATGGTTATCATCCTATTTGGTCACACGGTGCCATCTTGTGCCCCTAACTTATGACTGGCTGAAATTTGGAAGTTATGTCACAACGGCTCAATGCATCTTTATGTGGGCCAGAACGGGGCTCTCATGGAGTTACATTGAGTTGTGACCTCCAGTACGCTTCATGAAACACTAGAGCAGCCGTCAGGTCACGAATTACAGGAGACCGATCGGAGTGATGCTGGAAAAACATGAACACTGTGGCAGGTGATATAAGACCAGCGTAAGGGGACTTGGATTTAAAACACTACTTAAGCAGGAGAATAAAAAAGAGCTGGAGGCCTTGTTTACCGTATATACTCGCGTATAAGCCGAGTTTTTCAGCCCAAAAATTGGGCTGAAAAGTCCCCCCCTCGGCTTATACGCGAGTCAATACGGCCCCCTAAAAAGTTTGGCGCCCCCACCTCACTTTCTGGGCCCCCCCGCATGCAGCGCTGCGCATATACATTACCTGTCTAGGAGCTGTCACCCTCCGATGGCGGATCGCGGCTCCCGGCTCCGGGCTCCATCTTCCTCGCTGTCTTCCTGCTTGTCAGGTGACCGGCCGGCGTCGCGATGACGTCATCGCTATGAGCCCCGGTCACAAAGCAGGAAGACAGCGAGGAAGATGGAGCCCGGAGCCGGGAGCCGCGATCCGCCATCGGAGGGTGACAACTACTAGACAGGTAATGTATATGCGCAGCGCTGCATGCGGGGGGCCCAGAAAGTGAGGTGGGGGCGCCAAATTATGAGGGGGGCCCTGCTGGGGCCCTGTATACTACCACTGGGGCTATATACTACCACTGGGGCTGTATACTACCACTGGGGCTGTATACTACTACTGGGGCTGTATGTATACTACCACTGGGGCTATATACTACCACTGGGGCTGTATACTACCACTGGGGCTGTATACTACCACTGGGGCTGTATACTACTACTGGGGATGTATGTATACTACCACTGGGGCTATATACTACCACTGGGGCTGTATACTACCACTGGGGCTGAATATACCACTGGGGCTGCTGTATACTACCACTGGGGCTGTATACTACTACTGGGGCTGTATGTATACTACCACTGGGGCTATATACTACCACTGGGGCTGTATACTACCACTGGGGCTGTATACTACTACTGGGGCTGTATGTATACTACCACTGGGGCTATATACTACCACTGGGGTTGTATACTACCACTGGGGCTGAATATACCACTGGGGCTGCTGTATACTACCACTGGGGCTGTATACTACTACTGGGGCTGTATGTATACTACCACTGGGGCTATATACTACCACTGGGGCTGTATGCTACCACTAGGGCTGAATATACCACTGGGGCTGCTGTATACTACCACTGGGGCTGTATACTACCATTGGGGCTGTATATACTACTGGGGCTGCGTGTATACTACCACTGGGGCTGTATATACTACTGGGGCTGCGTGTATCCTACCACTGGGGCTGCTGCTGTATATACCACTGGGGCTGCTGCTGTAACACTGCTGGGGCCTGTATATACCACTGGGGAGGCTGCTGTATACCACACTGCTGGGGGCTGTATACCTGTGCTGGGGTCCACCCTCGGCTTATACACGAGTCAATAAATTTTCCCAGGTTTTGGGGGCAAAAGTAGGGGGGTCGGCTTATACACGGGTCGGCTTATACACGAGTATATACGGTAATTGATAAAAGAAAATAAACTAATAACACTTCTATTTTTAAATGCAATCTTACTTTACAGCAATTGTTTTCGAGACCTGCCTTAACCTGGGCATGGCAGTAACTTTTCCAGAGTATATGCTGAACACACGCTTTAGATGTCTTAGCTTACTGGGGTCCCGAATTAGTTCTTTGCAATGCCAATAACAGACTCCAAAACCTTTAGGGCAGAGTCTCGCATTTTTTAGTAATCAAGTCTCTTGACACTGTCCACTGTCTTTATCTTGCCGTATGAGGATGTAGCCTATACATTTAAAATTCTAAAATTCCTTAGCTAACAAACAAGCAGATGTGCATATATATCTTTTCTACAATTTCTGATCACTGGAGTTTGTTCATTGACAGTATCAAGTGCTGGAAATGTACTGAACAATGTGCAGTACCCAGCAAGGTAAAGGATACCACTAAAGAAGCAGATTCTCGAAGGATTAAGAAAGCATCTAGCCAGAACAAACCTTGCTAAATGGGTCCCTTGACACCAATTTTCCCTTTCTTTGGTGCAGCCAATCCACTTTATTTTATTGATCGACTACACTACAAACGACTCCCAACCAACCTTCTGAGGTCATAATATATGAGGCCCCCTCAGCAACTGTAACACGTACCTTCTAACCAGTTTCTCCTTTTGTGCATTAAAATATTATTTTAATGTATATGTTTTCATCCCAGTAGTAAGTAGATTATTTATGCTGTGGAGCATCTTGTGTAATCAAGATAAAGGTTTTTGCGAATCTTTCTGATTAGCATAACTGCATCTCTAGGTAGGACCAGGATTCACGGACATGCATAAAAGCTGGAGTTAGTGCTTAATGACTAGATATTTCTCTGTATTACAGGGACTCTACAAGAAGCTTTGCATGTTCTTTCTTTTTTTCTCACAAACAGGCATTTGTATGCATGTGTAAAACATGCAGCCAAGCAGAAATTAAACTCTCTAAAAGACACAGCTGTACGACATTGCAACAAACCATCCGGAGCCGTTATATTTCAATAAACATCAAATCTAAGATTTCCAATGCAAATGGAGACGGTGTAATCCACAAATGCTTAACGACACTTCCTTACTTTACTTTTTGTTTCTTTTAACATTTTGGTAATCATTTTTTTTATCCCTATTAACAAACCCACATCTTTGTGGTGTAACTGGTAAGGTTTCCTTATTGTATTTAATATCCTTATATTTTGCAATGGGTATTTTGGCTCCACTAGCTCCTGCATTGAGAAAATTGTGGTTGGTTAAAACATGTATAAATTTTCCGTTGTCATCTTTCTTTCCGTTCCAATGTAGTGTTTAAGCAAATTCGGACTTGTCAAGGGGTGGCAATAGCGGACGAGCGGAGTTGTAATAGGATGGCAGAGATGGGCTAAGGGAAACTGGGTAGCTAGTCTGACCCTGTAGACCAGGTGGGCAACTCCAGGCCTCGAGAGCCGTACACAGTCCAGGTTTTCTTGATATCCTTAGCATTTGACAGTTGGAATCATCACCTGTGCAGGAGATTAAATTACCAACTGTCAAATGCTAGGGATATACAGAAAACCTGCACTGTGTACGGCCCTCGAGGCCCGGAGCTGCCCACCCCTGCTGTAGACTATGGTCCCCTAGCTGACTCTGTCCCCAGAATTACCTCTAAAGGTGAGGATGTCTGGTCTGCTACCAATGCCCTGCTTCTGACCAGCCTTGGGCTTATTTAATGGCCGCCTGGGAGTAGACAACCGCATCACCTGACGCACACACCAGCTTCTCACCTAAGGAGTCACAGCTAGACCATGGGCAGCTAATACTGCTACAGCTACTGACATTAACCCTATAGGTACCAAGATAAATAAACACATTTAAACTACTGCAAAGCTGTTCCCAGAGACTGCAGAGCAGACTACACATGCCAGTACTGTTAAAGAAGATCTGTCACCGGATTTCAAAATACCAACGGCATACATTATTAAACAAATCTCTTAGACCTGATGGGACTGGAGTAATTACCGTAATGCAAGTCAAATGGTGTAAAATCCTCAGATTAAAATGAGCATTTTATGAGTCCAACTAGAGCAGGACTCATAAAATGATCATTTAATATTATGCAATGATTTTTTCACAAAGGGTTCTACATTTTTTCTAGGATGCATTTTTACAGTAAGTACACTAGCCTCATCAGGTTTAAGGCAACTATTCAGTAATGTAAGAAGGTTATATTATGAAATTTGGTGCCAATACCATTTAAAAATAATTAAACATAGTCTCCAGTGTAATGAACCAGCAAACGTGCAGCTAAACACTGATGAACACTCATGTGGGGTTTTAAAAGCCGTAGCTCCCAGTTGGAAATCCTGCCATGTAAAGGATTAGCATATTAAAGAATTCGGTCCAGTTTCCTACTGGGTTACACAGTACAAAAAATATTGTGCCAATTAGCTAATAAACATGATCAAATAAAACAGCGGACTCATAATTATGAGGCTGCTCTGTGTTTGCGTATATACGGTAGCCTGTCAGCCATAGCAGAGAAAAGCAGTGCTCCCCTTAGGAATAATTATGGGTCAATTACATTTTTTGATCGGTCCTTATACCTATAAACGTTTATCTGTTATATGCTGTCCTTAAATAGTGCAACATATTAAGCTAATATCAGCCTAAAAAGGTAACTTCAGGGTTTTTTTTATCAGTTGCCCAATCAGTAATGTGTGTGTGCTGTATGCATTAAATATACAAATACTTACCGGTCGCTGTCCTCTGCCGTTTTCAGCACTAGTCCGAGTCCTATCCTGCATAATGTGACTCAAGCTTTGAGTTTCTGGCTCATAGCAAACCACTACTTCCATCCTTTATTTAAACCCATGAGAAAGTCTAATTACGAGTCTCATAGACTTAACCTGAAAAATTGACCTCTAGTTTACACACAAAAAGCTGTGTGAGCCGGAAGGTCACAATTGTGGTCATGTGATGGAGGAGAGGAGCAGAGCGGAGCTGGAAATGGCAGTGGACAGCAAAAAAGGAGCAAAAAAATATTCAGGGCGGTCTTTTAAAGAGGGTCTACCAAGAATGATAATGTTTTCTTTCAATATATGGATTTATTTCCAGGGGGAAGAATATGCAGTCCTGATTATAATGCACATTGGCTACGTGGAACATTATTTTCATGTTCTGTTGGTGCAAGTTGATAATGCGCTAGAGATGCTTGCACTACTGGTATTTTGCAGGACAGGGTGGAGATGATGCCCAAGAAAAATAGTTTTGAAGACAATATCTATGGTACCTACACCTTTCCAACAAATTATGAGTGTCATACATGGCTCTGTCTCCACAGAAAGCCTCAATGATGGCCAATGTACTGAACTATACCATAACACAACCGTAAGATCATATTACACCTGACAGTTTGGAAAAAAACACATTAATTAAATCTACTCTAAAGATTAATGGGATTTTAAGATCTCCTCCTACTGTTTATAGCTCACCATATGGTAGTAACCCATAACCGTTTTATTCATATAATTTAGAATGTTTTTTTAGCACCACTTGTACAATAAACATGATGTATGTGGTCAAAAGTTTTAAGGATGCCAGTAAATATAATAGTACATGGAGGTGAAAGTACAGATTCTCAAGGATGGAGGTTATTTAAATAGCATAAAAGTAGTGTAAGGTGTAGAGTTATGTGAAAAATGTGTGAGTAATGTGCAAAGGTTCGGCTGAGATGCAGAAAATTGTCAGAAGATCAAGAATATAGTGGGAGAATCTCAGGAAGATGGAGCAGCATAATTGAAGGATTGTGTTATACTCCGGCAAGGGTCAAATTCAGACATTATAAGGCACCAAAGTAAGCACCAATGTTGGGGAGTATCATGCAAAAGAGGAAATCTGAGACTATATATAGAGCACATAGCCATCAAAGAATCCAAGAAACACTGAACATTTAGAATAAAAAAATCAATATACAAACAATTTGAGGTAGGAAAACCAGGTAATGGTGCCTATCGTCAAAACAAACTCCTATAAGAACATAGAAAAAACAAAGAGGAAATGGAGATTATAGCTCAAAAAAATGACAAGTTTAGGTTTATGTATAACTACATGTGCAATCATATATCTCACATTACAACATATATAAAAGAAGACGTTCCAGCGAGAGATATTCCGGTGCAGAATTTATTACGGTAAGTACATAAAAACCTCAATCCAACAGGAAGGCAATAAGTGCACAAGCCAACGTGTATCGACGGATGGCTATATGATATAGCCATGATTAAGATCATCGGTCGAAACGCGTTGGCTTGAGCACTTACTGCCTTCCTGTTGGATTGAAGTTTTTATGTATTTACCTTAATAAATTCTGCACCGGAACATCTCTCGCAGGAACTTCTTCTTTTAAATTCAACCTACCCGGAACCAGGGCAGTATCCTTGCGGAAGTGTGTCCAGACGGGACAGAATCTATATTATACTGGTGAGCTGTCTCCCCATCGCCATTTCCCTTGTTCACATTATTACAATATATACAACCCTACACATGAAGCATGGGTGGCCAGCCCATTTACATCGTACAGATAATGCACAATTTACCACAATATATAATTATGACTGCATATAACAGGGTAAAGTGCATTAGTAGAGGGAACTGAGAGTGACTAGTGCTATTAAATACACAGTTGTTTGCCAGAATCAAGAATAGCAGCATGTGAGAGGTACCAATACTGTACCAATAAAAGTTGCAGGAATGGAGACAGGACCCACCAGGCAGCAAATACCCCCTAAGACAAATGAACCCCAATGTACGTTTCACAATATTAACATAACATTGTTTTATCAGGGGAGGCCATTTCACTTTAAACATTTGTCCACCCATACCCGTAGATGAGACTAGTCCAGCTCTACTTCGCTTTTTCCATTGCTCTAGGTGATTGGCAGATCTCCTGCTATAGAATAGACCTGTGAAGCCCCTGCAGCTGCGCTGCGTAGAGATGAGCAAACATGTTCAGGGTAGGAGTTTGGATGCTTCACGTATCCACATCACTGGAGCAAACATCGCTGTGATCGTATACCCTTGGAGCTTTGTCCAGTGCTAACCTATTGCAGTGTTTGCGGCTCACACTGGGGGTAAAATCAGAGTTTTTGGCCGTAGTAAAATAAAAAAATAAATCCTCGCTCCTGCTCCCAGAGGGGGTTTGCTTATGGCTGATTGTATGTGGATGGAGATTTGAACTGCCCAATCACCTAAACCACCTAAACCTGAACTTCAATGGGCCCGCTATCTCTAGTGCTGGGAGATGTCAGGCAGGCACAAAGCCAGACTTAGCTATGGTCAAATGCTAGATATACAGTATATAGAGAGGAACTTCACCAGTTTGAGCCTGAAATAGTAGCTGCAGAGCCAAGTAAAACATAGTTTTCATTTTTTAAAATTTCTCCTCTGTGTTATGGATATTGACTTTTAAAGTTTGTTGCATTATGTATTTAAAATTCAACTGGACATTACCAGAGACATGTCTATGGGGGGTGTGCTTCTTCTGCATAACACAGACGAATTATAAGCATGCAGCAACACGCAGGAAAAAAAAAAAAGAACACCCTCCCACCTCTGTAGCTACCATGTAGAGATAGAGCTATGATATGCATCATTACAAACTCTTCTGTGTCTTATTGCACAGTGCTGTCTGTTTTAACCTCCCCCCACACTTACTGTCATCAGATGAGATTTGGAAGTGTTTACATTGACACATTACTCAGCTCAGTTATAACTATATACCAAGGGTCCGCAACATCTCGCTCACAAGCCAGTGATTTGTGGTGCACAGCTGTCCTCCAGCTTGCTGCATTAGCACCTCATCTCCAAATGGTGACTTTGGCGAGTAACCCCACATAGTAGAGCAGATCTGAACGGGGGTAAGGTAGGGACCCCTGGATTTTGATATACTGCCTCATTATGATATCTGTGGGAAAGCTATGGCTGTCATTATACCAGTAATGGGGGTTCTAGGTGTCATTATTGTGAGGGGGTGGATGCTGAACAAGACTAGCGCTCACTTACTGCTAAAAGTGGCTTGCGACCCTCTTTTAGAGCCGAATGTGACTCTCAATGTCAGAAAGGTTGAAAACCTCTGCTCTATACAGTAGCTGCAAAGATTAGTGAGGACAGGAGTATGTTTTCTTTTTTTCTTATGTGTGTTGCTACCCTGAATATGATTGGTAACCTCAATCAGTGTAAGAAGTACACACCTCCAGAGGCAAACTTTGCAACCAGACTTTGATTCATGCTGCCCACAGTTCTAACAGCATGAGAGGTTACTTTTAATCAGGAGAATTAATTTAGGGTCCAACAACATGACTGCTGCATGTGGCCAAAAGAACACTCCATGCATTGGGCCAATAAGTGTAAGGCTGGTTTCAGACTGGTGTTCCCCTCCGCAGCGTTCTGCGGAGGGGAATCGCCATATGTGCGCAGCCAGCGCAAGCCCCTATGTTTAGAATGGGGACGCACGGTGCTGCGCTTGACTGCGCATGACCGTGCGCACCCATTCACTGCCATATGTGATTTATACGCAGGCGAATGCCTGCGCACAAATCACACACTCTCGTCCGCACCAGGGACGCGACATGTTGCATTCCCGGTGCGGACGGGAGTGTTTGATCTGTGCGCATGCCTCCGCATGCGCACAGATCACTCATGGCGGGCAATGGGAGCACACGGCGGTCTGCAAGCATCTGCAGACACCGTGCGGCCCATTATAAAGGATAGGGCTGCCGTCTGCATGCAGACACTTGCAGATGTCCTCCGCAGAACGCTGCGGAGGCATCTGCAAGTGTGAACCCAGCCTAAGAGCTTGCTTTAACACTGAAATGTAACTGACAAACATAGCAATCATTTGTCACTGCTTGAGGGCATGATTAGGGTTACAATGCCACAGCTGCACCAAGGGACCCTACCCTTAACATACTATGATGACTTTGTGTAATAAAAGCACAAAGGGGCACTCAAAAGATAATGTGAAAGCAGCTTTTTAGTGAATATGTTACACCTATGGAGATAACTTATTAATTTGTGGGTGTCCATCAAAACGCTAGGACCCATATCATTTGGCAAATAGGACACTTTTATGCCCATGAGAATTACTTTTTTCGGCAGTCCCATTGAGAAATAATAGAGTGGCAATTGGGCATCAGACCTGTGCTAACTTTCTCAACAGGAATAATATTTCGCTGTTCTGCCATTCAGTGCGGACCACAACAATCAGTAAGTTATTACCAGACTACCCTTTTAAGTAAAAGGCGGGGGCAGTAACTCTTTCTTCACATATTTAACAAATAAAAACAGATTCCACTTCTAGGAAGCTTTGCATATAGCCATAACTGATATCGTACCATCATCTTGTGAAATCTCTAACTAAAATGCTATCATTAATTGATGCCATTACAATGTTTCTTTAGCTCAGATCTATTAAATCTTTACAAGCTCTTCTCTTTAAACTGAGTAGTAGGGATTCTACAAAGAATCAAATGTGTGAATAATAGAACAATAGGAAAAAAAAAATATTCATAAAAAAGCCAAAATCCAGCATTGTGTTTAATGATGCATTATCTCCAGCCTGAGAGAGCCCCGGTACTAAGACGCATCAGCTATTGTAGACGCAGAACATAAATTTAAAGTTCTGAATCAAAAGAAAAATAATCCAACAAGGTGAAATCTACAGGAAAACTTACACAAACCAAATGCATTTCTAGAAAATGATGCATATTTGGAGAATGTATTCGTATTCTAGCTCACCGCAACACTCTGGCTTTAATTCTAATGGAGCTCAGAGACCAGTCCTGTCACGACTCGGAAGCCCAACGTAAGAAAAAATGGAATGCAGCTGAAATATGAAGGATTTTTTCTTCATGGGTACTCATGAGTAAGAATGCATGTACCATCCGAAACGCGTCAACTTAGGTCCATGAATTTCATCTTCTGTATGCACTTTATCCATGAATACAAAGAAAAAATCCTTCATGTTTGAGCTGGATTCCATTTTTTCTTATGTTATATTTGGAAAATATATGCAAAAATCTGAGTCAGAGCAGACATTAGTGAACATGCCTGTAAGAGCATGTTCACTCTGACCACCAGACAGACTAAACCTTAAGAGTGGAAACACACTATCCTTTTAAGTCTCAGACGAGACTCGGATCAGTGACCCTGGACGGCCTCTCCCTCTCTGGACGGGAGTGTGGAGCTGCTTAGAAACAGAAGCAGCTGACGCTCCCATCCAGAGAGGGGAGAGACATTCAAGGTTACTCATCCGTGATATGTCCGACTTAGTAGTATATCACACGGTTAGTGTGATTCCACCATAAGGAAAAAAGTATATACACAAAACGTGTGAAAGTACACTGCAATAAAGAAATAAAAAGCAAGTGTTATAAAAACACAGGGTACTTAGTACATACGTTTTTGCAAAAAGGTACAAAGCCATCCCAACACGTCAACATGTCAAGGTGTACCCTGAGTGAGCGGAGTATTTATATCGCCTCCCATTGCTGTGTGTCCATTTTGGGACCCAGGTCACACTCTACATCCTGCCCCTTGAGAAAGCCGACGCGAAACACGTGTCGGGGCCTCTGAGACGGAGGCAGGAGAACACTGGACCCCCTGATTTGCACCCATGGGTAAGTGCTGACATGGTGCCTGTAGTTCGTTTAGTTAGATTGTGACTTGTGCACAGCGTCTCTGCTGCTGTCCACTAACTGAGCACAGGCGCACCAGTTTTGGCAACCAGGGTGAGGGTATACGTCCTCTCCTTCTCCTGTCTCCTTCTCCCACCTCCCTCTTTCCACACTGTCCTTGGTTACTTAATTACTCTTGCCTGTTTTGTACCACCATTTATTTAATAAATACTTATACACTGCAAATCTAGTGTGGACATTCAGGTGATTAACTCGGGTCACAAAAACATCTATGGTTCTCTTTCTTTGGTTAATACTCTACATCCTGCTTTTACTGAAGTCAGAAGACCTACGGGCAGGTTTTAAAATTGTTGGAGTAGGGAGCATCTCGAAGTGGGTACACCTTGACGTGATGGGATGCCTTTGTAACTTTATGAAAAAAAGTATGTATTAGGTACCCTGCATTTTTATAGCACTTGCTTTTTATTTATTGCAAAGTATTTTCGCACATTTTGTGTATATACTTTTTTCTTTAAGGTTTAGTATATTTGGAAAATGTTTTTTAAGGACATCAGCATCCAACAAAAATAACCATATCAGGTACTTTTTTGTATTTTTGACCTCTTGAATTATACTACATACTCAGATGAACTGTTACACCCCCCGCCGACAAATGGTCCACAGTTATGAACAATCTCATGGTCGATGGAATAAGTCACATAAAGTCTGCATGAAAAAGAGCAGCAACCACAATTAGGATTAATGCTTTACGCTGTAATGTTAATAAATGCACTTTAAAGATATTATACAGATTTATCTTTTTAAATGTGTTGCTCGTATCCATGATTTTATTTGGGAATAAAAAAAGAAACTTTTTTTATCACTAAAAGCTTTTGGAGCACAATTTTATGTCTAAAGGTTATTAGATAGACTTTCCTTCTTCACTAACACTTTTTCTTTTTTTTTTTTTTTACATTTTTTATTGTCATCTTAGTTACAAATTCTATTCTACTAAAGCTCCTCGTATCAATTTCAGACTAAAGGAGAAATATATATATATGTAGGGGGAATGTACCACCCCACAGTATTCGAAAAGATTTTAAGTGGAAAAAGGTATTTAGTATTTTTAATAAGCATCTTCAATAGTATTGAGCTAGTTTCTTTGTTCATATCACAAGATTAATTATGCTGTCAAGCACTTTCAAGGCCTGCTTAACAAAGATTCAGTGATATAATGGTGTGCTTTGCAATGCCTTTTTTTTCTGCATAGCAATCACAATCAGCATTAAACAATTTAAAACCCTTTCACCAGCCGGAAGTTCTGAAGTGGCTTTTAATCAACAAAAGTAATTTTGCAAACAACTAGCTGTACAGCAACTTCTGTTTAATATATGTTTACTAATTCATAATATTCGCACATTTTTATTTTATTTATTTAAAAAAAAAGAAGAAAAAAACAGGCATTGTTTAAGGGAAAAAAAGAGTTTGTGAAATACATGCACAAAAGGGGAAGTGGAACTTTAGAAGACGAGAAAATATTCAAAAGGAAAGAACAATAATAACAAAGAAGATAGCCGATTCCGGGGTCCATTTCTGTCCAGGGCTATGGAGCTGGTAAGCCAAATCACAGACTCCGACTCCTCAATTTCCCTGACTCCAAGTCCAACTCAGACTCCATGACTTCAACTCCCTCTTACATGGTTCATGTTTAAGTGATACATTTATTGAAGTATAATGCGAACATCAGGCTTTAATCATTATTATGATATGATAATCAAGATATTTAGATAGAACATAATAATATTCAGCACATACGGCATTGAACTACTGTACCCAATTTATTATATATTGTAGGAGTCAGAGTCGATCCATTTTATACCGACTCCAAATCTGACTCCCTCGTACACGGCTCATGTTTAAGCGATACATTTATTGTAGTACAATGTGATCAGGCTTTTAATTATTATTATGATACAATAATCAAGGTATTAGATAGAACATTGTAATAATTCATAATAATATTTACAACATACGGCATTGAACTACTGTGCCCAATTTATTATATATTGTAGGAGTCGATCCATTTTATACCGACTCCAACTCTGACTCCCTCATACATGGCTCATGATTAAGTGATAAATTTATTGTAGTACAATGTGATCAGGCTTTTAATCATTATTACAATACAATAATCAAGGTATTAGATAGAACATTGTAATAATTCATAATAATATTTAGTACATATGGCATTGAACTACTGTACCCGATTTATGATATATTGTAAGAGTCGGAGTCTGTCCATTTTATACCGACTGCAATTCTGACTCGCTCATACATGGCTCATGTTTAAGTGATATATTTATTGTAGTACAATGTGAACATCAAAGACAATGATGGGAGTGCTGGTGTGTCACGGTCCGCGCTGCTGTGGTATGGAAAAACTCACCAAAGAACCAAGATAGTTATCATCCTTTATTTCCTCCTCTCTCCTACGCATTTCAGCGCCACACCCGGCACCTTCCTCAGGGACATCCGTGTGTGGCGCTGAAACGCGTAGGAGAGAGGAGGAAATAAAGGATGATAACTATCTTGGTTCTTTGGTGAGTTTTTCCATACCACAGCAGCGCGGACCGTGACACACCAGCACTCCCATCATTGTCTTGGATTCTAACCACTATCCAGTGGTCGGTGGAGGTCCTGCAGCAGCTGGAACACAGATTCCAAAACGCCTTCAAACCAGTTGTGGGGATCACAACTGGATCAGGTGAGCAGCTTCATAGCACCACCAGCATACACAAGTGTTACTAGTGATAGGGCACTATTGCGCCTCTTGTCCCCCTCCCTATTTTTCTTTTCACAATGTGAACATCAGACTTTTAATCATTATTATGATACAATAATAATTCATAATGATAATATTCAGCACATACGGCATTGAACTACTGTACCCAATTCATTATATATTGTAGGAGTCAGTCTATGACTCTATGTTATACCGACTTCAACTCCAACACCCTCATACATGGTTCATGTTTAACCCCTTAATGTCCAATGATGGCTATATCCGTCATGGCTTTGAACTGTCACTGCATGTAAATACTCTATTTGGTCAAAGAAATGCAGAAAATATCATCCTAAATTTACTACATGAAGTCCAATATGTCATGAAAAATCAGTCTTGGAATGACTAGGATACGGTGAATCATTCCAGAGTTATAAACTCATAAAGTGCCATTGGTCAGAATTGTAAAAATGAGGCTTGGTCCTTAAGGAGTTAAGTGATAAATTTATTGTAGTGCATGGTAACACCAGGCTTTTAATCATTATTATGACAGAATAATCAAGATATTTAGATAGAACGTGATGAGCGAGCATTAAAATGCTCGGGTGCTCGATGCTCTGGTCGAGCACTTCAAGATGCTCGGGTGCTCGAACGAGCACCGAGGCCAATGCAAGTCAATGAGTGATAGGCTCCGCCCACAGACATCCGGCTATAAAATGAGTGTTTCTGGGAAAGGGCGGGAGGGGGGGCTTTTTGAAATCGTCACAGCATATGCAGCATACAACACCTTGCTGTGCCCCCCAGAGGGACCCTAACAATCAATCTGCTCTCTGTGAGGTGCCAGCTCACTGTGTGCACTGAAGGGAGCTGTATACTTGTGTCACATCGATAATGATTAGTGATGAGTCCGAGCACCTTGGAGGTACTCGGTGCTCACCGAGCATCCCGAGTACCGGGATACTCGTGTGAGTATCGAGTAGCAGCGAGCATGCTCGCTCATCACTAGATAGAACATAATAATTCACAATAATAATAATATTCAGCACATACGGCATTGAACTACTGTACCCAATTTATTATATATTATCTCCAACTCTACCAAAATGGTCCTGACTCAGACTCCCTCATACTTGGCTCATATTTAAATGATACATTTAGTGTAGTAAAATGTGAACATCAGGCCTTCATCATTATTATGATACAAGAGTCAAGATATTTAGATAGAACATAATAATAAGTAATAATATTTAGCCCATTCCATATTGAACTTCTGTAGCCAATTGAATATATATTGTAGGAGTTGTAGTCAGTGTATTTTATACCGACTCCGACTCCACGCCTCTGACTCCACAGCCCTGTTCCTGTCTGTTCAAGCATGTGACATTATCACAGCAAATTTTTTTTTTAGCAAATTTAACTATTTTATTTTTCTGTGCCTTATTGGGTGCGCACTAAAATCTACTAGGATAGATAATATTGTAAAAAATGATCCAACATTTTCCCCTTCTTTGAGACAGAATTACATTACACTTCTGTCATTTTCTCCTGCCACATTTATAAATGAAACTAACCTGCTAACGACACCTTTAAAACATTCATTTTTTTTTAACTGAGGCAGAAAAAAAAAACAGATGCTAGAAGCTTTAATTTGTAGGATCTCTGCATGTAGTAATTAGCAAGTTGGAATGTGATTTTTATGCCGTAAATCTCTCGCGTTTGACACCATACTAACCCTAGAGAGAAGTGACCCTAGGATACAATGCCACAGGACACGTGGAGCAAATCTTGTCATAAGAAATAACAGGGTCAGAAGACACTGTTAATGAAGTCATAGCAACTGGTGTAAGAGCCAATCAGAGAAAGCAACTGTCCGTAAATGAGGATATAATTAGCAGAAATAAAAAAAAATAATATGCTTTGGTTTGATACTTGGAAAGCCAGTAATGACAGCGATGACTAGATACCATACCAAATTCCTAAAGATTAGACAAATAAAGAACATCTAATTAGCAAAACACGGCTTTTATCGTAAGAATAAAAGGAGGGAGGAGCAAGGCTGGATTCTCACAAAGGAAATATACATTTCTACTAAATGACACGCATGCCCTTGTAATACCTATAGGCACAAATTAACTGTTGTGCACTATGAACCACACCTCGGTGTCGAACATTTTTTTCATATATGACATTATAATAATGATCATTGACTGCTACGTGTAAATTGTATTTTTTTCCCGTATGCAACAATAACCCATTAAAATCTGGCATTTTTTTTTATATAAATTGGTCATTAATTGCCCTGTCTATACGCCTTTTATTATTAAAAAAGGATCCAAATCCTTGAATTCTTTAGCTGTGTCTTTTTTTCCAATTAAAAATTACATGAAGAAAATCAGTAGTTTTGTCAAGAGCTTAATTAGTATTGATATTTCCTGGTTATTATTGCGCACGGTTTCTTTTATTATTTTGGAACGTGGCATAGCGACAGGCCTATTTTTATATATAATTGTGACAATTAACCATGTATAGTGAATGCTCCGGCTTACGATTCGTTGTCAGTGAGCTGCTATTGTTGTACACCCGTGTAAACACCGGGCGTAATTTATGGCCGCATAGCTTTGGAATGTCTATAACATTAAAATACTTATAGTACAGCATTTTTTAATTAAAACTATTCATCAGGGGAAGTCCAGGTATCATGCATCTCCTTCTTTGCGGTGGGGGGTTCTGGCGGTGAGGCCGAGCAAAATGATAGTGCAATAAAAACAGTATTTGTCTAGATTCATAGAACTTAGATAAAAATGTTTGCAAATGCATTCAGGAAATTAATTTAAAAACTTTGTTCATAAACATTAGAGCTGCCGTTGATTACATGTGTGTAAATTAGAAAAAAAAAATGATATTGCATTCTTGCATCCCTATTAGCTTTGATTCAAATGGAGATTGTGCCGACAAAACAGATCTCAAAATGTCTTATGCTCTAAATATCTACCATATGTTCAAGGTTTCCATATTTCGACAGTATTTGTGAGACATGCAAAAGAATTGTGATACAAATACCGGCAGAGTGTACATTGTATTAAAACTAATAGATAAGATATGGAAGGATAATCAATAGAATATTATGGCCATATGTTTCTCTGATACTTCAAACTTAACTTTTTATTACCAAGTGGGAAATCCATGATAAAGAGATATCATCACCCTTCTTGCAACTGTAGGCTAAACGTGTCCAACTTTGCAACCTAGAATGGCGGTTTGAGACAATCGGTGAGGTATTACTATTAAAGGGAACCAACCAGCAGGATTTAGAGCTATAAAGTGAAGCCGATGCCTTACAGGCACTGGAATGCTGAATGCAATCATACCTTTATTTGAATGATTCCATGTTTGATTGCAGAGAAAAGTGTTATAAAACACATGGAAAACAGGGCAGCAGATGATTGATGTGTGCAGCACTGTGTCACTATTTGGGTATTTTTTTTATTACTTCCCTGTGGGCATACCTTTTGGTTGTAAGCCAAACCCTTCCCCCTCCCTCTCATTTGTAGTTTCAGTTCCAGTACTTTCAGATGAGAAGAAGAGGGGAGGGTTTGGCTCACCGACGAAAGGCATGCCCACAGGGGAGTAATAAAAAAAGAGTAACCCCAAATAGTGATGTAGTGCTGCACACATCAATCATCTCCTGCCCTGTTTTCCAGGAGTTTTATGACACTTTTCACTGCAATCAAACATGGAATCATTCTAGAAAAGGTATGATTGCATTCAGTATCCCAGTGCTTGTAAGGCCCTGACTTCACTTTATAGCACTAAATCCTGCTGGTTGGTTCCCTTTAACAGGGTAATATAACTCATAAAAAAGTGTTTTTTTTGTTGTTTTTTTTTAAACCCTACATGCGTATCTCTTCCTCCAACAGTCGAATAATGACCCTTTAGCGGTATTCAGTTCTTTGAAGGCAGAATGTGACTGCTACAACCAATCAGTGACTGTAGTTGCCAAAGGTTGGCACAGTGGCTTAGTGGTTAGCACTGTAGCCTGGCAGCGCTGAGGAACTAGGTTAAATTCCCACCAAGGACAACATCTGCAAAGGAGTTTGTATGTTCTCTCTGTCTTTGCGTGGGTTTCCTCCGGGCACTCTGGTTTCCTCCCACACTTGAAAGACATACTGATAGGATATTTAGATTGTGAGCACAATGACAACAGTATTGTAAATGTATGTAAATCACTATGGAATTAATAATGCTATAAAAATGAATAAATATTATTATTATTATTATGTGCTCTACCATTAGAATCATGGCTCCTATCATTGAGTGGTGCCGCCAGTAGTACTGCATATAACATCTGTGGCAACTCACATGGTGGCCATTTGTAGAGAAAGTCTGCTTGAGGGTCAATGCTGGATCTTAAGAGTTGGGGGGGGTCTAAGAATAGCTGAGTAGTGTATCTTTTTTTTAATTATGTTGGATAGTCCCTTTTATATATTAATTCATTGTGTATTGTAGCTGTTTTGCTCTAACCCAAAGTCAGATAACAGAATCACTAGTAAGGTCCAAATCAAGACTTTAGGCCCTTAGATAATGAGCGCTTCAACAAAAGAACGCATACTGCTTAGTGGGCAGAATATTCTGTTTATTTCCCTGTGAGTAAAGGGTGTGCCATTTATATGGATGCACCTAAATAAAATGGAATGGTTGGTGATAGCAACTTCCTGTTTGTGGCACATTAGTATGTGGGAGAGGGAAAACTTTTCCAGATGGGTGGTAACCATGGTGGCCATTTTAAAGTTGGCCATTTTGGATCCAACTTTATTTTTTGATGATTCAGATATCCAGTGGCATTGAGGTTTCCATTGATGAAGAATGGCCTCACTATCTTTGTACCCCATATACCACACCATACCATCAATTTTTGTGTTTCATCAGTCTTGGAGGGATCTATCCACTGTGGTTTAGTGTCAGACCAATAGCGGAGGTTTTGTTTGTTAACTTCACCATTCACAAAAAAGTTTGCCTCATCCCTCATCTGAAGGCAATTGTCTATGCTGTGAAGATACGAGATGTGCAGCATCTGAAACAACGGATACTGGAAGCCTGTGCAGCATTTCTTCTGCGGTGTTGCTATCAGTGTGTCAAGAGTAGGAGAAGAGGGTTACATTGACAATCCAACACAATGGGCAGCACTTTGAACACATTTTATAAGTGGTCATAAACTTGTAAATAACTCATGAAAGAATAATGTTACGTTAAAACCAAGCACACTATTGTTTTTCTTATGAAATTCTCAATAGGTTTGATGTGTTACATGACCTTCTTCCCATTGAAAAAAATAAAGTTGGATCCAAAATGGCCAACTTCAAAATGGCAGCCATGGTCACCACCCACCTGGAAAAGTTTGCCTTCTTCCATATACTAATGTGCCACTAACAGGAAGTTGATATCACCAACCATTTCCATTTTATTTAGGTGCATCCATATAAATGGCCCACCCTGTAGTTTTCTTATACTATTTACAGACAAAGTGTAACACTGCATGCAACATTTCCATTTCCAGCCATCCCCTTCTCAGACATATGTTATGATAACTTTTATTTATCATGCATTTGACAGTAAACTACCCATAACACAGTTTTTTCAAATAATTGCATGTGAGATAAAAAAGAATTAGAAAATGAAATCTTGAATATGGGAATATGGGACTATAGGAGTAATTACTACTAAACCAAATGTAGAATAGAGAAAAAAACATAAACCTTTCTATATCATATGTTTCAGGTTGCAACTTTCGATAATACACATTTTAATTTTTGTAAAATTTGTGATCTTTAAACCACTACTTACATTACTTTTTTTATGCAAGACGAGAGGGTCTGATGGCAATACAAAGGCATGCGCCGCATGATAGAAGCAAATGGAAAAGTACAAAAATGTGTCCAAAAGTGAACACAGCTTCACTGGAAGAATAAGGGTAGGGAACCCTTCAAATACAGATGTCAGGCAGAAAACGAAAAAAAAATGTGGTACACACATTCCCTGACCAATAATTTGACTTCAAGTGGTTGACTATTTTGACTTATACACACTATAAAAGTGGGATTCCTACTTAAAGACCCCCTTAAATGACTATCAGATGGACCTTGGCCATCTATGGACATAATCAAAGGTACCTTATACTTGCTAAGGCCGGTTTCACACTGCGGTGTGATCCGATCCGGGGCTATCAGGGGGTGAACCTGACAGCCCCGGACCGGATCTGGACACAGAACCGGAGGGCCAAATATGCCCTCCTGTGCGATGTGCAGCCGGATGCCTCAATTGCAGCCGCAGCTGCTGATAATTCAAGATCGTGGCTAGCAGGGAGCTAGCCGTGGTCCTGAAATTACAGCAGCGTGCAGCCGCCGGTGTCCGGTTGCCGGATCGGGGCAATCCGGCATCATAGACTCCCATGGGAGGGAGCACAGGATTGCCCCGGATCCAGGAAGATCTGATTTGGGGAGATTTTTCTCCCCAGACACAAAAATACTGCATGCTCCGATTTTGAGTCCGGAAGAAAAATCCGACTCCTCCCGGATTCACCCGGTCACATGAAAACCGGATGGCAGAGAGCTGCCATCCAGCTCCATAGGATAATATGGGGCTAAAATTCAGTCTGGGGCTGTCCGGTTTACACCGGACAGCCTCGGATCGGATTAAACCGTGGTGTGAAGCCGGCCTAAGCAGTAACAGAGGCTGGGATGTCTTGCAGATACCACAAGAATATACGTTACCTCCTGCATCCCAGTTAGAAGCCTCTCACCCAGCCAAATTAGATCTCATACTATGCACTCAGGAAGGGACAATACCCCAAAACACCATGTCTACAAATTGAAATTCCGGTTTGGCATTTACCATAGGTCATAAGGCAAAGCTCGTTAAAGGATTGAAATTGACTTTTAGGATTGCTGCTTCCAATAAGTACCTCTTTAGTTCAAGACCTCTTCCCCCTATGAATGGACTGTTTTAATATTTGATCACAAGGTAAAAATAGATGATTAGGCGATATGCACACTGGTCATTTTTTATTTGGTCTTGGTGCTGCATTTTCTTTGTAAACTGTAGAAAAAACGGATCCTCTTTGTTTGCAAAAAATGCATTACCAACGCATCATCCATTTGTGTTGCCTTTTTTGCTCCGTTTTCCTAATGCTGTGCTTTTGCTTTTTCAACGCAGAAACACTGTACTATTCCTAAAGGGGAAGGGGGGACATGGAGGCACACAGACAGATACACATATACTTTATTACATTCCTCAATGTTCAGCAATGAGTTATTTACGGGTATCGTGCTTACAGAACCATGGTCATGTGACTCGCAGGCTGAGTCACATGGGCAGGTCCTGTCAGTATCATACTCGCAGGTCCTGCCGATACCCAGTAGGAACCCATCACCAGGGCTCACCGGAGAGGATAAGTAATTGGTGTGTTTGTGGTGTGGAAAGCATAGTAAAAAAATATCACAAATGGACTGTGTGAATACAAATCTGTTTGTGATGCTTATTTTTAAGTAGAATGAAGTGAATTGAAAAAGCACTGCAGAAAAACGGAGAACTAATTGATGGTCAGTATTTTCTGGATGCGGCGACTACACCCAGTAATGGAGCAGTCAAAAATACAGCGTCTGCATAGCAAGTTAACAACCCCATTCACTTTGATGGCAGACGCAGTGACTGATCCATTTTTGGTGGCTTTTAAAAAAATAAATAAATAAAAAAACGCAACACCAAAAACAGATCAAAACCGACCAGTGTGAACATGCATGACTGCGTATAAAAAGGATAAGGTGAAATGCATCAACACTGGAATGTACATTATTAAATCGCGTTTTCTGGGGCTTAACATTCAAGGACAATCCTAACGCTGACTATACATAAAAGGTTAGGATAGGTGAAAATGAAATTGCTCAATTGTATGACAGACTGCATCCACAAATCACCTGACTATCCAAACACTGATGTGCCATATCAATTACAAAGTGTAATAAGCTTGTACAAAATGGCGAATGAGTGGTCAATTACGTCAAATATCATTCTTTTCAGGTAATAATGACAGTAAAAAAAATCCAAATTGAAGGAAATTGAATTGTAAGTTACAATTGGCTAAAATAGTCTAAAGGCCACGTCACACGCTTCAATCTTGTGAACGATATCATTTAAGTGATCTGGAATTTTGACCGCTTGAGTGATATCGTTTGTGCGTCGTTGCGTGTAATTGAGCGATCTTTAAGTGAAAAATCGCTTGATTGTTTGGTCAAGATTTGTGAGCAGGACCTCAAATCCGTCGTTCATCGTTCAATTAACCTGCGTTCAAGCTGCTGCATCGTGCTGTGTGACACCTCTCAGACAATCTCATTTTCGATTTTGCCTATTCCTGACGCTAGATGGAGTCAATCGCGGCGCGTTGCCAAATTTAACATCGTTAAAGACATCTATGCTTGTGATACTGCACAAATGATATGAATACATTGTTCGAGCGATCTCAATCACGTGACTTTTCAGCCGATATCGTTCATAAGATTGAAGCGTGTGACACGGCCTTAAGACTATGTTCACACTGGACCTTTTTGATCTGTTTTTGGTGCTGTGTTTTTTTTTTTTTTTTAAACGGTACTGAAAATGGATCAGTCACTGCATCTGCCAGCAAAGTGAATGGGATTTTCTATTTGCTGTTCAGATGCTGCGTTTTTGACTGGTGCGTTAGTGGTGCAGAAAGTGCATCCAGTAAACGATGAGCGTCAATTATTGCTCCATTTTCTGCTGCGCTTTCCACACCACTAACATCAAATTACTTACCCTCCCCAGCGATTCCATGGTGAGCCCCAGGCGATATCTTCTTTCCAGGCATTAGCAGGACATGTGGGTAGTTGAGTACAGTATTAACAGGCCCTGTTACCAAGTGACTCAGCCTGAGAATCATATGGAGCAAAGTCTTGTAAGTACTTGTATGCCCAAAGGTCCTGCCGATGCCTGGGAGGAAGATATCACCGGTGATCACGATGGGATCAACAGGGAGGGTAAGAAAGTGTGTGTCTTTGTCTGTACATCTGTCTGTGTTCCCTGGCACAAATGGATGATGCATTTGTGATTTATTTATGTAAAAAGATGATCCTTTTTGGTGCAGAGACTGCACCTAAAATGGTTCAACAAAAAACAGAACACAAACTCTCTATCTGAATGAGGCCTAACCTGGCATTTTTATCTGAATTTAGTGTACCAGTGAAATCCAACCTTTTTTTTTAGCAATACTGCAACCCTCAAAAAACAGCAATTAAAAAAAAAAAAATTTCTTTTCAGTTATGCTTGGTAGAAGATTTCTTAACAAAATATAGTTGTATCTGTGGTGTGTAATTGCTGCAAGATATACAGAGAGAAAAGTGAAGATTTGCTCATGAGAACAGTGTGTGCATTATATTGACAAACAGCAGATCTTGCATATTGAATTTTAGTAATGAAAAGGAGAGAGAAAAAAAAAAAGTAGTAGTATCATTAGGAAAAACAACTCAGCAAAACAGATAATCCTTTAAAATCATTGTGTGATGTTAGGGAAGATTTAAGACTTCTCAACACAAGACTGAAACATTCCGGGCTAAAATCAAAGCTAGGTAGCAGCTACCTCACCCATCATTGAAACAGATGAAACCTCTCCAGAAACAGACATAAATCATAGATCTTTCTTCCAATTGACACGTTTCCTTCCAGATAGTTTTGAATTAATGTGCGTGCAACTCGGATCATCAACTAGAAGCGGACTTCCGAAAACAAAAGCCCTAAACGTCTTCTCTGACAGTATGATCAAAGCTCTCTAATAGAAGATATAGATTCCTCCTTAGCCAGGTAGGAGAGAATTTGTATTATATATAAAAAAAAAGATGTAATCATTTTTAATACTACTTTAATTTTAGAAAGACTTGATAATACATCTTTTTTCTTGTTTGTTACAGATTGTGATTGTAACAATAGACGTTATTTTCTAATGATTTATGGCCGACTATGCTTAATTCTATAGTAAAGACTTTGGTAGAATTGCTGAAAAGGACTAGTGTGATTTCAGCAAGTACATCTCATTTGTGCTTGAAGAGAATGAGGGGAAAAATGCCGTAATGTGCAAAATAAAATCAGTTATTCCCAAGAACCATAACATTGTGCTGATTGTAGAGACCTGATTTTCACTATTGGAACATCTGTTTGCAGTCTTTCCTGAGCGTTCTAGTGTCCAGAAACTTTCATTTGTCTCGGCAATTAATCTTTAAGATTTTTTTTTCTGTGTGTAACTTCTGCTAAGTTATATTTGAGTGGTTACACAGCTCAGTACAGATAAATGCATTTTAATGGATAGAGGTTGCTTTAGGAATAAAATATATGAACATAACACACACATTTAGTACATACATTACTGATCCAAACTGTAAAGCAATGAAGTCACTTGGACAAAATATTTCAAAAGTATCTAATAAATCCCTATTAATACTAATGGAGACTGTGTTTCTGGAACACATTTTTAAAGGGTTTGTATCAAGTTAAAATGATCTCTAAAATATGACTGCTGAGATCCTCACCGTCCCGAGAATGGTTCTCCACTAAGCCAAGTCTGAGCGGAGATTGAGAATGTACACCTCTGCTCCATTTTCTCTCTATGGGATTGGTACAGAACTCTAATCAGTTAGGGATTTGCAAAAAGCATCCTGGTAATTAGTATGGTTCCTAGTGATCGAACCCCCAATGATCAATAAATGATCCCCTTTTCCATGAGCTGGAAAAAACATAAGCTTTTGGAAAATGATTTAGGTTATCATGATCTCGAGAATGGTTCTCCACCAATTCTCATTTGAATAAAGATTAATATGTCCATTTCTGCTCCATTTTTTTGCAATAGCACTCCATTTAATTAGGATGTTTAAAACGCTATTCTTGGAAATAGTGGGGGGTGCCAGCAGTTGGACAATATGATCAATAAATTATCACCCTTTTCTTATCAATTGGAAGAAACTTATAAGCTTAGATCAAACACTTTAACGAGATTGTCCAATACTAGGACAAGTTCTTCAGATTCCACATGCCCTCCCCCCAGGTAAAATAAAAGAGCCTGTACTCACCTCCTATGATGAAAGTGTTCCAGTGCTGTCGGTAATCGTGGTTTGGAGCAACATTACATTGTGACATGATGAGAGTCCCGCGTCCAATCACTGCCGGCTTCTGTTTGTCTGTCTTTGGACCAAATGAGTTATTCAACAGAAAATGAGCGCTAACTCATTTGGTCCGAAGGCGCAAAGACAGAAGTTGGCGGTGATTGGACATAAACACCGAACCGCGGTTACCGACACCGCTGAAATGGCACCAGAACAGGGAGTACAGGACCTTTAATTTTAATGGAGGGGATGTGGAACAGAAAGGTTTTTCCTAGTAGGGAACAACCACTTTAAGTTAGTCATGATCACAAAATGGTTCTATAAACAGCACAGGCATGCAAAATTTGGAATTATGAAAATGCTTTCAAATCCAATGACTAATTCTAGTTTTCTTATAACCTGATTTAATAAAAAAAAACAACAAAAAAAAAAAAACACTTCTATTTTTAATCATCACGTATGGAGTTTGCAAAAAACGTGCTTGAAATTGCAAACAAGTGAGATGAACAATAAAAATCTTTATTGTAGCCAAAATGTATACAATATTAAATATAAAAATGTATTGAACATTCTTTCTGCAACTTTATTGGAACTTAATTATTTGCCTTTTCTCTTCAAAGCTTCTCTTGATTCCTTTTCTATAATAGAGGGCCTGCAAACTTTATCTGTGAAGCATCTGGCAGTCATACCCATCATGTTCGCAATGCATTTACCTTGGTATTGTTGTTCCATCTGGATATCCTGATGAAATCTTTATTCTTGCTCTTGCTAACAGAACCAAAGTTTTTAGGAAAGTAGTCTAAATGGCTGTTATGCTCGCGAAAGCGAGCAAGAGGGAGTGGACCGTCTGGACCATAGTAACTGATCTTGCCCAGGAGAGGCGTAACTAAGTGACTACCTCACCTTCACTAGAATCTTTGATGGTGAGGATAGGCTACTACTTGTAGCTGCCAGGTGCTACTCCAGGAAATCATGGTACCTCGGCAGCTGGTCACAGGAATTGGGGATATATGCAAGAACAATCTTTAGTAAGGGTAGTTGCAGACTGGACAGCAGGTAAGACAGGCAGTTTGGGCTGGTACAGAGGGTATGGCAAAAGGACAGTTTCAGGCTGGTTCAGGCTGGTGCAGAGGGTACGGCAGCAGGACTGGTTCAGCAGGTAAGGTAGTATGGTCGGTTCCAAAAGATGCTTGTGGGAACAACGACACTAGGACTAGGATCCAGACACGAGTTAGGTACAAGCAAGGGACTCAGGAAACAAGAAAAGGATTGGGTACCTAGCAAATAGAAATGCACCTCTAGGAACAAATCATGTTGCTTAGGCATCTCCCATAGGGAAATGTGCCTTAAATACTCTGTACCTCTCAGCTAAAGGCTGAGAAGCTCTCTGGGTAAGACACACTGGCCTTAAAAAAAAGGGACGTGTCTCATACACATCCTAAGCTACAATGGGAATAGAAAAAAAGCAACTTCAAATTCATCAGACAATCCAAGGCTTTGAAAAGTTTCAGCATGTACACAACAATGGACTTAAATTTTGAATCTTTGCTGCTACCTTGAAATTTCACAGGTTCTTTACAAGAATTCCAATTCTCAACAGCTTTTAGTTTTGTTCCGAACACCTCATTCTTCAAGAGTTTCCAAATAATCAGACCCACTTCTTCAGTTTTGCTTTGGACAGTCCCTGAAACCTGCTAGACAGGAACTTAAAAGTCTCTCCTTATTTTGGTACAGATTTCATAAAGCGATAAGTTGGTTCAAACTTAATATGGAGTGGTGAAAGGAGAACTTCAACTAAACTTTACGCAACTGTGTTCTTAAGTCCAAAATGCAAAGATGTTCTCGTTAGCCAACTTTTTTCACTCTATTCCGGCTGTCCCATTCACTCAAAAAGCATTTTACCTCGTATATCCTGCTTGCTGCCCTCGTAGCAATGAGAGAACTTTCAGATCACCATATATTGACCATCATTAATCCCAGAGTTAAGTATATTGAGAATAAAGTCTAAATTCCTATTGCTTACGTTCAAGTGCACAGAATGTCCTAGAGGCACTGAAGCAAACTTGCTGCCATTGTGCAGTAGCACAGCATTCACACTGTTTTTTGGATGAATCAATTAAGAGTCTCCACTCGTTCACATTGTTGTTACACTCACAGGAGGTGAATATCTAAGGAGTGGACATACTGGACAACGGGGAACTTTGGCAGCTGAGCAAAGCAGGATGACAGCAGAACATCTTGGAGAAATCATCAGGTGTGCATGGACATCAGGCAGACATCATCTGGTAGAAGTCATCAGGCACGGATGATAGACAGACATCATCTGGTATTGGTATAGGTTGAAGTCATCAGGCAGGGATATCAGGCAGAAGACAGGATTTTGGTGCAGGGCACAGGCTGGCAGGTGCAGGACATGGGCTGGTAGTTGCAAGACACAGGCTTGTACCAGGACACAACACAGGCAGAACAGGTCCAGAAACAGACAGGAATACATAAGCGTTCAAGCACATCAGTAGTCACAGCACTGGTTGCAGGCAGAACTGGTGCTGAATACAGTCTGACCTGAGCAACAGGCTGGACCAACACACAGGGCTAGGATTAGAAACCTAATGAGTTGCTCGGGTAATGCATAAGAGGGAAAGGGATCTTTAGATACCTGGTGCCTCCCTGCGATAGGCTACAGACACCAATTCAAAGTGCATGTACCACCCCTTTAAGAGACAGTAAAATGCACGCTTGCGCACCCTTGGCTAGAGACTAGGAACCACAGCAAGACAAGCACAGAGCCTGGGCTTGACACAGGGTGGTACAGCAGTAAGGGAATCAGGAGGCAAGATGATAAGGTGGGCAAGGGCGATCAAGGAAGCTAGTCTGGACCTGGACTTGGGGTCCCTGACTAGCCCTGTTCCCAAAGGTACCTCTGAAGGTGAGGAGTTTTGGGCTTCCACCCTAGCTTTTTGCTCTTGATCAGCCTTAGGCTAAGAGCCCCTACATGGACCCACGGACCAGGAAAATCAGCAGCTACAAATGAGAGTCAATGGCAGCAACAAAACAGATCAGCAGAGAACGACTTCACAGCACGGGTCCTAGATCATAATGAACTAAACTTGCGACATCTGGTGGAGGGAAGCAGAATTACTTAAGGCTGAGGAGGTGGAGAGCTGACAGCTCAGACACACCCCTCCACCTGCAGAGCTGCACAGCAGACTAAGGAAAAAAACTGAATTAAATAGCACAGCGGCAACACTTCAGAACTGTAAAGACAGTGAATACATGACAGGGCCTAGGGACCTCAGCAAGAGGGGGCCAAAACACATGCGGGCAGCCGTGGAGGAGAACCAGGGTCTGCACATGGATGGCAATGCAGCACAGCTATAGATCGAGCAAGCTGCCAAAAAGGTAACTGTATCGGTATCGGTAGGGGAGAGGAGAGTGCAGGGACCGTCCATGTGTTATTGTCTTTCTAAGCTTCATCCCATCTTTCAGCCCTTTCTTGAGTATTCTGCTTAGATCTTAGGCTCTTGTGTATCCCAAATTTTGCTCCTTCTCCTGAAATACAAAAAGGTGGAGCCTCCCATGCAGATGTGCAACAGAGTCTAAAAAAAGCTAATTTTACTTGATAAAATCTCGTCAGTCAATAATAGTTTATTTTGTGAAAGGTCAGCAGGTTATATAGTTTGAATAATAGTTATGCAATAGCACAAATACTTTGGATACAAGTTTTCCCAACTACCTATCCATTTTATTAAAAGCAGTTCATATTGTGAAAATACAAATCTAAGCCAACTTTTATTCTTTAGTGATAGTAAATAACCATGGTGAAATAATACACTGTGTTCCAATATGATGACATAAACTGATAGGCTTTAATACCAGGTACAATAATGAGCAGCAAGTAAATAATGTATCTCTTTAAATAACCCCTGCAAGCGAAATTTTGCAATTTCATTAGAATAATTCTGTTTTTTTGGGTGGTTTGAGTGCACTTTCCAGGCTCTTCTATGTTAAAACGATTTCTCGTCTTATTCATTCATGCACTATGGCTTTTGGCAAGGTGTTTAATATGTTGGGATTCAAATCCTTAGTTCTGTATCTGATGTTCACCGTAATTGATTAATATCCCCAGGAACAAGGACTTGCATGGTATTTACATCAATCAGTGCATCATCAACTGCACCTGAGCTTTATTGACTGAATTGCCAGGACAGCGAAGCTTATAACGCTGATATTATCAGATCTGTTTTATTTAAAGATCTTGGTTGTTCATAATGCAACAATTACGGTGGGTGTAAGGAAGTTGGTCAACATAGTAGAGGGAAATCTAAGAATATTCTAAGGCCGGCTTCACACCAGGGTTTTTGACTGTCAGGTTCTGTCCGGTGTTTTGCAGGAGGCACCAGACAGAACCTGACAGCCCCAGACGAACAGAACCTAAAGAACCAGAACCTGAAACAGAACCGGTTTTGTGTCGGCTTCGTTGCTGGCGGTGTCCAGTGCTGAAATTTAATCGCCGCGGCTACAGGGGAGCTGGCCACGGGTGCTGAAAGTTCAGCCATGGACCTCTCCATGTGCTGAACTTCAGCGAGCGGCGGCTCTGTTATGCTGCGCTGTCCAGGTGCTGAACGAGTGCGGCTTGAATTTCAGGAACGAATCGTTTTGTTATGGACGTCGGATCGCCCTGGATCTGGGAGGATCCGGTTTTGTTCATTGTTTGCCACAAAAAATGCTGCAAGCTCCGATTTTGTGTCCGGGAGGAAAAACAAACACCCGGATCCAGCCGGACAGACACAAAACCGGATGGCAAATAACGGCCATCCGGCACCATAGGGACATATACAGTTGTGGCCAAAAGTATTGACACCCCTGCAATTCTGTCAGATAATATTCAGTTTCTTCCTGAAAATGATTGCAATCACAAATTCTTTGGTATTATTATCTTCATTTAATTTGTCTTCAATGAAAAAAAACACAAAAAGAATTGTCCTAAAGCCTAATTGGATCTAATTCCACAACAAACATAAAAAAGGGGGTGGACAAAAGTATTGGCACTGTTAGAAAAATCATGTGATGTTTTCTCTACTTTGTGTAATTAACAGCACCTGTAACTTACCTGTGGCACCTAACAGGTGTTGGCAATAACTAAATCACACTTGCAGCCAGTTGACATGGATTAAAGTTGACTCAACCTCTGTCCTGTGTCCTGGTGTGTACCACATTGAGCATGGAGAAAAGAAAGAAGACCAAAGAACTGTCTGAGGACTTGAGAAACCAAATTGTGAGGAAGCATGAGCAATCTCAAGGCTACAAGTCCATCTCCAAAGACCTGAATGTTCCTGTGTCTACCGTGTGCAGTGTCATCAAGAAGTTTAAAGCCCATGGCACTGTGGCTAACCTCCCTAGTTGTGAACGGAAAAGAAAAATTGACAAGAGATTTCAAAGCAAGATTGTGTGGATGGTGGATAAAGAACCTCGACTAACATCCAAACAAGTTCAAGCGGCCCTGCAGTCCGAGGGTACAACAGTGTCAACCCGTTCTATCCGTCGGCGTCTGAATGAAAAGGGACTGTATGGTAGGAGACCCAGGAAGACCCCACTTCTTACCCCGAGACATAAAAAAGCCAGGCTGGAGTTTGCCAAAACTTACCTGAGAAAGCCTAAAACATTTCGGGAGAATGTTCCCTGCTCAGATGAGACAAAAGTAGAGCTTTTTGGGCAAAGGCATCAACATAGAGTTTACAGGAGAAAAAAAAGAGGCATTCAAAGAAAAGAACACGGTCCCTACAGTCAAACATGGCGGAGGTTCCCTGATGTTTTGGGGTTGCTTTGCTGCCTCTGGCACTGGACTGCTTGACCGTGTGCATGGCATTATGAAGTCTGAAGACTACCAACAAATTTTGCAGCATAATGTAGGGCCCAGTGTGAGAAAGCTGGGTCTCCCTCAGAGGTCATGGGTCTTCCAGCAGGACAATGACCCAAAACACACTTCAAAAAGCACTAGAAAATGGTTTGAGAGAAAGCACTGGAGACTTGTAAGGTGGCCAGCAATGAATCCAGACCTGAATCCCATAGAACATCTGTGGAGAGATCTAAAAATGGCAGTTTGGAGAAGGCACCCTTCAAATATCAGGGACCTGGAGCAGTTTGCCAAAGAAGAATGGTCTAAAATTCCAGCAGAGCATTGTAAGAAACTCATTGAGGGTTACCGGAAGCGGTTGATCGCAGTTATTTTGGCTAAAGGTTGTGCAACCAAGTATTAGGCTGAGGGTGCCAATACTTTTGTCTGGCCCATTTTTGGATTTTTGTGTGAAATGATCAATGTTTTGCTTTTTGCTTCATTCTTTTTGTGTTTTTTTCATTGAAGGCAAATTAAATGAAGATAATAATACCAAAGAATTTGTGATTGCAATCATTTCCAGGAAGAAACTGAGTATTATCTGACAGAAATGCAGGGTTTATCAATACTTTTGGCCACAACTGTAGGAGCAAAATCTGATCAGGTTCTGTCCGGTGCATCCTGCTAAACACCGGACAGAACCTGACAGGTAAAAATCGTGGTGTGAAGCCGGCCAAAGAAGGTTGATCTTGTAAGATTATAGTAGAACTTCTAAAAAATAAACAGGATTGTCTATGTTAGCACAGTTTTTTCCACAAAAATCTGCAGCACAAACTTAAAGCAGTTTTTTTTTTCATTTCTGCTTTTGATTTTATTGGCCATTTTAACCCCTTAACACCTGGGCAATTTTCTGTTTTCCATTTTTCCCTTCCTTTCTTCCAAGAGCCATAACATTTTCATTTTTCCATCAATATAGACATATGAGGGCTTTTTTTTTTTGCAGGACAAGTTGTACTTTTGACAGACATCATTTATTTTACCAAGTGCAATTATACGTTTGGTTTTGAGTTTTTTTTTTTTTTCTTATGGTTCACTATATGGTAAAACTGACATGTCGTTATGATGCCTCAGGTCGGTACGAGTTCGTAGATACCAAACATGTTACTTTTACTGTTATCTAAGTGGTGAAAAAAAATTCTGAATTTTTTAAAGAAAACAAATTGAACTTTTGGTGCCATTTTACGCGACTCATAGCATTCAAATTTTCAGGATCTGGGGCTGTGTGACGGCTTATTTTTTTGCGCCTTGAGCTGTCGTTTCTATTGATACCATTTTTGGGTAGATAGGTTGCTTTAATCACCCATTATTGCATTTTATTTCAATATTGCAGCGCCCAAAAAATGTAATTTTGGCATCTACCCAGCTTTGCTAAACTCACTGCTTATATACTGTGCTTATAATGTGTGTTAGGTATGCATTGTGAACTTCCACCCATCTACCCAGCTTTGCTAAACTCACTGCTTATATACTGTGCTTATAATGTGTGTTAGGTACGCATTGTGAACTTCCACCCATCTACCCAGCTTTGCTAAACTCACTGCTTATATACTGTGCTTATAATGTGTGTTAGGTACGCATTGTGAACTTCCACCCATCTACCCAGCTTTGCTAAACTCACTGCTTATATACTGTGCTTATAATGTGTTTAGGTACGCATTGTGAACTTCCACCCATCTACCCAGGTTTGCTAAACTCACTGCTTATATACTGTGCTTATAATATGTGTTAGGTACGCATTGTGAACTTCCACCCATCTACCCAGCTTTGCTAAACTCACTGCTTATATACTGTGCTTATAATGTGTGTTAGGTACGCATTGTGAACTTCCACCCATCTACCCAGCTTTGCTAAACTCACTGCTTATATACTGTGCTTATAATGTGTGTTAGGTACGCATTGTGAACTTCCACCCATCTACCCAGCTTTGCTAAACTCACTGCTTATATACTGTGCTTATAATGTGTGTTAGGTACGCATTGTGAACTTCCACCCATCTACCCAGCTTTCCTAAACTCACTGCTTATATACTGTGCTTATAATATCTATATATGTTTATATTTTCTTACCTTTCATGTCTCTGCTTTTCACCATTCCTCATGATCAGTGTTGCATGACCTAGAGTTAGTTCTCCAACCCCTTCCCATTTTTATTACCTCTGTGTAACCCCCATCATCTGGTCACTTCTTCCACACCCAGCCACTAATCAACACCTGAAACCTCTTTAGCTACAGATATATTCTGAACCACAAGTCTGATCCAGACTTAGTCTGATCCATGTATCTTTCAAACTAAATCTTTCAAAGTACATTTTCTAAGTACAATACTTAGAAATAGACTAGAAATAGACTGGCAGGTAAAGGAATATAAAGCCCCCACAATGTTTCCATTCTAATCTCTACCACCCTTACTACTTCACTTCATATTAACTCCTTCAATCCCTTGCACAAATAAGGAACTAGTCATCAGTCCACCCTTCCTCCCCAGCCATCTTACCTCCTCTTGACTACTATTTCTCCCCATACTTGCTGCATCACCTTGTCCTCGGCTCCACCATCCTGTCCCGGACTGCTAGATCTCGTCCCCAGCCACATCTCCCCTGGACTGTAGCTCATACCTTGATGGCATTCCACCCCGGACTGAACCCTGGATGCCTCACCTGTCCCACGGCTGCTCCATCAGCCAACTCAGCAATCGCCTCTGTCAACCCCGACCGCCTCGAGTGATGCCCCAACTTCCCCATCTGACCCATCCATCCGACCCCCCCACCTTGCATCTCATCCCCGGTCATCACCTCATCCCGTGACCACTCCCCACTGATGACCATTCACCCACTACCACAACTTTCCCCACTCTGCTTCTGACCCCTGCTGCCACACTCACTCCCTGTTCTCCGTATGCAATGTTCCCGCTACTCCTCACTCTCACTCCCATCCTTCTCCACTTCCTACTACCCCCACTTATCCCCCCTCCCAGCAACAAAATACTGCTCTCACCCTCCATCCTGCCGAACCACCTCACCCACTTCACCAACCTTTTCATTCACTTTCAATCCTCAATCACCAAACAAGCACGCCCGCCTCACAAGCTCTCATGCTCCAACCTGCTAACCCTCTGCCTACTCCTCCTCCTTGCCGGTGACATCTCCCCCAATCCTGGCCCCCCCCCCCCCCGCAAAATCCCCACAACAACCTTCATCCCGCGACCCACTGCCAACCCTCGCAACTCACCACCACTAGCCCTCGCAACCCCACCAACATCAGACCCATTCCCCCAACCCATGCCCCACCTACCGCTCTACCCGGCGCACTCTGGAATGCCCGCTCAGTGTGCAACAAACTCCCTGACATCCATGAACTCTTTATCTCCAGGAAACTATCATTCCTTGGCCTCACCGAGACCTGGCTCACCCCTTCCGACACGGCCTCCCCTGCTGCACTATCCTACGGCGGCCTCAGCCTGTCCCACACCCCCCGTCCCTCTGGCAAACACGGCGGTGGAGTCGGCATACTGCTGTCCAACTCCTGCACCTTCAGCCCTATTCCCCAGCCCCCATCCGTCACTGTCCCCTCCTTCGAAGCCCACTCAGTACGAATCTTCTCCCCCTGCAACCTCCAAATAGCCATCATCTACTGCCCCCCGGACCCACCGCCTCCTTCCTTGACCACTTCACCACCTGGCTACTTCACTTCCTCTCCACTGACATCCCCTCCATCATCATGGGCGACTTCAATATCCCCGTTGACACTCCCTCCTCAGCCACCTCCAACCTTCTTTCCTTGACCACTTCCCTAGGGCTCTCCCAATGGTCCTCATCTCCCACCCACAAACAAGGCCACACGCTTGACCTCATCTTTACCCGCCTTTGCTCCCTCTCTAACCTCACAACCTCGGTACTCACACTGTCTGACCACCATCTCTTGACCTTCTCTGCCCTCTCCTCCCCTGCCACACTACCCCCTCTCCGCAAACTTGATCACCCTCGCCGAAACCTAAAAGATCTTGATCTTCCTTTATTCTCTGAATCACTCCTCCCTCTCACCGACATACCCTGCGCTGACAACATTGACATTGCCACCACCCTATACAACACCACCATAACGAACGCTCTCGACCTAGCCGCCCCCCTCACTCTCCATGCTCCACGCATTAACAGGCAACCCTGGCACACCACCCTCACTAAAAACCTTAGACGGGCGTCCAGAGTCGCCGAGAGGAGATGGAAAAAGTCTCACACCTCCGAGCACTTTGCTCTGTTCAAGCAATCCATAACTGACTTCAAGATGGCACTTGCTACCGCCAAGCAAGTGTTCTTCTCATCCCTTATAACCTCTCTGTCCCGCAACCCCAAACAGCTCTTCAAAACTTTCAACTCCTTACTTCGCCCGCCTGCTCCTCCCCCTTCTCCCCTCATCTCTGCTAAAGACTTTGCGACCTTCTTCAAGGAGAAGATCGACAAGATCAGAAGCAGCTTCGGTCCACTATCCCCACAACTCCCCTTCCCACCTACACTGCCCTCCTCCTCCATCAGCCACTTCCCCCCCCATAACTGAAGACCAACTCTCCTCCCTCCTGTCAAAATCACACCTCACCAACAGCGCCCACGACCCACTCCCATCCCACCTCATTCCGAACCACACCTCCATTTTCATCTCAGCCCTCACCCACCTCTTTAACCTTTCACTTAGCACTGGTACCTTCCCCTCGGCCTTCAAACACGCCCTAATCACGCCCATCCTAAAAAAAACCTCACTTGACCCTACCTCTGTCTCTAACTATCGCCCCATATCTCTTCTCCCATTTGCCTCTAAGCTACTTGAACAGCACGTCCACCCCGAACTGTCCTCACCTCTCCTCGTGCTCCCACTTCGACCGCCTACAGTACGGCTTCCGACCCCTCCATTCCACCGAAACAGCCCTGACCAAAGTCACCAACGACCTACTGACCACCAAGAACAAACACACTACTCCATCCTGCTACTCCTTGACCTGTCTGCCGCCTTCGACACGGTTGACCACTCCCTTCTTCTCCGGATCCTGGAATCCCTTGGCATCACCCACCTTGCCCTCTCCTGGATCTCCTCATACCTAGCGGACCGGACCTTCAGCGTCTCGCACTCCCACACCTCCTCCTCACCCTACCCCCTTTCTGTCAGAGTCCCCCAAGGTTCGGTCCTGGGACCCCTACTTTTCTCCATTTACACTCTCGGCCTAGGGCAACTCATTGAGTCCCATGGCCTCCAGTACCACCTCTACGCCAACGACACCCAAATCTACCTGTCCGGCCCTGACATCACCTCCCTACTCTCGAAAATCCCACAATGCCTTTCCGCCATCTCATCCTTCTTCTCTGCTCGCTTCCTTAAACTCAACATGGACAAAACTGAATTCATAGTCTTCCCCCCAAGAAATTCCACCCCACCTCCCAACCTATCCATCTGCATCAACGACTGCGCCCTCTCCCCAGTCCCCCAAGCCAAGTGCCTCGGGTAATCTTTTACTCCTCCCGAACCTTCAAGCCCCACATCGAGGCCCTCACCACATCCCTCCGGCTCCAGCTCAAGAACATCTCACGGAACCGCTCCTTCCTCACCCACGACACCGCTAAAACACTCATCCATGCTCTTATCATCTCCGCCTTGACTACTGCAACCTCCTTTCAATGGCCTCCCAGCTAACTCCCTCACACCTCTCCAGTCTATCCCAACTCCGCTGCCCGACTAATCTACCTGTCCTCCAGCTACTCCCCTGTCTCCCCCCTCTGCCAAGCCCTTCACTGGCTCCCCGTCTCCAAGAGATCCCAATTCAAAACACTAACCATGGCGTACAAAGCCATACACAACCTGTCCCCACCATACATCTCCGACCTGGTCTCCCGATACCTACCCTCACGCAACCTCCGCTCCTCCCAAGAACTCCTCCTCTGCTCCCCCCTCATCACCTCTTCGCACAACCGAGTCCAGGACTTCTCCCGGGCATCTGCCTTACTCTGGAACTCCCTGCCCGAACACGTCAGACACTCTCCTACCCTGAGTAGCTTCAAGCGTCACCTGAAAACTCACTTGTTCCGTCAAGCCTACAACCTACCATGAGACCCAGGCGACCGCCCCATACCTGACATTCCCCCATCCTACTGTATCCTAACCCGCCCCTCTTAGATTGTGAGCCCTCGTGGACAGGGTCCCCGCCCCTTCTGTACCTGTACGTCCTGATCGCCTAGATTTAGTGTACTTGTTCTTGTCTCCCTCATCCTCATGTAAAGCGCCATGGAACCTATTGGCGCTATATAAATAAAATAATAATAATAATGATTTGGACTTTTTTTTCCATTACAGCTCTGATTGATTTTATATGTTGATAGATCAGGCATTTCTGAATGTGGCGATACCAAATATGTTTATTTTTTTAAGTTTTATTTTCAATGAGGCAAAAGGGGGTGATTTGAACATTTGATTTTTTGTCACATTTTTAAATACTTTTTTTTAACATTTTTTCCTTTATTTTACACTGCCCCCTGGGAGCCTCACTGCTGCACAGTCCGATCACTTCTGCTGTGCAGAGACATGCTGTAGCATCTCTCTACATAGTAGAAATCATCACACCATATGGATCCCAGTGCACACCAGCAATCCACAAAGGTGATTACAGACAGCATCCGGGGTCATCATGGGACCACAGGCTGGCAAGGTACCAGATGCAGGTTCTGTGATCACACTGACGCAATCAATGCTGCGGTGCTTTGGATTGAGCTGTCAGTGATTGACAGCGTGATTCAAAGGGTTAACAGCACTGATCAGATCACTGATCAGATCGGTGGCATTAGCTACAAATCTCAGCTGATTAGATCAGCTGACATGTGTGGGGGATGATGTGAGCTCGCATTAGAGTAAGGGAACACGGCCAAGGACATACTAATACGTCCTTGGTAGTGAAGGGGTTAAATTCAGTAGTCAAATGTGGAGTTTTTGTTTTCAAGCAGATATGCTTTAAGAATTGATGTTTCCCTTTCTTGTTTGTTCCATTTCATGTGCACTATAGAAAATCAGATGTTTATTCAAAGAGAAATTGAAGAATTTTTTATATGGATATTAAGGTACCTTTACACGCCGCTACAACAGGCTGGATACAACCCGCTACTTCACGTGCACGAGCACGCACAAACGGTTACAAACGGTAAACGCACCACATTTACACGCCGCCACAAGGTGCGCTACGCTACGCTATATCTATAGCTAGATACATCGCCGGGTGTCTCAAGTAGCCATCTGTAGCTCATCTTACCCCATTTACACACCGCTACAACAAGCTAATATGGGCGGACCTGGTGCAGCAGGGACAGCACATAGGCGTGCCACAATTGTGGATTACGAGACGTCTCTACGCTGATAGGACAAAGCAAGAAACCCCTGATTGGGCAGGCATCGCAGGAGGCTGTTTAATACATGACGCTCGAGCAATTGTGTAGTGTGACTGGTCAGCTCCTTAAATATGCCTCCCTATGCAGCGACTACCAATCGTCATGCAGGAGCTTCCTCCAATGATCGCTGAAGGGGCGCGGTAACCCGGAGCCTGTGTCACGCCCTAGCTACATACCAGGTACATCGACTGGTGTATAGACATCCCTTCGGTTCCTTTTTTACACGCCGATACAGCTCGCTACAACCGCCTGTGTAGCCATCTGTTTCCAGGCAGTGCTCGGAAACAGATGTATCTGCTGCCGGCTGTCTCCTACCGTCATCACACGCCGCTACTACGGGCTATATTGCCGCTACAAGCTACATTTGTAGCGTGTAGCGGGTTGTATCCAGCCTGTTGTAGCGGCGTGTAAAGGTACCTTTAGAGTGGCATTTGAGCTACAATACTAGGCAATAACACTCAAAAACCTCAGCAAAGAGTATAGCGGATGCCAGAATTAAGCAAGCACTCGCTGGAATACACTGACTCGATTAATTAAGCAGTGATGATGCAGCAAGTATGACTGACTCCCAGCGTGCGCCACTGACAGAATTGTACGCCCAATGGCGACTTCAGTACCGCAACTTATAACGATTTTGATGGGCGGGAGTGTGACCACAAGCTGACCTGCCCATATTGGCGTAGCTGGCTAGGACTGGCCTGTAAACGCCAAAGGTCACAATGTATTTGCGCATCTGCTCAGTTACTTAAAATATTGCTACTTATTAAGATGTTTATGCCAGATTTCTGGCGTAATTACCATAATGAATCAGCTGCTCAGCGTGCACATACCAGAGAATTATTTTAGAAAGGATCTGCTCCAAACGCTTAACAAAAAGACTCAGTGTGCATATGCCGTTAGGGTAGTTGTACCCCCATGTCTATTTCAGGTGGGTACCTTCAGTAACTTACATGAAAAAATGCCCAATAAATACTAAAAAGAATGAAAATACACAGTGCAATATAAAAAGGATTTGCTGTGCAAATGTTCAGCCTTTTGAATGTCATTAACTGCTTCATGCTTGTAAAGATGTGGAGCAGATGAAATAAATGGCCTGTCCATGCTTCAGTCAGCTTTCACTTGTACAAGGAATAAAAAAATGCCAATGGCCAAAAAGCACAAAGCACTCAGGGATGCAACTGAAATGAAGCAAAAAAAAAAAAACCGCAATCATGCCTTGAAATGTCTTCTGCCGAAAAACTAAACTTGGCGACTTTGCACATGGCTGAAAGAGTTTGTGTGCCTATATCTTAGGGGCCACTATCAGGATTAGCTCCGCAAGGATTCTATCCCAGGGCTAGGTCCTTCCCTGGAGGGAAATCTGGCTAGCCCCATGTTTGAGACTCTTAATCGAGGCTCCACGGACTCCATTTGCACTATCATGATTAGCAGCATTTTGGGCGCAGCATATTTTTGCTTCGTCCAAAACGCTGTATTGTACAATATAAGCACAGTGGATGCAATTTACAGAAATCTCATGCTTACTGTGTTTCACTTTTACGCAGTGTAAACTGACATGCGGCATTGGCTTCCCAAGCCACAGCAAGTCATTGTTTGCTTTTGGAGATGGTAGTGTTCTCAGCTGGAGAACACAGCGAAAACATTCTGCACCCAGAATCTTGATCACAGGCACGTGCCATTAGGCCTATGTTCACACAAGGCATTTTTCCTGCGGTTGTAAGCATGGGTTTTGCCAAGTTTTATGCAAAAACATGCTAATAAAAAACAGTATTTTTTATTCCCAGCATAACCTACATGATGCTTCAAAAGTTATGCACACAAGGAGAGGGAGAGAGAGAGAGAGAAAGAGAGGTTGCTAGCAACATGCTGAGTTGAGAAAAGTAGAATGAAATGCATGCAAAAATGCAACGAAACTGCAATAAAAACCTTACACTAAACTGTTTGCCAGGAGATCTTGAATGAATCCTCAGGCATCAGGATTTGCTGCAGAAAGAAACGCAGGAAAAAAAAGCCATGTGTGAACATAACCTTACAATCATCTTAGGGTATGTGCACAGGATCTGGAGGCACTGCATGTTGGACCTGCGGGAGCCCACAGGTGAACGCAGGGAGAATCTGCGGTGGGGTCAGGGTGGCTACTCCCTGCATTCACTCGATTGTGATCACTTCCAACTCCTCAGCATGAAATTACCATGCTGTGAAGATGCAGAAGTGTGGCAACCAGCACAGCAGATGAAACCAAGCTGCAGCGGGGAGAAGCACAGTGGGCATGGGATTTCTTGAAACCCGTCCACTGTGCTGATACTGTACAACGCAGCAGTTTGGATGCAGCGGCAATATGCTGCGTCCAAAAGGTTGCTAGTCTGGATTATGTGTATATACCTGTGGCGCCCCTGAGGGTCCAGTCGCCACAGACGTACTGCACCTTAGCCAGAGTTGTAGTACCACCAACCCCAGGTAAAGAGGGGACACTACCCAGTACCCACACACCGCATGCACCACTAGGCACCCCAGGTCAGAGAGGTGAGCGAACTGATCAACCCCCACCCCTGGCTGGAGATGGGACTAGAAGAGGGTGATAGGTGTAACTGTAGAAAGTGGAGCAACTAGAGGAAGTGACAGGAAGAGTTAGAGGGAAACACCAGGAAGTGGGAAGGAGTTGGAGAGAGGAGTGTGAAGCTGGAGTTAGAGTGAAGGAGCAGGAGTGTTGAGCTCTGGTGAGGGAGTGGATAAGAATGAGACCAGGGGACTGGAGCAGGAGGAGCTCGTGCCCGGAGAGGGAGCCAGGCAGGAGCTCCAGAGCAGGAAGAGGTCCTGAGGCACGGGAAGAGAGCAAGCAAGCCGTGGGGCTCGCAACCATTGCCAGTTACAGGCAAGTGGAGGATCAGGGCTGCAGAGGGTCACCGGGCCCAGACTAGTAGAATGGACTAAGGACTTAGCTAGCGAGCCGGAGGCTGCTGAATCTCTAGGATCAGCAGCCAAAGCCACGTCAGTCACTGCAAAGGTGGTCGTATAAGGCCAAAGGGGACCGAGAGAATGTCGCCCGGTAGGGTCCGTGGCCACTGGCGCAGGACACTGGGTGTGAGGTGCAGGGCTGGAGGGAGAGAGCCAGCACAAGTGAGAAGACCCGGAAAAAGTACACAGAATGGGCCACTGGTAAAGTGTTTTCTACTCTACCTGGGAGGGACTGGACCCCTTGTTCGTGGGACACAGCACCTAGCTGGATGTGGCTGCTAAAGAACTGTGAGTAAAAGAGTGAAACTGCACCAGCTGTGCCCTCAAATTATTCCAGCATCCCCTGCCCTGAACTGCAATTTCCCCACCATCTACACCATTCACTTTTACACCTGCCCCGGGGTACCACTCCTCCTATGGAAAGCAACAACATCTGGCTGCATCGTCATCTGCCTTGGAGGTCTGAACTGCAGCGTCGGCCATCCCTGGCCGAGCACCGTAGGTGGGGTCCTGACCTTTATTCCCAAAACCTTAATCCCCAAACTTTTTTTATTGACACCCTCAAGATCACTGAGCCGGGTCTCGACCCCCATGACATCCCAGCAGTACTGTAGCCCGGTTCCGAGTATTTAATGGCCCTGGGGAGGGGGCATGTCATACTGTTACATATTGACTGCCTTGTAGTATGGAAGTGATGTTGCTGTGCTTTAAATGAAGCCTTTTTTTTCCCTGCTCAGTGTGGAGAGAAGAAGGTCATGAGCGGGAGCAGGTTGTAGCAGGTGTGTGTGATGAATATGACTCATGATTAGGTGAGCTGAGGGGTGTGTCTGGGCTGGCTGTTCCCTACCCCTCGGCCATAAATGGGTCAGATCACATCCACCTGTTGTTGCTGATTCAGTTCACATCTGGACTGTGACCTGGTGTGAGCAGATGCTGATCTGAAGCTGCTGTGTTTTTTTTCTCTTGGAAGTTGCTGGGCTCCCTGGTCTGTGGGTGGATGTATGGGTTTAGGTATAGGGCTTCTCAGGAGCTTTAGGGACTTAGGCTGGCAGCTGGAACCTCCTCACCTTTATGGTCCCGTCACACGGCACGACCTGGCCAGCGATGTCGGAAGCGATGCGCGGGTGCCCGCTCGGTTCCGACATCGCTGGCCAGCTGTCACACAGCATCGCTGCGGCCGGCGACACCGCAGCGATGCGGGCGGTGACATCGCTCACTGGGCTGGGCTTAGCCCAGCGAGCGATCCGCAGCAACGCTGCGGTATAGGCTGGATCGCCGCCGACATCGCTCTGGTGATGTCACACGGCGCGATCCAGCCTTATCGCAGGTCGCAGGTTGACAGGTTTACGGTTCTTCCCGTAAACCTGTCAACCTGCAAACCGCGATAAAACGAGGTCGCGCCGCGCGTTTACACAGCGCGACGCCGCTAGCGACATCGCTGATACGTCACTTTTTCGGCGATGTCGCTAGTGACGTCGCCAGGTGTGAAGCCACCTTTAGAGGTACCTTCGCAGATTAGGGCGAGCCAAGGACCCCAGTATCAGGGCTAGAGCAGGCTCCCCTGATCCTCTTCATCCAGCTCCTGGCTACCCCAACCCTTCCCAGCGTGACACATACCTTAAGGTGCAGTTTTTTCTTTACGCCTTGGCTGTGTTGTCACACTATCTGGCACCCCTTCATTATGTGAAATCAAGCTTTATTTCTCTTCAGGCAAACAAGATGTTTGGTGATGATGGTAAATACACAGACAATACAGAGGGGAAAAAAATTAAATCAAAATTCTGTTGAAGAAATACAGGTTATTTTATGAAATCTCACACTAACTTGCATTTGTAAAAACGCAATTTTTCTAAAGCTCTTTTCATGTTCAGTAATCTCGCAGCTACAAAGTACTCTTTTGTGCAAGTTTAGAGGTATCAGGTAGTTCCAGCGTGTCTTCGGTAATCTTATTAACATTTTTTTTTTTTTTTTTTTAAAATAATCATCTGCTATGTCTGTTGTGTGGACGACAATTAATTTGATACTTCCCCCTTAGCAATCTGACAATTGAAGAGAAATGCCATAATCCAACACTTGAGTCATTCTGATTAAAACAAATTCCTGTTTCTCTTGAGGTCGTGAGGATTATCCATCTAGTTAATTATATAGTGTGCAGCCTTATATCTAACAAATTCATGAAAACCTAAACTATTATGTTTCTCAGGGGAACATATAATGAGAAAATGGTATGTAAAGCAATTTATAGTTTTGTTAAAAAAAAAAAACAACTGTCTAACTAGGGTAACTGTGCGGGGCTGTACCAAAAAGAGGTTTTAATAATAATGTAAATAACCTGGCAGGTTGGTATCTGTTCTTTTTCTGAATACGTTCTGAATATGACGTTTTTACTGATACCATTTTTAGGTAGATGTGATGTTTTGATCGCCTGTAATTCCAATGTTGTGATGGCAAAAGAAATATAATTCTGCCATTTTTGACTCCTTTTTTAAAATATTTTGATAAATTGGACATTTCTGAACACAGCGATAGCAAATAGTGTATTTTTTTTATATTTTTTTGTTTTATTTTGAATGAGCACTAGTTAGGTGATTTTAACTTTTGTACGGTACTTTTTCATACTTTTATAATCTTTTTTTTCCCCCACTTTTTTAAGTATTTACTAGTCCCCTTAGGCGATTTGAAGCTGTGATGGTCTGATCACTTGTGCTGGGCATCAGCATCATTAACACTAAAATGAACTCTTATGAATGTTGTTCGCAGAAGGCATTCACAGGAAGTTTCTCATGACAGACAAAGGGGTTTATCAGCTGACCAAGAGCTGTTATGACAACCCATTGGCTCCTCATGATACGGTCACGGGGGCGCCGATGGGAGCAGAGAATGGAGCGCTCTTCTCCGGTGTGTCTTATATCCCTGTCAGAGATTGGCACTGTGCTTTACTTGTTAAAAGCTGCAGGCGGATGTCTGATTCACCCACACCTGTTGGAAGAATGTTGGGTGATCAGATCAGCCGTTGTGTGCTGGGAAAGACAGAGGCTCTGTGTGCAAGCCTACATCAAAGGCAGGGACACAACCCAGGGCTGTGAAGTCAGTAAGCCAAACCTAACTACAACTCTGACTCAATTTCCCCAAATCCGACTCTGACTCCCGCATACATCCCTCAAAAGTATGGTTTAGTGATAAATTTACTTGAGTAAAGGTGCTTTCAAACTGTTTTCTGTCCTATTTAGAATTCACAGAAACCGCATGCCACCAGATCTGGTTTGTTCCCACTGAATTCCAATGGGACATCTGGCACATGCGGTTGCGTCTGGTTTCTACCAGTACGTCCTAGGATGTGAAGTGGTTAAGGGAATCTGTAGCTAGGCTTTTCTTAGACCATCTGAGAGCAGCATGATAAAAGCGCACAGACCCTCATTCTAGCAATGTATCACTTACTGGATTGCTGGCTATATTTTTGATGAAATCACTGTTTTCTTCTGCAGATCTACCTTTTTCTCTGAATGCTGAACTCTGCATAACCCTGCACACAACCATTGATTTGCAGCTGTCTATGTACACCGGGCATAAGCACAAACCTGCCAGTCAGTGTTGTGGGTGCGGTTATACAGAGCTTATCAATATTGAGAACTAACTTGCAGCAGGTTTACTAGTCCTCTAATGATAATCTCCTGCTAATAAAACAATGATTTTATCAAAACTACTGAAAGCAGCTCATGGGTTTACTAAGGATCTCCATCAAGTTTCTTTCAGATTAGGTTGCAAAAATCTAGATTATTCTAGATTATTCCCTCTAAACTGCCACTGTCATAATTGTTTAGCTATACAATAGATCGGTGGGGCTGATAACTCAGTATCCATTGCAATGGAAATCAACAATAATAAAATATATTTATATGTTGAAATAGCCCCAAAAGATCTTAAAAAGAAGAAAATCACCACCAGTTTAAATAGTTGTTTCTTGCCCCAAGAAAAGAAAAATATTGTGCTAGTCACTACACAATCAAGTCGTGAGGCAATGGTCTTTAAAATTTCAGGGGTCAGATACCGAGAGAGCACATCTAATATATAAAACCACAAGAGATTTGTGACATCAGTTCCGTCACTTTGCACACACTTCCGTAACTTTGTCCCAGGGTACACCCGCTCAGGGTGGACCAAGATGGCCACCCTAAGCGGGAGTACCCTGGCGACCCACACTACTCGGCACTAACCCCCACAACCCACGTCCACACACATGTACACCCCTGACACAACACTATCGTACCCCTCCCCCTCACCACACACACTCACACACACACTCATACTCTCATGCAGACTACCAGTCTCCGGTATACTTACCCCACCGCCATCCCGCTGCGCCGCTCCCACTTGGCCCCGCCCACCTCGTGACAGGCTCCGCCCACCTAGCGGGGCTCCCGCCAAGCTCTGCCCACCTCCCGGGGCTCCCCAGGCTCCGCCCACCTCACGGCGATCCCGCCTGGCTCCGCCCACCTTGCCCTGCTCCCGCCTGGCTTCGCCCACTTCACCTGCGCTGACCACCGAGCCTCCATCCTGGCCTGACCACCGAGTCTCCGTCCTGGCCTGACCACCCAGCCTCCGTCATCTGCTGACCACCCAGCCTCCGTCCTCTGCTGACCACAGAGTCGCCGTCCTGGCCTGACCACCGAACCTCCATCCTGCGCTGACCACCGACCTCGGTCCTCTGCTGACCACCGAGCCACCGTCCTGGCCTGACTACCAACCCTCCGTCCTGGCCTCACCACCGACCCTCCGTCCTGCGCTCACCGCCGACCCTCCGTCCTGCGCTGACCACTCACCCTCCGTCCTGCACTGACCACTCTGCCTCCGTCCTGCGCTGACCACTCACCCTCTGTCCTGTGCTGACCACTCACCCTCCGTCCTGTGCTGACCACTCACCCTCTGTCCTGCGCTGACCACTCACCCTCTGTCCTGCGCTGACCACTCTGCCTCCATCCTGCGCTGACCACTCTGCCTCTATCCTGTGCTCACCACTCAGCCTCCATCCTGTGCTCACCACTCAGCCTCCATCCTGTGCTGACCACTCAGCCTCCATCCTGTGCTGACCACTCAATCCTGTGCTGACCACTCAGCCTCCATCCTGTGCTGACCACTGAGCCTCCATCCTGCGCTGACCACTGAGCCTTCATCCTGCGCTGACTACTGAGCCTCCATCCTGCGCTGACCACTCTTCCTCTATCCTGCGCTGCCCACTCTGCCTCCATCCCGCGCTGACCACTGAGCCTCCATCCCGCGCTGACCACTGAGCCTCCATCCCGCGCTGACCACTGAGCCTCCATCCTGCGCTGACCACTCCATCCTGTGCTGACCACTGAGCCTCCATCCTGTGCTGACCACTGAGCCTCCATCCTGTGCTGACCACTCCATCCTGCGCTGACCACTCAGCCTCCATCCTGCGATGACCACTCAGCCTCCATCCTGCGCTGACCACTCAGCCCTCCATCCTGCGCTGACCACTCAGCCTCCATCCTGTACTGACCACTCAGCCTCCATCCTGTACTGACCACTCGCTCCTGTGCTGACCACTCCATCCTGTGCTGACCACTGAGCCTCCATACTGTGCTTACCACTGAGCCTCCATCCTGTGCTGACCACTGAGCCTCCATACTGCGCTGACCACTCCATCCTGTGCTGACCACTCAGCCTCCATCCTGTGCTGACCACTCAGCCTCCATCCTGCGCTGACCACTCCATCCTGAGCTGACCACTCAGCCTGCATCCTGTGCTGACCACTCAGCCTCCATCCTGTGCTCACCACTCAGCCTCCATCCTGTGCTGACCACTCAGCCTCCATCCTGTGCTGACCACTCAATCCTGTGCTGACCACTCAGCCTCCATCCTGTGCTGACCACTGAGCCTCCATCCTGCGCTGACCACTGAGCCTCCATCCTGCGCTGACTACTGAGCCTCCATCCTGCGCTGACCACTCTTCCTCTATCCTGCGCTGCCCACTCTGCCTCCATCCCGCGCTGACCACTGAGCCTCCATCCCGCGCTGACCACTGAGCCTCCATCCCGCGCTGACCACTGAGCCTCCATCCCGCGCTGACCACTGAGCCTCCATCCTGCGCTGACCACTCCATCCTGTGCTGACCACTGAGCCTCCATCCTGTGCTGACCACTGAGCCTCCATCCTGTGCTGACCACTCCATCCTGCGATGACCACTCAGCCTCCATCCTGCGATGACCACTCAGCCTCCATCCTGCGATGACCACTCAGCCTCCATCCTGCGCTGACCACTCAGCCTCCATCCTGTACTGACCACTCGGCCTCCATCCTGTACTGACCACTCGCTCCTGTGCTGACCACTCCATCCTGTGCTGACCACTGAGCCTCCATACTGTGCTTACCACTGAGCCTCCATACTGTGCTGACCACTGAGCCTCCATCCTGTGCTGACCACTGAGCCTCCATACTGCGCTGACCACTCCATCCTGTGCTGACCACTCAGCCTCCATCCTGTGCTGACCACTCAGCCTCCATCCTGCGCTGACCACTCCATCCTGAGCTGACCACTCAGCCTGCATCCTGTGCTGACCACTCAGCCTCCATCCTGTGCTCACCACTCAGCCTCCATCCTGTGCTGACCACTCAGCCTCCATCCTGTGCTGACCACTCAATCCTGTGCTGACCACTCAGCCTCCATCCTGTGCTGACCACTGAGCCTCCATCCTGCGCTGACCACTGAGCCTCCATCCTGCGCTGACTACTGAGCCTCCATCCTGCGCTGACCACTCTTCCTCTATCCTGCGCTGCCCACTCTGCCTCCATCCCGCGCTGACCACTGAGCCTCCATCCCGCGCTGACCACTGAGCCTCCATCCCGCGCTGACCACTGAGCCTCCATCCTGCGCTGACCACTCCATCCTGTGCTGACCACTGAGCCTCCATCCTGTGCTGACCACTGAGCCTCCATCCTGTGCTGACCACTGAGCCTCCATCCTGCGCTGACCACTCAGCCTCCATCCTGCGATGACCACTGAGCCTCCATCCTGCGATGACCACTCAGCTTCCATCCTGTGCTGACCACTCAGCCTCCATCCTGCACTGACCACTCAGCCTCCATCCTGCGCTGACCACTCAGCCTCCATCCTCTGCTGACCACTCACTCCTGTGCTGACCACTCCATCCTGTGCTGACCACTGAGCTTCCTTCCTGTGATGACCACTGAGCCTCCATCCTGTGCTCACCACTGAGCCTCCATCCTGTGCTGACCACTGAGCCTCCATCCTGTGCTGACCACTCAGCCTCCATCCTGCGATGACCACTGAGCCTCCATACTGCGCTGACCACTGAGCCTCCATCCTGCGCTGACCACTGAGCCTCCATCCTGCGATGACCACTCAGCTTCCATCCTGTGCTGACCACTGAGCCTCCATCCTGCGCTGACCACTGAGCCTCCATCCTGCGATGACCACTCAGCTTCCATCCTGTGCTGACCACTCAGCTTCCATCCTGTGCTGACCACTCAGCCTCCATCCTGCGCTGACCACTCAGCCTCCATCCTCTGCTGACCACTCACTCCTGTGCTGACCACTGAGCTTCCTTCCTGTTCTGACCACTGAGCCTCCATCCTGTGCTCACCACTGAGCCTCCATCCTGTGCTGATCACTGAGCCTCCATCCTGCGCTGACCACTCAGCCTCCATCCTGCGATGACCACTGAGCCTCCATCCTGCGCTGACCACTGAGCCTCCATCCTGCGCTGACCACTGAGCCTCCATCCTGTGATGACCACTCACCCTCCATCCTGCGCTGACCATGAGCCTCCATCTGCGATGACCACTCAGCTTCATCCTGCGATGACCACTCAGCTTCCATCCTGTGCTGACCACTGAGACTCCATCCTGTGCTGACAACTCACTCTTGTGCTCACCACTGAGCCTCCATCCTGTGCTGACCACTCAGCCTCCATCCTGTGCTCACCACTGAGTCTCCATCCTGTGCTGACCACTGAGCCTACATACTGCGCTGACCACTCCATCCTCTTCTGACCACTCAGCCTCCATCCTGCGCTGACCACTCCATCCTGTGCTAACCACTGAGCCTCCATCCTGCACTGACCACTGAGCCTCCATCCTGCGCTGTCCACTCTGCCCCCATCCTGCGCTCAACACTCTGCCTCCATCCTGCGCAGACCACTCTGCCTCCATCTTGCGAATACCACTCTGCCTCCATGCTGCACTGACCACTCAGCCACTGCGCAGTGCTAACCACTTAGCCAACGCACTGTGAAAACCACTGAGCCACCGCACTGTGCAAACCACTAAGCCTTCACACCGTGAAAACCACTGAGCCATCAAATACACTGCTAAGCACTGAGCCACCATATACATGAAAACCACTAAGCCATCATACTGTGCTAACCACTGAGCCAGCGTATACTGTGCTAACCACTCAGCCATCATACTGTGCTAACCACTAAGCCACCGCGCAGTGCTAACCACTGACCCACCGTATACAGTGCTAACCACTGAGCCACCGTATACAGTGCTAACCACTGAGCCAGCGTATACAGTGCTAACCACTGAGCCAGCGTATACAGTGCTAACCACTGAGCCAGCGTATACAGTGCTAACCACTGAGCCACCGTATACAAGGCTAACCACTGAGCCACCGTATATCAGTGCTAACTACTGAGCCACCATATACAGTGCTAACCACTGAGCCAGCGTATACAGTGCTAACCACTGAGCCAGCGTATACAGTGCTAACCACTGAGCCAGCGTATACAGTGCTAACCACTGAGCCAGCGTATACAGTGCTAACCACTGAGCCACCGTATACAGGCTAACCACTGAGCCACAATATACAACCCTAACCACTGAGCCACCGTATACAAGGTTAACCACTGAGCCACCGTATACAAGGCTAACCACTCAGCCACCGTATACAAGGCTAACCACTGAGCCACCGTATACAGTGCTAACTACTGAGCCACCATATACAGTGCTAACTACTGAGCCACCATATACAGTGCTAACCACTGAGCCACCATATTACAGTGCTAACACTGAGCAACAATATACAGTGCTAACCACTGAGCCACCATACAGTGCTAACCACTGAGCCACCATACAGTGCTAACCACTGAGCCACCATATACAGTGCCAACCACTGAGCCACCATATACTCTGCTACCCACTGAGCCACCTGTATACACACAATTCATTTCACCGCACTCCCCTAACTATTAGTAAATAAACTATATATGGATTCTAGACTACCCGATTCTTTAGAATCGGGCCGCCATCTAGTCATTAACTAATGGAATAGACAAAGGCGTAACCGGTGTCCAAATAACAGGAAGATAGCGGATCAAAGCAAAAAGAAGAGACAAATGAATTGTCAGAGGAGGTCCAAGGTCTGGCAGCAATAGGTCAGAACACAGAGTACAGAAGACTGGATCTGACTCGCTCCAGCGGGGGCCGTGGGGTACTCGGAACCGGGCCCTCTGGACGTTGTCGGGGCTGTGGGGATGCTGTCACGGTGGTGAGAACCGTTCTGTGTTTATTGTGACACCCCCTGTGGAAGGCGGCCGGTAGGGGCCGATGCTGCGGTTCGGGACCTCTGGGAATGATGGAGTTGCAGCTGTGGTGGTTAAGCTTCCCAAGGGAAGAGCAGGTCTCCAGGGCATCTGGAGTTAAGGTGAATTGGGGTGATGGGGAGCCAGTGGGGCTGAGCTGGCTGTGGAGCTGGATCTAAACACTCTCAGGCAGGCTCCTGCTGCCTGCACGGCATTGCAGTCTACCTCTCCTTAGGCGCGGAATGAACAATCAAACACGATGTTGAGTTTCAATCTGGTTTATTCGGCGTCACTTGTCAGGCACTTTAGGTTACAAGGAAGTACAGTGGTGGCTCCGGTAGTCCTTGGAAACCAGGATGGCTTGCCCAGTACACCCCCTTTTGTGTTCCCCTCCGCTTGGGCTTTCCTCTCTCAGCGCTGCCTGTCCTCCTACTTCCTGCATGTGCCTCCGCACACAAAGCCAGGATTCAGCAGCCACGGACCTTCGTTGGGCAACCAGCATAGTCCCCTGGCCCTAGTACGGCTATTTTCCCTGTGCTGTGTCGGGATTTTGCCACGAGTCATAGAGAGCTCATGGCCCCCGAGTTCCTTGGTTGGAGCTTGAAGCCTTCCTGCCACATTCATGGCTGGGCCGTTTCTCGCTCTGTCCTTCTGCCTCACAGCTGATTCGGGTGCGCAGGTGGATCGCTCACTGCCCGCGCCCCTAGGACTTCATCTTTCTTCGGTTCGTAGCCCCGGGACCCGGGGTAGACCTCATTGTAGCTCAGGCGTTTCCCCTTTGTCCTTTCCCTGACAGCTTTCTGCTCACTTCCCACACACCACCTGTCTCCCCCATCTGCCTACAGCTGCACGAGCCATCCCACTACCTGAGTTCACCCACTCGCTCTGGGACCAGGGTGTGTGTTAGGTGACTGGACTTACCGATCCCAATTGCTGCAAGCTAATAGTGGCAACCGGGCCGCAGGGGCGCCACAAAACAAACATGCACCAATGAGCAAAATGCTACAACTGGCAGAAATCTGCGAATAACTGCTCAGCTAAGTAGCTGAGCACTAATAGAGAACAGGAAATACCTGAATAAGCCCAGCACCTGCCAGCTTCAGATTGGATTGCTGAGCTGTCAACACAATGACAGCTCAGCATGCCTCAACACTAGATTGGACGACTGAGCTGTCACTCACCAAAAAGACAGCTCAGCAAATAACTAATTCTATAGTGCAGGAAATACTGACACATATACAGTTAGGGCCAGAAATATTTGGACAGTGACACAATTTTTGCGAGTTGGGCTCTGCATGCCACCACATTGGATTTGAAATGAAACCTCTACAACAGAATTCAAGTGCAGATTGTAACTTTTAATTTGAAGGGTTGAACAAAAATATCTGATAGAAAATGTAGGAATTGTACACATTTCTTTACAAACACTCCACATTTTAGGAGGTCAAAAGTAATTGGACAAATAAACATAACCCAAACAAAATATTTTTATTTTCAATATTTTGTTGCGAATCCTTTGGAGGCAATCACTGCCTTAAGTCTGGAACCCATGGACATCACCAAACACTGGGTTTCCTCCTTCTTAATGCTTTGCCAGGCCTTTACAGCCGCAGCCTTCAGGTCTTGGTTGTTTGTGGGTCTTTCCGTCTTAAGTCTGAATTTGAGCAAGTGAAATGCATGCTCAATTGGGTTAAGATCTGGTGATTGACTTGGCCATTGCAGAATGTTCCCCTTTTTTGCACTCATGAACTCCTGGGTAGCTTTGGCTGTATGCTTGGGGTCATTGTCCATCTGTACTATGAAGCGCCGTCCAATCAACTTTGCAGCATTTGGCTGAATCTGGGCTGAAAGTATATCCCGGTACACTTCAGAATTCATCCGGCTACTCTTGTCTGCTGTTATGTCATCAATAAACACAAGTGACCCAGTGCCATTGAAAGCCATGCATGCCCATGCCATCATGTTGCCTCCACCATGTTTTACAGAGGATGTGGTGTGCCTTGGATCATGTGCCGCTCCCTTTCTTCTCCAAACTTTTTTCTTCCCATCATTCTGGTACAAGTTGATCTTTGTCTCATCTGTCCATAGAATACTTTTCCAGAACTGAGCTGGCTTCTTGAGGTGTTTTTCAGCAAATTTAACTCTGGCCTGTCTATTTTTGGAATTGATGAATGGTTTGCATCTAGATGTGAACCCTTTGTATTTACTGTCATGGAGTCTTCTCTTTACTGTTGACTTAGAGACAGATACACCTACTTCACTGAGAGTGTTCTGGACTTCAGTTGATGTTGTGAACGGGTTCTTCTTCACCAAATAAAGTATGCGGCGATCATCCACCACTGTTGTTATCCGTGGACGCCCAGGCCTTTTAGAGTTCCCAAGCTCACCAGTCAATTCCTTTTTTCTCAGAATGTACCCAACTGTTGATTTTGCTACTCCAAGCATGTCTGCTATCTCTCTGATGGATTTTTTCTTTTTTTTCAGCCTCAGGATGTTCTGCTTCACCTCAATTGAGAGTTCCTTTGACTGCATGTTGTCTGGTCACAGCAACAGCTTCCAAATGCAAAACCACACACCTGGAATCCACCCCTGACCTTTTAACTACTTCATTGATTACAGGTTAACGAGGGAGACGCCTTCAGAGTTAATTGCAGCCCTTAGAGTCCATTGTCCAATTACTTTTGGTCCCTTGAAAAAGAGGAGGCTATGCATTACAGAGCTATGATTCCTAAATCCTTTCTCCGATTTGGATGTGGAAACTCTCATATTGCAGCTGGGAGTGTGCACTTTCAGCCCATATTATATATATAATTGTATTTCTGAACATGTTTTTGTAAACACCTGGCAAGAGCAGCTCTGGACAAGAAATACTATTAATCCTAGATCCTGAGTTCCATGACCTAGCAATACAACACGGTCACCGTTGTAGGACCTGTGGTGACATCATTCCGGTCATTGATCGTGACAGGAGCTGGAGCTCCCGGAGCAAGTTTCGGTGCCTCCACTATACCTCCAGGCGGAGGTGGATTTACAGGCGTAAGACCGCAGTTGTGCAGGGTTGCACAACCACCTCTGGTGAGTGGCTACACAGCCCTGGGCCTAAATCCACTTCAAAAACTTTCTTCACATGCGCTCCCACCCCCTCCCCCCTTTTTGTCTTGCATATTATATATATAACTGTATTTCTGAACATGTTTTTGTAAACAGCTAAAATAACAAAACTTGTGTCACTGTCCAAATATTTCTGGCCCAAACTGTATTGTTTTTCTATACAAAAAACACCAGTTTTTATATATTTCAACGTTACTTTGTTTTAGAATCCAATTAACTTACCGGAGTGTTCACGCCTCAAGATCATCTTTGGAGTTTCCAAACATGCACGATTTATCGAGTCAAGCATACTTGTACGGCAAACGTATATTCAGTTTAACAACAGGCATGTGATATTCTACTTAGGGATGAGCGAGTATACTCGCTACCATTCGGAACTCGCCGAATAGTAGAGGTATTCGGCTACTTGCTACTCTCCGAGTATCTTATGAGTACTCGGGAGTAGCAAGTAGTCTGAATACTTTCACAGTGTATCTATAGATTTATTATTTTTAACAACTTTTATTCACTGTTAGGGTACTTTCGAAGTACATCTATAGATACACTGCGAAATTATTCGGACTCGCTATACTCGCAACGAGTACCGAGTACTGGGACCTACTCATTGCGAGTATAGCGAGTCCGAATAGTGAGGTACTCACTCATCCCTAATTCTACTGAATACTTGACGAGTCCATCACGAAATACGTATGTCAAGGTTTCATCAGATACAGGAAGAAAATCATAATGTCTCATGTTTTGAGTATGGTTACATTTATTTGGGGGGGGAGAAGGGGGATGGGAACGCAAGAATATGGCATCAGTCAGTGGTTAGCTTTGTCAACCCTGTGTTGGTTAGGACCAGTACACTTCAGCACAGGTTGGCTCCTTGCTACATGATTCCTACAAAAGATTGTCACTCAGCACTTTCCCTTCCAGCATGACAATTAATAGGCTACTGGAGTTCTGCAGGGTCACCAACCCATACTTTGTAGTGACATTTCAGGAAATACAGGAACAATTACCCTCCAGTACTCTCCCGTTAGTACTACTAATCTATGATCTCTGGGGAAAACCAACTCATCTTTTTCTACAGCATCCGAAATATCCTGTATTTTCGGAAAAAAAAACACTGATTATGTAGCAATGCACCATTACCTTACCTAGGATAGAGCAAAACAGGCAATGTAATACAACATTCTTTTTTACCTTCACATTTAAATGGAGCAATTGCAGATTAGGTTAAGTGCAATAAATATTTTCACTAGAGGTGAGTGAACCTGCTCGTGTCCTGAATTTGTGTGCTTTACGAATCCAAATCACTCAAGCGTGCATTACTATGCTCCGGTACTCTTGATGCTTGGTCCAGTGTAAGGCTGGAAACACACTATCCGACTCGCATGCGAGTCTCTCGGACGAGACATGGATCAGTCAGTCTGAACGGTCTCCCCCCTCTCTGGACGGGAGTGTGATTCTGCACAAAAACACAAGCAGCTGACACTCCTGTTCAGAGAGTGGGGAGGCCGTTCAGGGTGACTGATCAGAGTCTCATCCGAGAGACTCGCATGTGAGTCGGATAGTGTGCTTCCAGATTAACGCACTGGTAGTGTTTGATCGGCTCGCACTGGGGTTAAAAATGAGTTATCAGGTGTAGTGTGTTGTAAAAGACAAAAAATTACAAATTCCTGCCCTCCAGCCCCTGGAAGTGGTTTGCTTATGGCTGGCAGTATTATGTTGGCAGAGAGCCAAACTGCCCAATCATTGACTTCCAATGAAGTTCGGGTCATGTTTTGGTCCCAAACAGAATGTGAAAAAAGGTCCTGCTGCACCACCCGAACCCCACTTCCATGGGTCTGCTCATCTCTTATTGTCACCTTTATTTAAGTTGTGGAAAATATAACACCACAAGAATGTGTACAATTTTCTAAATTGTTATTGGGGAAACAGAGTTCTTATAATAATTCCTGATAACAGTGAACGTTTTTTTTCCACGACGAAAGCATAAAAGTCCCCAGTTACCATTAGATAGAGTCGATATCAGATATCAAACTAACGGGGAATCCTGATTCTCCTCCGACTGATGGATCCAACAGAGAAGCCGCTGCCTGGCAGCAGATTTCTCAGTACTCCTCACTGAAAACACATGGGTATGGGGGAGCCAGGTAAGATCAATTACATGTGTCAGCAAAAGTTGCATTTAAAATTGCAAATACTCGGTAGCACTTGTAAACTGTAAAACCTCATGTAGCACAGTGTGTGTGTAAAGAAGACCTTCTAAAGCTTTATCTACTGTGACCTCATCAGGCTGAACATTGTGACACCAATGGTCAAAGGCCATGCCAAAATTACAATTAATCAGAGGACTTTGAAGCAGAATATAAAGACACTTGTAAAGGCCACTTCACACACACAGATATCTGAGTCCAATATCTGAACAGATCTCTGGTTGCAGTGAAATTATGGATACATTACTCCATGTTGTACACAGCCACAAAATGGAGCAATGTATCCATGATTTCACTGCAACCAGAGATCTGTTCAGATATTGGACTCAGATATCTGTGTGTGTGAAGTGGCCTTAAAACTGGACTCCAGAGTCGTGCTTATCAATGACTGGTGAACTCATGTGTCCAAAAATAAATTCCTAGCAACCTAGTAAATGTAAACCGAGCCAAAATGAAGTGCAAAACTATAAAATAATTAATTTATGAATATGAAGATAATTTAAAAACGCAAAGTTAAAATTCCCAGAACATGTGACCAAGGGGGTTTAGTTTGTGCACTTCTTCCAAGGTATACTGGTTTTCGCTGTGGAGCATAATTCATGTATATTTGGTTTCCCTTATGGGTTTATTATTTGCTCTGGTGCTATAATTTATTTTGTATTTCAGGCGTCTTGATTCTTTTGTATATATTCTATTTGGTCTTATTATCTTTACTTAGAATATTGAACATACCATATTTTTTCGGATTGTAAGATGCACTTTTGCTCCCCCAAATTTTGGGGGAAAGTGTGTGGGGGGTGCATCTTATAATCTTAATCTTTCTGTACTGTAGGGGGGGGGCACTTTGGAGTGGTGTACAGGGGCTGGAGCAGGCGGGCTCAAGAGGCAGCGGGAGGTCACGTGCTCCCGCTCATTAGCCTCATGCGATATGTACTGCATCCTGCTGTCCATCACCTCAGTGCTGAAATCGCGCTGAGAAGTGGACAGGGGAGCGCTGCATATTATATGTGCCTGCACTCTCCCCCCCCATTTTGAATGTGGCCTCCCGTCACTCTATATGACCTCCTGTAGGCGCGCACCTAGTAAAATAACAACGCTTTTAACTCACCCTCCGTAGCGCGATACATGCCCCCATATCTCTTCCTATGTCTGTGCTAGAATCTGATCATGTGATCGGCGCAGCACAGTGATGTCATCACTGCGTGCCTTGGTCACATAATTCAATGCCCGGGAGGATTATTTAAAAGCGTTTGTTACTTTACTATGTGTGCGTCATCAGGGGGGCATAGAGTGATGGGGGGGGGCCATATCCGGAATAGGGGTGGCTATGTGCAAGCAGCACAGGGGGGCCATGTACCAGCAGCATAGGGAGGCCATGTGCCAGCAGCACAGGGGGGCAATGTGCCAGCAGCACAAGGGGGGGCATGTTCTCGCAGCACAGCGGAAGCCATGTTTCAGCAGCATGGGTGGGCCATGTTTCAGCAACATGGGGGGCCATATGACAGCAGCGGGGGGGGGCCATGTGGCAGCAGCTTGAGGAGGCCATGTGGCAGCAGCACGGGGGGGGGGCTATGTTCCAGCAGCACAGGGGGGGGGGCATGTTCCAGCAGCACAGGGGGGGCCATGTTCCAGCAGCACCAGGGGGGTAATTTTCCAGCATCATGGGAGGGGGCCATGTTCCAGCAGCACGGGAAAGGGCCATGTGCCAGCAGCACGGAGGAGTGCCATATGCCAGCAACACAGGGGGGCCATGTGCTACAAACACAGGAGGGCCTTGTTACAGCATGGGGGTTATATATATATATATATATATATATATATATATATATATATAAAATACACACAGTACGGACCAAAAGTTTGGACACACCTTCGCATTCAAAGATTTTTCTGTATTTTCATGACTATGAAAATTGTAGATTCACACTGAAGGCATCAAAACTATGAATTAACACATGTGGGATTATATACTTAACCAAAAAGTGTGAAACAACTAAAAATATGTCTTATATTCTAGGTTTCTTCAAAGTCGCCACCTTTTCCTTTAATTACTGCTTTGCACAGTCTTGGCATTCTCTTGATGAGCTTCAAGAGGTAGTCACTATAAATGGTTTTCACTTCACAGGTGTGCCCTGTCAGGTTTAATAAGTGGGATTTCTTGCCTTATAAATGGGGTTGGGACCATCAGATGTGTTGTGCAGAGGTCTGGTGGATACACTGATGATAGTCCTACTGAATAGACTGTTAGAATTTGTATTATGGCAAGAAAAAAGCAGCAAAATAAAGAAAAACGAGTGGCCATCATTACTTCAAGAAATGAAGGTCAGTCAGTCTGAAAAGTTGGGAAACTTTGAAAGTGTCCCCAAGTGCAGTTGCAAAAACCATCAAGTGCTACAAAGAAACTGGCTCACATAAGGACCGCCCCAGGAAAGGAAGACCAAGAGTCATCTCTGCTGCGGAGGATAAGTTCATCCGAGTCACCAGCCTCAGAAATTGCAGGTTAACAGCAGCTCAGAATAGAGACCAGGTCAATGCCACACAGAGTTCTAGCAGCAGACACATCTCTACAACAACTGTTAAGAGGAGACTTTGTGCAGCAGGCCTTCATGGTAAAATAGCTGCTAGGAAACCACTGCTGAGGACATGCAACAAGCAGAAGAGACTTGTTTGGGCTAAAGAACACAAGGAATGGACATTAGACCAGTGGAAATCTGTGCTTTGGTCTAATGAGTCCAAATTTGAGATCTTTGATTCCAACCTCCGTGTGTTTGTGCGACGCAGAAAAGGTGAATGGATGGACTCTAAATGCCTGGTTCCCACCGTGAAGCATGGAGGAGGAGGAGTGATGGTATATATATACACAGCTCCAGAAAAAATTATGAGACCACTGCAAAATTTTCAGTTTCTCTGATTTTTCTCTTTATACCCGTGTATAAGCCGACCCCCCTACTTTTGCCCCCAAAATCTGGGAAAACCTATTGACTCGTGTATAAGCTGAGGGTGGACCCCAGCACAGGTATACAGCCCCCAGCAGTGTGGTATACAGGCCCCCCCAGTGGTATACAGGCCTCCCCAGTGGTAGTATACAGCCCCCAGCAGTGTGGTATACAGCAGCCTCCCTAGTGGTATATACAGGCCCCAGCAGTGTTACAGCAGCCTCCCCAGTGGAATATACAGCAGCAGCCCCAGTGGTAGTATACAGGTATATACAGCAGCCCCAGTGGTAGTATAAGGTATATACAGCAGCCCCAATGGTAGTATACAGGTATATACAGCAGCCCCAGTGGTAGTATACAGCAGCCCCAGTGGTAGTATACAGCAGCCCCAGTGGTAGTATACAGCAGCCCCAGCAGTAGTATACAGCAGCCCCAGCAGTATATACAGCAGCCCCAGTGGTAGTATACAGCATCCCCAGAGGTATATACAGCAGCCCCAGTGGTAGTATACAGCAGCCCCAGTGGTAGTATACAGCAGCCCCAGTGGTAGTATACAGCAGCCCCAGAGGTATATACAGCAGCCCCAGTGGTAGTATACAGCAGCCCCAGAGGTATATACAGCAGCAGCCCCAGTGGTAGTATACAGCAGCCCCAGCAGCCCCAGAGGTATATACAGCAGCCCTAGTGGTAGTATACAGCAGCCCCAGAGGTATATACTGCAGCAGCCCGCCCACCACGCCCATCAGTATACAGGCCACCCCCATTAGTATCCAGGGCCCCCCCTTGCTCCGGAAACCTGTAAAGTAAAATCATTATACTTATCACTGTCCTGTCGCCGCTGTCCCCGCCGCTGCCATCGCGATCCTCCTTCTTCATCCAGCGTCTTCCTCCTGTGGCGCAGACAATGACGTCATTGCCTGCGCCGACCAGAGGAAGCCGGAAGAAGACGGATGAAGCCGGAGGATCGCGATGGCAGCGGCGGGGACGGCGGCGACAGGACAGTGATAAGTATAATGATTTTACTTTACAGGTTTCCAAAGCAAGAGGGGGGGGCCCTGGATACTAATGGGGGGGGCCTGTATACTGATGCGGGTTGCCGGCGGGCTGCTGCAGTATATGACTCGCGTATAAGCCAAGGGGGGTACTTTTCAGCCCGATTTTTGGGCTGAAAAACTCGGCTTATACGTGAGTATATACGGTATATTTTTGAGTAACATGTACATTGTTGTTTTATTCTATAAACTACTGACAACATGTCTCTGAAATTCAAAGCTAAAAATGTTGTATTTAATTGCAGCAAATGAGAAATCATCAAAATAATAAAAAAGAAACAGTGCTTTCAGACCTTAAAAAATATAAAGAAAACAAGTACTTATTCATATACAAACAACAATACTTGTGTTTTAACCCCTTAGTGACAGAGCCAATTTCCCCAAAAAAATGACCAGACCGTTTTTTGTAATTCTGACCACTGTCCCTTTATGAGGTTATAACTCTGGAACGCTTCAACGGATCCTAGCGATTCTGAGACTGTTTTTCTTGACATATTGGGCTTTATGTTAGTAGAAAATTTAGGTCAATAATTTTTGCGTTTATTTGTGAAAAAAATAAAAAATTTGGTGAAAATTTCGCAGTTTTCAAAATTTGCATTTTTATTCTGTTAAACCAGAGTTATGTGACACATAATAGTTAATAAATAACATTTCCCACATGTCTACTTCACATCAGCACAATTTTGAAAAAACAATTTTTTGGTTAGGAAGTTATAAGCGTTCAAAGTTGATCAGCAATTTCTCATTTTTCCAGCAAAATTTACAAAACCATTTTTTTTGTGACCACATCACATTTGAAATCCCTTTAAAGGGCCTATATGACAGTAAAAACCCAAAAGTGACACCATTCCAAAAACTGCACCCCTCAAGCTACTCAAAACTACATTCAAGAAGATTATTAACCCTTCAGGTGCTTCACAGGAACAAAAGCAAAGTGGAAGGAAAAAAATGTACATTTTAATTCTTCAAACAAAAATGTTCTTTTAGCCTCATTTTTTCATTTGGACATGGGCAACAGGATAAAATGCATCCGAAAATTTGTTCGGCAATTTCTCCTGAGTACACCGATACCTCATATGTGGTCATAAACAGGAGGGAAGGAGCGTCATTTGACTTTTGGAGCTAATTTTCCATTCAAAAAGTCAAAATGTGGTCCTTCTTTTTCGAGCACTGTCGTGTCCCAAACAGTGGTTTATTACCACATATGAGGTATCGGTGTACTCAGGAGATATTGCCCAACAAATTTTAGGATGTTAAAAAAACACAAAGTGGGCTTCGCCATATTTTTACTTTCCAGCCAGGTACAACTAGGCAGCTGGGGGCTGGAATCCTCAGCGTGGGGAGGCCCAAGATTTCTGGGCCCCCCGCTGCAAATTGCAGCCCACAGCTGCCGCAGAAAACAGCGCATTCATAGAAGAGCCATTTCATGGCGCTGTATCCAGCTCTTTCAGCTATCGTGTAGTGGGGGCAGAATGGGTAATAAGGGGTTAATGCCAGCTTTTAGGCAGCTGGCACTAAGTCCAAGATTCATAATGTCTGGCCAATTTGAGACCGGGCCATTAGGAATCTCTAGTAAATAGTAAAAAGACACAACATAGAGAAAAATATTTTTATTAGAAAAAAAAACTTATTTAGATCCCATCTTTATTATGTCCGACGTAGTCCAGTGGGCGGTGATGTCCGACGTAGTCCAATGGGCAGTGATGTCTGACATAGTCCAGTGGGTGGTCCCGTGATTATTCTCAGTCTTATAGCATATGGGGCCAGAATTAATCCATGTGTGACTTGAGGATCTTATGACCAGTCATGATCCTCGGGTCACACAGATTAACTGTGATCTCATGATAATCTGCAGATCACCAAGAGCTCAAAATTAACGCCTCTGTGAACCCAGGATCATGACCTGTCATGAACTCACTGAGTTCATGACAGGTCACATGATCCTCAAGTGACACAGGGGTTAAATCTGATCTCATGATGATCTGCAAAGCAGAATACCAAGAGCTCAGAATTAACCCGTGTGACCCCAGGATAATGATCGGGTCACACAGAGGCAGAGGTGCAGGGCAGAGGTGGCTCTGCAGCGGAGGCGGCGATCCCGGAAGTAGATGTGCCAACACAGGAAGCCGGCGCACACTAGAGCAGAGGCTCGGGACCCGGAGCGGAAGAGGAACAGGACCGGAGGTATAGGGGCAGATGGAGGAGTACGGGGACCAGGAAGGCACAGATCATGGCTGTTGGGGGACCAGGAGCCTGAGTCTGCAAACGTTATCTGATCTGACAAGATCGTCAGACCAGATAAAGTTTCAGAGACGGCGGCGGCGGCATGCATGAGTACCGGGGTGGGAGGAGGGGGGCGGAGGCACCAGAGGCTAGTGACAGTTTATGGATAATTGGGGAAGGCATCTGTATGCGATCTGACATGTCAGATCGCATACAGATGCAGGGGATGCAGCAGTGACTTTTTTTTTAATGTGATGACCGGGAAACGGTGTTTTCCGGTCATATTACCGGTACCGGGAAAAAACTTCCCGATTCATGATCTCCAGGGTCTCAGCTACCCCTGGTAACTGAAACCCCGGAGACTTTATGACACCGTTTTTTCTGTACTTACGTCTCTAGACGTAAGAACAGAATAAGTACCCTTTTTTTTTACGTCTAGAGACTGTGGGCCGTCGTTATTGGGTTAACTTAGAAAGAGTTCAGACATCAATATTTGGTAGAATAACCATGAATTTTAATCACAGCTTTCATGCGTTTTGACATGCTTTTCACCAGACTTTCACACTGCTTTTGGGTAACTTTATGCCACTCCTGGCACAAAAATGTAAGCAGTTCTTTGTTTGATGGCTTGTGACTATCCATCTTCCTCTCGATTACATTCCAAAGGTTTTCAATGGGGGTTCAGATCTGGAGATTGGGCTGGCCATGACAGGGTCTTGATATGGTGCTCCTTCATCCAAACATTGATTGACCTAGCTGGCTGGCATGAGGCATTGTCCTGCTAGAAAAAAACAGTTCTCAGAGTTGGGGAACATTGCCTGAGCAGAAGGAGGCTCGGCACGTGTTTTTCAAGGATAACCTTGTATGCAGCTTGATTCATATGTCCTTTGCAAAGATTAACCTGTCTAATTCCAGCCTTGTTGAAGCATCCCCATATCATCAGTGATACTCCACCAAATTTTACAGTGGGTGCAAGACACTGTGGCTTGTACACCTCTCCAGGTCTCCGTCTAACCATTAGACAACCAGGTATTGGGCAAAGCTGAAAATTAGGCTCATCAGAGAAGATTACTTTATTCCAGTCCTCTATTGTGCAATCCTTATGGTCTTTGGCAAACTTCAGCCTGGCTTTCCTTTGCTTTTCATTGATAAAACGCTTTTTTTCTAGCTTTACATGACTTGAGACAGTCACAAGACAAACAATGAAGAACTGCTTAGGCTGGCTTCACATTGCGTTTTAGAGGCATCCGAGTGTACCCGTTTCAAAACGGATACACTCAAATCCTAAATCGGATCCCATGTATCCCTATGGGGCTCAGATCGGATGTGTGCCTTTTGCCATCCGATTTTGGCATCATCCGATCCTGTCCGATTTAAGCATGGACACAAAATCGTAGCCTGCTACAATTTTGTGTCCGAGAATGAAATCGGACAGCATCGGATCCGAGCCCTGGTGACTTGGGAGCCTATGGACATCGGCTCCGTGGTCCATGTCCTCCCTGCATCTTCCTCGCGTCCACTTCTCTATCCTGTCTCCCGCTATTCTATGCTGTCCCCCTGCTATTCTAACTTTCTCCCTGTCTTATTCCCTATCCTTTTCCCTATTCTATTCCCTCCATTTTTTTAAAAAATAAAGAAATCCTTCCATGAGGATACATTACCTTCCGGTGCCTCCATAGACTGTCACCATCTTTGCAGAAGGGCCTGTGGTGATGTCAGAGAGCCGATCAGCTGATGTGTCAGGTGACCGACTCTGTGACATCATCACAGCTCCTTCAGTCACCAGATGGTGACTGTCGCATGAAGGTAATGTATCCTCAGGGAGGATTTTTTTTATTTTTTACATACTGGAGGGGGAGAGGACAGGGGGGAGGACAGAGGAGAGGGTGAGCAGAGATAGAAGAGGGACAGATAGGGATAGACAAGGACAGATAGAGAAGAAGCAGGCAGGGAGAACAGGATCCACATGGATCCTGCATAGAATCGGATGACTATTTGCCATCCGATTGCAGGGATCCGTGGCTGTCCATGGGGATCCTGACAACACACGGATCCCCACGATCAGCACAAAAACGCAATGTGAAGCCAGCCTTACATTTTTGTGCCAGGAATGGCATAAGGTCACCTAAAAGCAGTGTGAAAGACTGATGGAAAGCATGCAAAGACGCATGAAAGCTGTAATTAAAAATCATGGTTATTCTACCAAATATTGATTTCTGAGCTCTTCTGAAGTTAAAACATGGGTATTGATGTTTGTAAATGAGTAAGAACTTATTTTCCTTGTAATATTATATATCTAGAATGAGAAAAATCAGAGAAACTGAACATTTTGCAGTGGTTTCTTAATTTTTTCTGGAGCTGTATATATACCAGGATAAGGGACACATAGTGTATATGATTTGTAAGACAGACACTGGCATTATAAGACAGACCTCATTTAACATAAAAAATTATTCTTTTTCTCTTTTCCTTCACCAAATTTGGGGTGCATCTTATAATCTGGTGCATTTTATAATTGAAAAATGCGGTACATGATTATCATCTATGGTGGGTACAGATGTTCCATTTGTTTTGCACAAATAGTGCATCAAGCTGTCAGTGCATTCTGTGGCCACTGGGGGCTGTGGACTAAATTAACAACACTTGCTTTACAACAAGGCAGTAATGCAGAATGTATTTAATCGTTTGACTTTAGTTCTATTGTATGTTTAAAGTATTTACTGCATCTGGGTTATATTTTCCCTCCTGAAAAATTCTGCCCCATTTCCCTTGTGAATGACAGCAACGCTCATTTGCTGAAGCCATCAATAAAAAAAGACAGTAACTGGGCAAGTATCGCTTTGCAAACTCCTAAAGAACACGCACAAACTCCATCCCCTAATGAATTACATTTCCACCTGAAGACTCACAAAGCAGACAACGGCTGTGTTTCTTGATTATACCTGCGGTTATTGTACTTTGGCATATTCAGACTATTTGTGGCTGCTTTATATGTAGCTTTTTCATGACATGTTTTCTCATTTTTATCTTTTCCACCTCCCCAGTGTCCCTGCGACCATTTCAGATACTGACTAGGATGCTATCCTCCACTGGTTTGAAGCAGCATTTCATACGCTTGAACAAGGACACAGGTAACAGACAAGTATCAATGAATGACACAGATATTGCCTTCTACAGGGACTGGCTTTTTAAAAAAAATATATATATATACAGCAAAGTTTCGGTAGTATTATTTGCTATGTAACAAAGTAGAAAGATTTTGCTACTGACAATACACACAATATTACACATCCTTGTAATCAGCCTTGATTAAATCTTACCTACCATTATCGTACAGCAATCAGCATTTGTAAACCTAACGAGTTCTATGTTAACTGGTTTGGGGGGGGGAGTAAAGGTTCAATTTGGTATGAGTGCATTATTAGGCCACAATATATTTGTGTTTGTAGTCTGCAGTGATGGAGTCACATGCGGCAGCAATGGAGTACACAAAAAAAGGTAGGGTGTTATTATTTATCAGGGTGATTTTAAAGTTCCTTGATTTTGCATTTTAGATGCACTTGGGTAATGATAGCATTATAAAGGATATTTCTGTTAATGGGATAGTTTACTCTTTTAGAAAATAAAAAAGATAAGTGGCTGTTAATGGTTTTGTTACCACTCTTCAGTATGTATGAAGCTTTCAGTATTAAGAAATTGCATTTGCTGAGATTAGGCTTAAAAATTAGGGCACAGTGAAGTCATCACAATTTCAGGTGTCTTTTGGCAGGGTACTGCAAATCTACTCATATTCATTTGAATGGGGACAGATGTACAGAATCTGGATGCAGCCACTATACAGTTGATGTAGTTGTGTAGCTTTGCAACCAATCACATCTGGCTGGTAGCGGCACCTGGAACAGCTCACTGGCAAATGTGTGAAATAAGCCCCCAATACAAAAGTATTGAACATCCCTTTAAAAATTGGTAGGTGTCCAACCTCACCCATTTTGTGGTTAAGGAGACAGATCATAGAAGATTCACACTGAGCACTTTTCCATGTTTTGTGTAAGTTATTTTCCATTTAAATGAATCTCTCCTACTGTATCCTCACCATCCCTTGTAGACTGTGAGCACTCATGGACAGGGTCCTCTCTCCTCACCTACTGTATCCCACCCATCACTTGTAGAATGTGAACCCTCATGGCAGGGTCCTCTCTCACCTACTGAACCTTCACCCATACGTGAAGTCTGTGAGCCCTTGCACGAAGAGTCCTCTCTCCTAATGAATCCTCACCCATCCCTTGTAGACTATGAGCCCTGTGGGCAAGGTCCTCTCTCCTCACCTACTGTATCCTCACCCATCCTTGTAGACTGTGAGCCCCCGTGGGTAGGGTCCTCTCTCTCACCTACTGTATCCTCACCATCCCTTGTAGACTGTGAGCCCTCGCAGACAGGGTCCTCTCTCCTCACCAACTGTATCCTCACCCATCCTTGCAGACTGTGAGCCTCATGGGCACAGTTCTCTCTCCTCCTGTACCTGTCTGTGCCTTGCACTGTTCATGATTATTGTACTTGTCTCTATTGTGTATATCCTTTTTCACATGTAAAGCCCCATGGAATAAATGGTGCTATAATAATAAATGATAATAATAATGGGATCATAGCAGCTCATTGCACAGCTGGATAACCTTGAATCATAGGTGTACAAGAAAAAAACAAATTGAGACATAGTGCTTCATACTGATGGGGACCCCTGAGGTCAGACCACCATGATCATTGAGTGATGGCTTATCCCAGCCATATGCCATCACTTACTGAAGTGATAATACACTAGTTGTTTAGTTGGGTAATAATGGTTTATGCAAAGGAATGTCTTTTTTGTAACGATATTTCATGCTTGGCTTTGCAACTGTACACATTACATGCTTTTCTCTTGGTTAGATTATGGGGTCACACATTCTACTATGCACTCTTCCCCCACTAGCCTTAGGTGCTATTGTTATCTGTTAGCAGCTTACTACTCGCCCATTCAAAGGGAAGTTTTTAAATCCAAAGAGACTTAGGGTGACGTTTCCCAGTACAGAGACACACCTCATCGTGGCTACTGGGTGGTTATGGATATGACCATATTAATATGCTAAGTGTCTCACTTTTTATATCTATTTCCTTAACTAAAATGAAAGTCCATTTTTTGTAGATTAATTATTGTGCAGCTTAGTATTCAGAGTGCAGCTGTCCTGTTTTGTTAGCTATGGTGAGCAAACATGCTCAGTGCTTGCATGCTCATTTCAACAGAGCATGTAAATGCTGCTCTGAAGGTGGCCGGTTCATTGTAGCACATGGTTGGCTCTGATCCAAGCTAGCTTCACTGTAACTGCTCTCCTCTGATGCTACAGGGACAAAGTCCTAATATAGCAGCATTAGAGAGCACACGTTAGGGTCAGCGGCATGACAATGCTATTCTGAATTGTCAATCAAAAAAGTAGCACCTCAGGGCTTCCTGCTTGCCGGTAGCAGATGCCCCTACTTGACGACAAACAGGACAATTCCTGCAAAGTAAGATTAAACAGATTTTTAATATCAAAAGACTTGGCTTACATGGTTCTTTGAAAAATAATCCATACTCACAAACAAATTGTTATAAAAAAGGGATCACTGGGTGAGGTGGATTCTCTAAACCCACAGTCCGAATGGGCATATGGGCTACAGGCATCCGTAGAGCAGGTGGGTTAAGCACGCAGGTTACAGACAGGAAAGGGACATGAAGACGCAGGCAAGTCAATAACTGTGGAACTGAAAGCCGCAGACAGCCAGGAATAAATACTGGAAACCACAGACATGTAGCAGACTAAAGTAACTAGAAGGTCTTAATACCATGGAAGGCAGATACAGTCAAAAAGACATCCTGAAAACGCAGGTGGACACGTACAAGAGATCCTAGAAAACAGAAAGGGAGCAGACAGGACTCCGGAGAAACTAAAAAGTCTCAGTACAAATAAAACCGCAGAAAGCCAGGAAGCTGTCCTACAAACCGCAGGAAAGTTGTGATACTGGAAACCACAGGCAAGTTACTGAAGACCAAACAACTCAGGAACTGGATACCACAGGCAGCCATGAGATGTGCAGGAGACTGTAAACAAGAACTGTGCAATCTGAAAGAGTTACTAGAAAGACCCAATACCAAGACCCAGGTGTGAGTTTTGGGAAGCCTTATATAGGTCTACGGAGTTCAACATATGGGAGCATGTCGGGCTACTTGCAAAGCCCAATATGGAGCATAAAAAAGGATAGTGAACCAAGGAAGACCAAGGAGCAGAGCCCAGATCAGGGACAGGTGTGTAACAGTCATTTATAACATGAAGAGTATAATCAAAGTCAGTAAGATGCATGTCAAATTTGTAGAGCTTATACCTTTCTCCATAACCGGTGTCTCTTGATTCCATATTCCAACTTCTACCATGGACAAAGTGACTGGAAAAGCCCTCACAACTGCCCTCCACTGCTAGTGGAGTTTCTAATACAACAGAGTGCAATGAATGGGGCACATGGTAACGCAACAGAGCTCAATTCTTGAAATGCATGCACATTTTTGCAGAGTGTAGTGGGGCTTTGTGAATGTAGGTAGTACATTGGTGAGCCTGACCTGTGAGGTAAACTCATATAGTGTCAATTGGCCAGCCATATCTGGCACCATTATTAGCCTCTTGTTCAGATACTGTGTATCTCACTCATCTATGTGATAGGCTCCCTATGCAAGCATTATTAGTGTGTAGGCCTTATGCTAGCAGCAGCCCCCCTCCATTTCAGAGTGCTGTGACTGTCATCAGCATCGTATACCTGATCTGCACCCATCTCTATAATAGAGGTTCTCTGCATCCATTCTATGCAGTCAGTATCAGATTTGTCCGCTTGGTGGTGGTATTTTTGAGATGCATGCAGGTTCCAGTGATGGAATCCACATCCCCATTTATTTTATGATGGTTAGTGATAGGTGCACGGCCACCGAACATGAACTTCCCTGAGAATTGAACATTAAAGTTACCGTTTACCGTGAGCAGCACATTCACACTGACGATACCAGGAGCCATGGCTGTGAGAGCAGTGACGCCAGTGAGGTACACTACTCTCACAGTTGCTCAAAGCAATGTAGCTGAGCGAGGAAGCTTCACGGGACATCATGTTGTGGATTATTGTCAGAGCTGTGCATGTTTGGGGTTAATAAATGAGTAAAAGACGGCGTGTGTTTTATTTCACATAAAGGATTTCTTACTGTGCCTGTTTCTTAACTATTTACTTACAGGACTGGTAATGAAGTGGTTTCAGAGACCTGAACATCATTAATTGAGGGCTTGAGGATAGCTGTCATCTCTCAGCTGTCATTAACCCCTTCTATTACTCCTATTGCCACCACACCAGGGCATTTGGAAAGAGCCGAGTAATGTGCCAGGATTTATGCATCTAATAAATTCATCAAATTGTGTTGCAGCTGCAGGCTGGGCAATAACCAGGTGCCTTCTAATGATGAGAATATCAAACTCCAGCCATGTGCTTTATCTTGATTGAGTATCAAAATTTTGGGTACCCACGTTTTTTTTTAATTATTTAAATAATTAAAAAAAAAAGAAACCTGTGTCAAGTCCCTGTATTTTGATAATTGGCCGAGATAATGCACACAGCTGGAGGCTGCATCTCCCAGCCATGCGATTTATTTGTGCCAAGTATCAATATACATGGGAACCCATGCATTATTTCATTTATTTTTACACACATATGACAGCAGGTTTATTTACTTACACTAATGTGTATGGCAACCAATCACAGACATTGGCACAATGGGTGGGGGCACAGTCTAACTGCAACAGACAATCACATACACTGTCACAGAGGGTGGGCGGGTTATGAAGTGAATAAACATGAGGCTTAATGAGCCTTAATGAAGTAGTCCAGCCACTCAACAAAACGGACATCATTCACCAGATGACAGGCAGAACTTCGTAATTAGACATTGCTAAACTACATGGACATGGGAACAGGATGGAGGATAATTGAAGACTACTATACTGGGGAATGTGCACCTGGAGACATAACAGCGACTTCTGGAGGCTGAATCTGGCAGTATCTGTTAATCCCATCGATCCCAAGGATTAAGAGCATGCTATAAGGTAATGCCTGACCTCTTTCTTTTTTTACTGGACTTGGAACCGGAAGTAGTGTTACAAGATTGCGGTCCTCAGCAAGTATGATTCTCCTGCTTTAAAAGCCGTTTTGCTTCCTATTACAGCCCCAGCCCTTACTGCCACGATTTTATTGCACAAAGATTCGGGGTTCAGGCTAAAGTTTGGATCAAGTTGAACCCTGAACACAAACTTTTTTTAAAGTCCGTCCGGCTCCTCCGAACCCATAATATCTGCAGATTCGCCCATCTCTAATCATGATATCATGTGGTTATGCTATAGAAGTCCTAGACTGGGGCCTTTGCAAGTGATGTATGCTAAAAGAAAATGTATCACAAATATATTACTTAAGAAACACATTCCAATGTATTATTTTAAGTAACCCTATTACCCCAAACCATTTTTAGTAGAAATAGCTAAAAAAAAAAAAAAGAGAAGGTTGCGTAAGTCAAGTGGGTGAACACCGGTGCTGAGCTTGTGCATTTAAACCATTTCAATTTGTGCAAACTCTTTTTATAATCCCACTTTGCAAAATATGCAGGAGTTTCCAACTGCATCAGACACTTGACATGATATTATGCCGGGGAATGTCAATTTGAAAAATAATGTTGGATGTGAAAGTTTAAAAATGTAACTAAAAGCTTTCATCAAACTTTAAACAGCTTCTTAAGCTCTCAGCCTCTGCGTACACTGATTTATTGACGATGACACACCTAGTGAAAAGACAGCTCTGCAGCACTGTCGTAATGGACTTCATTATAATATATGTATACAGTATATATATATATACATATACACACACACACACACCTATATATACGCACATATACAGTACGCACATACTTTCCCTGTAAATACCAAATAAGGGCTACACAGAGAGGGTTCTGATTAGAGACCACTAATTTGTTATGCACTACAGCAAATCAGCCGTGATTCATACGACAAATAAGTAAAAAAAAATTAACAGCTGTCATGATGTGATGTGTTAATTTCCTGACAGTCTCTGCGCTGAACCCAATTACTGATTTAAGGGCAGAGAGAGAGCCCTGCTCATGCTTTTAATTAGGCTTCTTACAGACTAAAAGGATAAAAAGGAGAAACTCTGAAAGACTGAGAGAAAGAATGGAGCAGGTAGACATTGCTTCGGAAAGCGTATAAGCTTTTAATGCCCCAGTTAAATAGCTGTAAGCACCAGTGTGTCTCAACATTTAATCCATTTCATCGGTGACCCGGTGTTGTAGTGTTTTGTGTAGTAATTGGGACACAGCAATTCCTGAGGTTTTAAAAGCTGTCCCGCATTGGATATCCAGACCTCCCAACAATCTGTAATAATATTCTTGGGACTGTAAAGGTTATTTTTGGTAAATAAACAACCAATATATTTGAGAATTGCATTTTTACATATAATTTAAAGCGCAGGAAACACATTTCTCCCCTATAGTGCCCTTTTAAATCAGTCTATAATAATATTCCATGTATACAGACACAGGAAGATGTAAAGCAGTCTATGTAGGTAGTACGGCTGTGGAGTCGGAAAGCCAAACCACCGACTCCAACTCTGATTCCTCAATTTCCTTGGCTCCAACTCTTTCACACATGGCTCATTTTTAAATTTGAAAGTGATAAATTTATTGTAGTGCATGGTAGCATCAGGCTTTTAATCACTATTATAATACAATAATCAAGATATTTAGATAGAACGTAACAATAATTCATAATAATAATAATATTCAGCACATTCTGCACTGAACTACTGCACCCAATTTATTGTATATTATTTTAGGAGTCGGAGTCAGTCCATTTTCTTACCGATTCCACTAAAATGGGCTCTAACTCCGCTCTACAACTACAACTCCACAGCCCTGGTAGGTCCATGTGCTTCCATTCAGCATTATTACAATGTGCCATCTTATAAAATAGTAATTTCCCTTTCCTTACATATTTCCAACTAATCCAGTGGTATCCTTATCCCTACTGGGCTCACCTTTTAATTTTCTTATATTATATACACTCACCAAGTTCTATTTCGTCAAAAGCAATGTATTGTATTGTACTGAAGATATGGAACTCACATAACAAGGCACAAAAGTTGAATCTGTTTTTTTATGGAGCTTTTTAGTGCAGAAACTAAAGTGAAAAGTAAGATATTGGAGGACAAAAGCATCACTCACCAGGATATATGAAAGTAAAATTCTTATTTATTCATTATTAAGAGCAGGGATATACACGTGGCAGGACAGGGAAAGACACAGCCGGACATAAGACGTTTCACACGATTCCAGTTGGGAGCACTGGAATGGTGCAAAAAGGTTGTTGTCCGGCTGTGTCTTCCCTGTCCTGCCACCTGTATAACCCCATTTTTAATGAATGAATAAATAAAATTTTTACTTTCAGGTATCCTGGTGTGTGACGCTTTTCTCCTCTATGATATTTTTCATGGACTGTTTTTGTAGCTGAGCACCACTAGCAAAATTGTGATTTAAAACACCCGTGAAGACGTTTAAGTGTAAGATAAAAGGTTGGGAGGTTTCTGAAACTGCAGATCCATGATACACAGTGGTGCACACCCTGTTCTCCATTGACTTATTAAAGTGAAAAATAATAAAGAAATAAGAATAAATATAACCTTTTTGATATTACCATTTAACAAACAATTCCTACTTTTGGCTTTCTATGTTCTTTAACGGTGGTTTCACTATGGAGTGTTCTTCAGGAAAATCAAATACTGTATTTTGCAAAGGTTTTTTTCCCCTGGCATGTTTCGTAAAATGAAAAAAAAAAAAATCTTCAGACATTGGTTAGCCATTATTGAATAGGGAAACAAGAAATACACCACAAACAGTGAATTTTTGACTGTGTTTGTACAATATAATTTTACACAATTGTAGCATGTTCTACACCATGTTCCAAATTATTATGCAAATGTTCTTTTTCTCTGATTTTCCTAAATGGTCGGTGCAAATGACAGTCAGTGTAATCAAAGTCATCACCCGTTAGCGTATACATCAAATTTTATTGAAGAAACCTCCCAATGATAATAGTATAAACATCAAAATTAGAAGCCTTTGAAGGATCCTACACCTTGAGGTTTGAGGGACTGCAGAGGCACCAGCAGCTTCAAATATCTGTTTGTTGGTTTGCAAGGCCTTTTTAGCATCTGCTCTCTTAATCCGATGAACTTGCCTGGCAGAAACCTTCCTCATTCTGTCTTTATCTGCACGAACACGTCTGTGCTCAGAATCAGCCACAAATCTCTTCACAATACTATGATCACGCTTACGTTTTTGTGCAATATCTAATGTTTTCATCCCCTGTCCAAGGCATTGCACTATTTGTTGCTTTTCGGCAGAAGAGAGATCCTTTTTCTTTCCCATGTTACTTGAAAACTGTGGCCTGCTCAATATTGTGTAACATCCAGTTTTCCTTTTATTGGGCTCATCTGCCAAACTAATTATCACAGGTATTTGAGATTGATTTCAATGATCCAAAGAACCCTGATGGTGGGTTTACACGCTCCAACGTCGGTCCGATATTGGATTCGACGGCGCTGGAGCGCGCTTTCTGTGGCCGGTTTTCCTAGAATCGGATTGGCGGTTTACACGTCCCGATATCGGGATACAACGTCCCGACGATGTCTACGCCCCCCGACCCAGGGACAACCATTTAACATGGTGGTGAATGGGTGACATTGTCCCGCACATCGGAGTTGGGCTGTCCACACAGGACGATCCGGCTCCAACCGGCATCCGATATCGGGCAGTTGAATAGCACGCTCATTCGACCCCCGATATCGGTTTGCCATCGTTCCTGCATCGTATTGGATGTTCACACCGTACAACGCAGGAACGATATCGGGTCCAACGCACGAACCACGTGACTTTTGGTCGGAGTTGGACGCCGACATCGCAACATGTAAACCCACTATGAGACACAATACCATCAATGGGTTCATTGAAATAAAAAACAAAACCTATGACATTTAAAACCAATTTGCATAATAATTTGGAACATGTTTTAGTTATGTAGATATTTGATATATGTTTTCTTAAGCCTTCTGTATAGAAAAGAAAAGGAAAGAAAAAAACACAAGCAAAACCAAAGAAATTAGCCGATTTATAATATGGTATACATGCAACGAAAGGAAGCATGTTTACAATGTGACCATTTAACAGAGAAAATCTGAGATAGAATCAAAGTGAGCTTAAACCATGCTGTAAGTAAAAAGTAATAATACATATAAATATAGGGTATTTAGTAAACAATGTCAAAGTAAATGTCATGCCACCTCAACAAGGTGTACCTAAATTGTGACGGTTCTATCCTCGAATATTAAAACCTCACCTTGTGTCAGACTACCTCAATACAGATGGGTGGCAGTGCTTCCCAGGACTCACATCCAATGATATTATTTAAAATTTTTATTTAGGTGATAAGAATAGAGAAGATACAGCACATTTCGGATACAGTATGTAATTATCCTACTATAGTGTCTGTACTACCGTATATGTTTTAGGATACCTGAGGAAGGGTATACACTGTATCTGCACGCCGCCATCAGGAATAACTGCCCTGATTCCTGTCAGGGGCCCGCTGAACCAGAGGGGCTCGGCAAGCCAACAAGCAGGGGTCGGAGGCCACGGACATGCAGGGGTCAGGGCCATGTATGTGCAGGGGGTGGAGCCATTTCCTCAAAGCAGGGCCCCACTCAGACCAATCAGAATCAACAGGTGCACATCCTGACCCACCCACCAACTTTATCATATCCCTGATCCCTCCTTGAGCCGATCATGTGACCATTGACGCCTCCCCTCCATGTGACACCATGACAGGTACTGTGGTGGTGAGCGTGACGTGTGTCTTTGTGTCTAGTGTCTGTCTGACTGTGTCTGTCTGTACACAGCACTATACTGTACATACAGGTCCCCATCACATGCTGTATTAGTCTATAGACTGTATGTATATAGTACGGATCTGTATACAAAGTATAGTGCTGTGTATACAAGAAAAAAATCTCTAATGTGTATACGACCCACAGCAGTGTCCATTGTGTATACAGCTATGAGCAGTGTATATTGTGTATACGTCCCACAGCAGTGTCCATGTTGTATACGGCCCACAGCAGTGTCCATTGTGTATACAGCCATCAGCAGTCCCTATTGTGTATACAGCCATCAGCAATCCCTATTGTGTATACAGCCATCAGCAATCCCTATTGTGTATACAGCCATCAGCAGTGTCCATTGTGTATACAGATATCAGCAGTGCATTTGGGCGAATGGCTTGCTCTTGGGCTGCCAGAATTAAGCTCCGTATCCTTCTTTAATGTTCCATTTGTAAGCCACAACCAGATCTTTGCCTTCTTGACTTTACCTTTGATTTTCTCTAGGAATTTTCCATGCAGATCTTTCTTTTGCCAGTTTTCTCTTCTGTTTTGTACTGTGGTTTTACAGTAGTCACTTTTTGTCTGTTGTACTTTAAGCAGTTGTCTGTTGCTAACTTCCATCAAGGCTTGTTCTCCACTATCATTCACATAACCTGCCAGTGCATTTTTCTCTTCCTCTACAGTTTGCTTCACTTGCAAAAGCCCTCTGCCTCCTGATTTTCTTTGCAGGTAAAGTCGGTCAACATCATTACATGGATGCAATGAGTAGTGGATTGTCATCAGTTTTCTTGTTTGTCTGTCCAGATCATCCAGCTCTGTGTCCAGGTCACAATTCCAATTATTATTATTTCTTTATAGAGCACCATTGATTCCATAGTGCTGTACATGAGAAGGGGTTACATACAAACAAGTTAAAAATATAACGAACGAACAAACAGTGACAGACTGATACAGAGGAGAGAGAGGACCCTGCCTTTTACATTCTACTGGGCATGGTATTGATAACATCCTTCTCCAGCATTACATATAGAATGCATTGATTCTTCTATCTTATTTATCGTCCAGATTTCTTATGTAAATTAAAACGCAGATTTCTCAGAAATGCAGGAAAAGATAGAAAATATTCACTGTGTGCAGAATTATTAGGCAAGTTGTATTTTAGAGGATTATTTTTATTATTGATCAACAACTATGTTCTCAATCAACCCAAAAGACTCAAATATCAAAGCTTAATATTTTTGGAAGTTGGAGTGTTTTTTTTTTAGATTTGGCTCTTAAGAGGATATCTGTTTGTGCAGGTAACTATAACTGTGCAGAATTATTAGGCAACTTAATAAAAACCAAATATATTCCCATCTCACTTGTTTATTTTCACCAGGTAAACCAATTTAACTGCACTAAATTTAGAAATAAACATTTGTGACATGCAAAAACAAAACCCAAAAAAATGAGTGCCCAATATAGCCACCTTCCTTTATGATGACACTCAACAGTCTTCCATCCATAGATTCTGTCAGTTGCTTGATCTGTTTACGATCAACATTTGTGTGCAGCAGCCACTACAGCCTCCCAGACACTCTTCCGAGAGAGGTGTACTGTTTTCCTTCCCTTAGTACCAAACCCATATACGACTCACAAAGTATAGTACCCCAGTTGAAAAATAACAACTGTCTGGGATAAGTTTAGCACACTCAACCAACAATTTTAAACTGGAGGACAAACTGAGTATCTCATGCAAATCAATTTTTATTCATTTTACATAAAAGTTCAAGACAGGTGATTCTTATAGTAGAAAAAGGAATATTTCCCATGTTACAATTCCATCTTTTAGCAATAGTGTACACCCATTGTTACATAAAACCTGTTTGCATGTCCATAATGGAAACTAAGGTGCATTCAAATAGTGCAGATTCAACTGTGAATTCTACAGTCAATAACCCTATGTGCCCAATAGTAATTTTAAGGATGCTGGAGGATATCTAAACGTAAACACATCTCAGCCAGTCCCCAATTAGGCACAGGTCATAGCTCTCTAAGTTCATAGATATTGCACAATCACAAGTCAAGTTTCAAAATCCCATTACATTATGCAAGGAAGACAATATTGTACCAATACAAGTATGTATGAGGAAAAACCCCTGGAAAAAGAAGTGACTCCTTACATAGTACCCCTACGCGTGTTTCACACACTGGCTTCCTCAGGGGGTGACGGTATGGTAGTGTAGGCAGGCAGATTGCACTGTTCCCACTCCAGTCCACGCCATTATATGCCTCATGTTGGCGGTGACCGCAAACGTATCCCAGACGGTTGTTATTTTTCAACTGGGGTACTATACTTCGTATATGGGTTTGGTACTAATTGTATGCTTTACTGTTTTTTCACAGTGTGCCCATTGACCATGGAATTCCGGTCACATGACAGTGCTTGGCATGACCAGGTGGAAAATGTGTTCAAAAACACTGATCCTCTCTCTATGGGGGCAGATGAGGACCAATCACTTACAGTGGTGACAACTGAATATAAAAACCTCTTACGTAAAAGAGTACAGACTTGGTACGAAATTGATTTGTTTTCCTTCCATGTAGATCTCACATTTTAGGAGGGACCACAGGTTCTCTATGGGGTTCAGATCAGGTGAACAGGGGACCATGTCATTATTTTTTCTTCTTTTAGACCTTTACTGGCCAGCCACGCTGTTGAGTAGTTGGATGCATGTGATGGAGCATTGTCCTGCATGAAAATCATGTTTTTCTTGAACAATACCGACTTCTTCCTGTACCACTGCTTGAAGAAGTTGTCTTCCAGAAACTGGCAGTAGGTCTGGGAGTTGAGCTTCACTCCATCCTCAACCCGAAAAGGTCCCACAAGTTCATCTTTGATGATACCAGCTCATACCAATACCCCACCTCCACCTTGCTGGCATCTGAGTCGGAGTGGAGCTCTCTGCCCTTTACTGATCCAGCCTCTGGCCCATCAAGAGTCACTCTCATTTCATCAGTCCATAAAACCTTTCAAACATCAGTTTTAAGATATTTCTTGGTCCAGTCTTGACGTTTTATCTTCTGTTTCTTGTTCAAAGGTGGTCGTTATTCAGCCTTTCTTACCTTGGCCTTGGTCCGGAGACCATTTTGGGTGGAGTTGGGGTCTGATTCAGGGAAATTGAGTTGAAGTCTGAGTCGGATGTTTGGCTTAGTGACTTCACAGCCATGGTTGTGGAGTTGGAGTCATGTTGTTGGTGTCTATTTTAGTGGAGTTGTGAGTCAGATTCAGGGAAAATGAAGAGTCGGAGTCAGATGTTTGGCTTACTGATTATAAACATGTCTTTAAATTTCAGCTTTACAAGGGAGTCATTTAATAACAAATTAATTCATAGTAGAAACATGAAAAAAATGTAATTGGACATAGAACTGTCCACAGTTTATGCATCCAGCTCATTATAATAAGTGGGTTGCTAGAAATATAAATTGCAAAAAAATTCACATACACAATCAGGTCCATGTTCACTTTAAGAAATATCTATTCTTTGTGTCTCTTTCTCGTTGGCTGCTTTCTAAATTGGAAGTTATTTTTGAAGAAGTTAAAATAATAAGCAACAATTTTACAGGTGATCAGTTTCCTAAACTAAATTCCGCTCCTGCGATGGTAATTGGTGTAATGATTGGAAGGAATTACTTTGCATATTAAAATGTGCAGGTGTCACAAGTGTTTATTTTATCTTCGGAGCTGGGTAAATATAAAACAATGTAAAATAAACATATGGGCGATAGAAAACAAAGGCAATGATGACAGCGCATCACATTTAACAGGTTACGCAGCTTGTTATGCGATCATTGGGAGCACAACAATAGGAAAGAACGGAGTGTACTGAAGCTCAGCCTGGAAACTTACAAATAAGATATTCCTGCAGAAGGTGTTTTTTGCATTAGATTTCAGTCCTTCATGTCATTGTTATTTCTTTAAGTTTGCATTGATAGAACTGAATTCAGCATAATGGTAAGTTCCCATGGGGCATCTGCATATATCACTGCAAAAAAAGTTGCACAGTTCATCATTTACATTGCTGAAATTAAGATTTGTGGTACAGACAACAGATTTCTTACAAAATCACACACACCCCACTGCTACTTCTAACACGCTACAGATTTTCTGTCTGATAGAAAATGGGCTGGGTATGTGACCATGGAAAAGTAGTCAAGCTGAAAGTGCATATTGGAAGGTAGAACTCTGCTTTCTACAAAATGCCTTTAATTTTGTGACTTAATTAAGTCTCCATCCCTGCTAAACACGGCTGATGTCACCAATTTAAACATAAGAAGTACACTTGCGTCTGAGCAAACTAAATATGGCAGACGACATTCATCGATGTATATTGAGGTAGTTGAGCTCAGTAATAGATAGACCACTGCATCTCATCTTCTTGGACTCTCTTGTATCAGGGTTGGTGCCCCAGGATTGGAGGATGGCTGACATGGTACAGATATTTAAGAAAGATAAGAAGGTGGATCCAGGCAACTACTGTCCAATAAAGAGAATTTTGTTTACTTACCGTAAATTCTTTTTCTTATAGCTCCTATTGGGAGACCCAGACATTGGGTGTATAGCTTCCGACCTCCGGAAGACACACAAGGCATTACACCTAAAAGTGTAACTCCTCCCCTACTGCCTATACACCCCCTCCAGGGAGAATCCCATCAGTTCGGTGCACAAGCAGGAAGGAGGAAAGACCACCCGCGCCCACACCAACAGGACTGGGAAATAATAAACGGCCAACAGGGCCAACACGCGAGGTGAAAAGACACCAGGCACTAGCACAGAAACAAAACCCCAAAAGGCACAGGGTGGGAGCTGGGTCTCCCAATAGGAGCTATAAGAAAAAGAATTTATGGTAAGTAAACAAAATTCTCTTTTTCTTTTGCGCTCCATTGGGAGACCCAGACATTGGGATGTCCAAGAGCTATCCCAGGGCGGGAAAAAAACCCAAAAGCAGGCCCATCATAAATGAGCAACAGCTGCCTGAAGGATCCGCCTGCCCACATTGGCATCAGCCGATGCCAAAGCATGGACTTGATAATGTTTGGTAAAGGTGTGCAGACTAGACCACGTGGCCGCCTGACACACCTGAAGAGCTGAGGCCTGATGACGCAAGGCCCACGAGGCCCCCACAGCCCTTGTAGAATGAGCCTTAATACCAGCAGGTAAAGGCAAACCAGCAGAGACATAAGCCTCCCGAATAGGAGACTTGATCCACCTTGCCAGAGAAGACTTGGAGGCTGCCTCACCCCTCTTCTGACCCATAGTCAGCACGAACAGGGCATCCGAATGGCGAAACGACGCCGTTCGGGAAACGTAGATCCTGAGAGCCCTGACCAGGTCCAAAGTATGGAGGGACTTCTCATACTGATGAACTGGATGCGGGCAAAAGGATGGCAGGGCAATGTCCTGATTCAGGTGGAAAGGAGAGAGCACCTTAGGCAAGAACTCCGCCACAGGCCGAAGCACCACCTTATCCTGGTGAAACACCAGAAAAGGAGACCGACAGGACAAGGCAGCCAACTCCGAAACTCTCCGCAGAGAAGTAATGGCCACCAAAAAGGCAACTTTCTGAGAAAGCCTAGAAAGGGAGACCTCCTTAAGAGGTTCAAACGGCGGCTTCTGCAACGCTGCAAGGACCAAGTTAAGATCCCATGGGTCCAAAGGACGTCTGTAGGGAGGAATGATGTGACTCGCCCCCTGGACAAACGTCTTAACCTGGGGAAGCGTAGCCAGACGCTTATCAAAGAGAACCGACAGAGCCGAGATCTGTCCCTTGATGGAACTGAGAGCCAAACCATTATCCAAACCCGACTGGAGGAAAGCCAGAAGGGTTGACAGAGAGAAAGGCCAGGGAGAAGAACCGTGAACACGGCACCAGGAAGAACATCTTCCATACTCTGCGATAGATTCCCGCAGAAACCGGCTTTCTGGCCTGTCTCATGGTAGCAACGACGGGAGTGGAAAAACCACGTGACGTCAACAACCAGATTTCAAGCGCCACAAAGTCAGGCTCAGGGCCGAGGAATTGTGGCGGAAGAACGGACCCTGAGACAAAAGGTCCGGCCGATCCGGGAGCCTCCATGGAACCCCCACCGAGAGCCGTAACAGGTCCGGGTACCAAGCCCTCCTGGGCCAGTCCGGGGCGATGAGAAGGGCTCGTAAAAGCCACCATAGGAGAGACTCCTTCGTCGTGGACGAAAGGGCAATGGACCGATCCAGAGAGGACGGCCTCTTGTCCCATCCGCGCAGAATCTGTAGCTGAAGCGGACGCAGATGAAACTGCGCAAAAGGGACCGCCTCGATGGTCGCCACCAACTTCCCTAGAACATGCATCAGACGCCTGATGGGAACCAAGTCCGCCTGCAAAAGGAACCGGACCTCCTCCACAATCGAGGACTGCTTGTCGAGAGGGAGAATCACCAGAGCCGGAATGGTGTGGAACTCCATGCCCAGATACAAAATCGTCTGCGTAGGAACAAGGACCGACTTCGGGGAATTGACTACCCAACCGAACGTCCGAAGAGTATCCAAGGTGGCAGAGAGACTCAACTGACACTGTTCCGCAGACGAGGCTCTGATCAACAGGTCGTCCAGGTACGGGGTGACCGCGTGCCCCTGTACATGCAGCACTGCCACCATGGCCGACATCACCTTGGTGAAGATCCTCGGAGCCGATGAGAGGCCGAAGGGCAAAGCCACAAACTGGAAGTGGTCTTCTCCCACAGCGAACCGCAGCCATCTCTGGTGAGCAGAGGCAATGGGGATGTGGAGATAAGCATCCTTCACATCCACCGAGGCCAGGAAGTCCCCCTGAGACAGGGACGCTATCACCGAGTGCAAGGACTCCATCCTGAAAGGACTGACCCTCACGTGTCTGTTGAGGAGCTTGAGGTCCAACACCGGTCGGACTGAACCGTCCTTCTTCGGAACCGTGAAAAGGTTGGAATAAAACCCCCGAAACCGTTCCTCGGACGGAACCGGGACCACAACCCCGCTCTGAAGCAGAGCGTCCAGCGCCCGCTGAAAAGCCGCAGCCCTCGCCGGAGGAGGCGAAGAGAGGCAAAACCGAGTCGGAGGCCTCGACTCCAGTTCGATCCTGTAGCCATGGGAGACCACGTCCACCACCCACCGGTCCTGGATGCGATCCTGCCAGATGTTTCCAAAGCGGGAGAGCCTGCCACCGATCTTGGACACTCCCGGAGGAGGCGAAGAGTCAGGAGGAGGCAGGTTTGGTGGCTGAGGCGCCGGCAGGCTTCTTCTGCTGGGCCTTAGGCTTCCAGGACCTATGGGATCTCTGGTCCTTGTCCGGACGGGAAGAGGATGAAGATGACGAGGCTGACTTGGAGGAGGGACGAAAGGAGCGAAACCTAGCATGCAGCTGATGCTGACGGTCTTCTGCGTCTTAGATTGCGGCAAAGAGGTGGATTTGCCACCCGTCGACTCCTTGATGAGATCGTCAAGACGTTCTCCGAATAGTCTATCTCCCGAAAACGGAAGGCCCTGGAGGAACTTCTTAGACGTAGCGTCCGCCTTCCAGTCGCGCAGCCACAACATCCGTCGTGCCGCCAGCGAGTTAGCCGAAGCTACCGCCGAACGGCTAGCCGATTCCATGATTGCGGATCTAGCATAGTCCGTAAACGCCTCAGCCTGAGACATCAGGACCGCTACCTCAGGAATCCCCGAAGCAACCCTAGGGATCTCCGAGAGACAAGTTGAAACCGCCTGAAGAGCCCACACAGCAGCAAATGCAGGGGCAAAGGAGGCCCCAGTAGCCTCAAAAATGGACTTTTGCAGAAGCTCGATCTGCCTGTCCGTAGGGTCCTTGAGAGAGGACCCGTCCGCCACCGACATAACGGTGTTGGCAGACAACCGAGAGACCGGAGGGTCGACTCTCGGAGAAACAGACCAACCCTTGACCACATCTGGTGGGAAAGGGTAACGGGAATCCTTCAGCTTCTTAGCGAAGCGCTTGTCAGGGCAAGCCCAAGGGGTCTGAACCGTCGAGCGAAAATTGGAATGATCCAGGAAAGATCCCCTGGACCTGGCCGGGGGAGAAACTGATAAAGTTCCTCTGAAACAGAGGAATCCACCGGCGGTGCAGGAGCCGTCAAGTCCAGCACCGTATTGATGGAAGATACCAAGTCGTCCACCAGAGAACCCACGTCCGGGTCCTCATCAGGAGCCCAGACGGAGTCTAAGTCCTCCTCCCCCTCCAATAGAGAGGTCGCAGCACGTGAGCCCGCCTGCGAGGGTGCCGGGGAAACTGCCCAGCGAGGCCACTTAGGGGGTCGCGGGGATGGTTCCAAGAGCCCAGAATTGTCGCCAGAGTCCAAACCTCTAGTAGAGGAAGAACCGCTCCGACGCCTACGACGTGTGGTGGAGGCCCCAGGGGAACCTTCCCATCCACCTGATAGAGACTCCTGCAAGGCTCTGGTCATAGCCGCCATAGACTGAGACACAGAGTCAGAAATGGACTAAGCAAAAACAGCCGTCCAAGGCGGAGGTACTGCTGGGTCCACCGGGCCAGGCAGAGAAGCCAAAGACCCAGAACTGGGGGGGGGGGGCTCGTGCACCAAGGCAGAAACCTGGATCACATTAGCCGGTGAGATATCAACCTCCTGCGGGGCACAAGCCGAGCAATGAGGGAAAGAGGATCCAGCAGGCAGCTGGGCCTTACATGCTGTGCAAGCATGATAACGTGTCTGCACTCTAGGAGCTTTGTTCCTGGAGCTAGACATGGTGTCCCCTCAGTGCATCCAATGATAGATCTCAGAGGAAGGGAATTGGGGTGTAACTGCAGTGAAAAGGGGAGATAATGGAGCACCACCAGAGACTGGGGTGACCTACCGGACCTTGTGTGCCCTCCAGAGACGCTCAGACCCTGCAGCCAGCAGCAAAATGCAGGGAGAGAAGCCTCCAAGATGGCCGAAGAAGCTGAGGGAGAGGGAGTGACTGGAGGGCAGGTCCTTTCCCCACTGCAGCACCACCCCCTAAGCAGCAAACAGCCTTTCCCATAGGGGATCAGGGCTTGGCCTGCCGCGGCCGGCCTCCAGAGGGGCGGGCACAAGCCTTTCACAGTCTGTGAGGACGAGGCACAGCTCCGCCCCATGAAGCCCTGGCTCGGCTCCAGAGAGACTAGGCCGAAGCCGGGGCCTAAATTTATCACTGCGGCCGCGAAAATCGCGGGAGTGACTGGCCAGGATCCCAGGAAGCCGGGGGAGACAGTGCCCCACTCCCAGCCAGCCTAATGCAGCTGCAGAGGCATCCCAGACCCACACAGAGCACCTCATTGGTGGTGCAGGGTCCGGACCCAGTGGATCCCTCACGCAGGCCAGCAGACATCCAGGGAGCCGTGGACTGTGTGGATGAGCCCAGACAGGGGGCCAGGTGGATCCCACTTCCCCAGAGCCCCTAAGGGATGGGGAAGGATACGCAGCATGAGGGCTCCAGCCCGTTGTACCCCAAGGGTACCTCAACCGCCTTCGTCCAGGGAAGAGGAAGGAGACATGCTGGGGATCAAAAGATCCTCTTTGCTTCCATCCGACACTAAACAGTGAGAGAGCATGAGTGTAGAGTGTGCCTCCTTCAACACAAAGCAAAGAACTGATGGGATTCTCCCTGGAGGGGGTGTATAGGCAGTAGGGGAGGAGTTACACTTTTAGGTGTAATGCCTTGTGTGTCCTCCGGAGGTCGGAAGCTATACACCCAATGTCTGGGTCTCCCAATGGAGTGCAAAAGAAAAGTTTGATATCAGTACTGTGCAAACTTTTTAAGGGCATTATAAGAGACTAGATGGTGGCCCGATTCTAACACATCGGGTATTCTAGAATATGTATGTAGTTTATTTATGAAGATTTAAGAATAATGCAATGAACGATTAGTAAGGTACAGTCACACTTGGCGACGCTCCAGCGATCCCGACAACGATACGACCTGGCAGGGATCGCTGGAGCATCACTACGTGATCGCTGGTAAGATGTCAAACAGTTATATATCACCAGCAATGCAGCAACGATATGGCGGTCGTTGGGACCCTGTCACTCTAGGGCGTAGTACTGAGGTCATTGGTCATCTCCTGGCTGCATCGCTGCTGACCTCTGTGAGACAGGAGATGACCTGAAGCCACCATCGGGAGATCAGCGGCTAGCGGTGGTGTGCGGGGGTCAAATCTCGCGCCAATTCACGGCCGGATTGCACCTGTTGCTGATTGGTCGCGCCCGGCCTCCTGCGACCAATCAGCGACGTGGGATTTCCGTTACAGAGAGCCTGACAAAATTAGACAATTATATAGTAGATGAATTGCAGATAATTTAATAACTGACAACCAGCATGAATTTATGAGAGATAAGTTGTGTCTAACCAACATCATTAGCTTCTATAAGAATAATATTTATATAGCGCTATTTATTCCATAGTGCTTTACATGCATTTGCAACACTGTCCCCAGTGGGGCCACAATCTAAATATCCTATCTATATGTCTTTGAAATGTGGGATGAAACCGGAGTACCCAGAGGAAACCCACGCAAGCACAGTGAGAACATACAAACTCTTTGCAGAAGTTGTCCTTGGTGGGATATGAACCCAGGACTCCAGTGCTGCAAGGCTGCAATGTTAACCACTGAGCCACCATGCCACCCTATAAAGGAGGTAAATGCAAATCTGGATGTTGGTATTGTGGCTTATGTGATTTATCTGGACTTTGCAAAGGCATTTGATACTGTACCACAGTATAGCCTTCAACTGAAGCTACAGAAATAGTGGAAACTATATACAGTACATATCGGTAAAGAACTGGCTAAAAGGCAGGAAAAAAAGAGTTGCCATAAATGGTGCATTCTCTAAATAGGCTGTAGTCAGCAGTGGTGACTGCAGAAATCTGTGATAGGACCAATTCTGATGTAATTGCTAAGATGAGATTGATAATGGAAAAGGCCAAAGAATACATGGAGCTCTATTTTTGCTTCATCGACTACAGCAAGACCTTCGATTGTGTTGATCACCAGAAACTTCGGAGTAACATTAAGTATATGGATGTGCCGAACCATCTGATCAGCCTCATTGGGAATCTTTACATCAACCAAGAAGCAACAGTCCGCACAGAATGGTTCAAAGTAGAGCGAAGCATCAGACAAGACTGTATCCAGTCACCATTTTTCTTCAATTTATATGTAGAAGTAATTTTCAGGAAGGCTTGACTTGCAGAGAAAGAAGGAATCAAAATTGGTGGAAGAATCATCAACAATCTAAGATGCACAGACGATACAACACTGATAGCAAGAAGCATAGATGGAATGAAGGACTTATTACGCTGTGTCAGGATAGAAAGCTCCATCATGAAACTGCTACTCAACACAAAGAGAAAGATTTTAACTACTGTCAGGAATGACAGGGACACATTTCAGATGGATGGAGACAAACTAGAAGTGGGAAAGGACTTCAACCTACTCTGATTAATGATCACTCAAGATGCAACGATGAGACCGTAAGTCAATAGGAGAAAAGCTATGGGCAAATCAACAAGGTCTTCAAATCAAGGAACAGTTCAATTGGACGAAAAGCACGGCTTGTACATAGTCTGGTCTTTTCTGTGGTACCATATGGAAGTGAAACATGGATGATAAACAAGACAGAATTAGAATCAACGCCTCTGAAATGTGGAGCTGGAGAAAGAGGTTATCAATATCATTAATAGCAAGAAAAACAAATAAATCCCTTTTAAAACAATCAAGCCAGACATGTCACTTGAAGCAAAGATCACTAAACTATGATTTGCCTACTTGGAACACATCATACAAATAGAAAAATCACTACAGAAGGACATTATGGTAGGAAGACTAGAAAAAGCACAAGGCAAAGAGGAAAACCAGCAACCCAACGGCTTGATACGGTCAAGATAATAGCAGAAAAGACCCTTGTACTTATGTAGACTGCGCAAGATTGATTTTCCTACAGAGCGTTCATCCATCAAGTCGCCATTGCTCAAAAACAATAATATAATAATATTTATCCAGTTATATAGCACTATTATTTTCACAGCACTTTACATACATCAGCAATTCTGTTCCCATTGGGGCTAACAATCTAAATACCCTATCAGTATATGTCTTTGGAGTGTGGGAGGAAACCGGAGAGCCAAAAGGAAACCCACGCAAACATGGGGAGAGCATACGAACGCCTTACAGATGTTGTCCTTGGTGGTATTTGAATCCAGTACCCTAACGCTGCAAGGCTGCAGTGCTAACCACTGAGCCACCGTGCTGCCCAGCTAAACAAGCTAAAGGCTGATAAAAAAAATAACTAAACCTATCCCTAAGATTTCTACTAAGAACTTCTTCTGCCTGGCTGAGGGGTTGGCACCATATATTTGACAGTGGTGCCCCCACTCCATGCCGGCTTACCCTCCTGACCACAAATAATTTTAGTCATGGGATGTAGGGATTTTGAAATCAGGCAAATCCCTATAATTAATTTGTAAATGGTACATCTTGTTACCAAGTCCAATCTATGTTGTATGTTATTCAATAGTGCATTTCTATCCCAATAAACCATATGTTATACACATGTACAAAATATTGAATGGTGGTGTTATTTGATAAAATTAATTATTTTGACTGGTATGTAGAATAAGAAGGAAATTATATTCAATTTGAAACTGTCTACGTTTAGAGAATCATCTTTCCAAGATTTACCTATATGTAAAAGTTTTTGACCCTTGAATAACTGTCACGCTTCCGGAGGGAGGCGCCCTAGAGTGGTCCCACTGGGCCACGGTACCGAACTCCACTGGATGAGCTGGTCCTATTTGATCCAACCCCTATACAGGGATTGTCAGGGGCAATCCCAGGGGGTCTAAATACCACAGCTGCCGTTACCAGACGGGCAGCTCGTAGGGTTAACCTAGTGGAGGTATGGCAGAGGAGGACCGAAGGCACCAGAGTCCGGGGTACAAACAGGATGGTGGACTGCATGAATTACCCACGAGAGAGAGAGCACAATTAGGGCCTGACTAACATCCAGATATGCACAAGACAACTAACACAATAATCAGGCACCTCCCAGCAGTGGAGGCGGCCTCATATACCGGAGGACGGACAGCTATTGGCAAAGGGGAGTGTCAGGCTGAGCCGTGTCGGCCCCCAGATTCACAGAGGAGCGTGACTGTGCGCAATGCACCGTTCATTACACTGTCTATTGTAGTGTGCTGGTGTGTGAACCCTGGGGACCAGCAGACAGGAAGGGGACCCTGCGGCGGCTCCGAGACTCCGTACGTCTGGGCGCTGAATGCCCGAAAGGTGGAGCAGAAGAGGATGCAGAGCGAGGGAAGGTGAGCTGGGGAGCAGTGCCAGGGGACTTAACAATAACCTTTCTATGAGAGGGGAAACGTGGTGGGTCGTTTCATTAAATCTATTTTCTCTACCTAAAAGTGACATGAAAACCTAGCCACGAAATACTGTAATGAGTTATTGGTAAAGGACTCCACTATCAAATAACAAAGTTTGGACTTCGTGACAAGACATTACATATAGTTTTATATGACTAAGTAAATAATAGGTCACAAACTTTATGATTCTATACCTATTATAAATCTCATTCCATACTAGACCTGTTGACTGAGTACCCTGGATGATACAATACTGCCTGACAAATTTACCCTTTAAAAATTAATTATAGGAATTTCCCTGATTTCAAAACCCCTACAACCCCTAAATAAAGATATTTAGGGACAGAAGGGGTGAGCTAATAACACTTGGATCAGGCTCTGCTGTGAGCATTAGCCAAGTGTCATGCAACTGTGATACTATCCTGTGATCGGATCACAATATCGGAGGAAAGAGAGAAATTAATGTCTACGTCTCCTGCATTGTCAGTAACTGTTTATATCGCATTGTACTCAGATTTCATCCGAAAGCAGCCCGATGTTTTCACTTCCACACATAGACTTGCATGAGTTCAAGCGATTTAAGACTAGCTGACAATCGCAATTTCTAGGAGTGATGCCGTTATTAGCTTATAAGAAATATTATATTTGTGAGCTTTCGGAGAGGACAGACACCTTAAAAGAAAACGTATCACCGCCTTTTTTTTCATAAATGTTTTTGCAAAGATTTTCTAGCTAACCCTGTACTGTTTTTAATTGTATATTGTTTCCTGTTACTAAGACATTGATGTCCTATCGGTATAATAGACCACAAACTTAGATAAAAGGAAAGGGGTTGAGGCAGTCTCTGAATTTCAAAATTAACATTTGTCCATTTCCAAAACTTCTATGGAGCACCATAGATCTTCATGATCTGTCATAGATGTAAGAATTTCACAGATGTAAAAAAGTTTAGAACAAAAAAATAGAGGTTATACAGAGTTAAATTTAAAACCTTTGAGAGTAATGATGTTCAGATATACTCAAGACTACAAAACCTAAACGGTGATAGAAAATGCACAAATCAATCATAATAAACCACAGTAAACTATGTTTCTGATCACATGACCCTTAGAATGAAAAAAAAAAAAAATAGATTACACAAGTAATAAAATATTGAAATAGCTGATGGACGTAAGTATGTCCCTAACATCACTTGCAGCGCCCTCCTCACAAAAATAAATTCAGAAAACAAAAATGATCACACGACGTGGAAGAAGTATGCTGTGTGGCTGTGGGGACCACCTCCTACTGCAATACATCTTATTAATAAAATGACCTTCAGACTACCTATGGGCACTCCAATGGTTGCCATTAGTGGTTTCACCCAGATCATGCATGTTTGCAATTGCATGTTCTTGCTTCATTATAGTAATTTCTACAGAACTAGGGATAGTATTGTATTTCACAGTCCCATACACCATAAATGTTGCAGCACTGGTCATGTGCGACCATGCCATGCCATTTAATCCATCCTGCAACTCAGTCAGGACCCATACTCTAGTGACTGTTGGGATATCTGTCAATGGTCAAACGGACAGTATGTTGTGGCCTGCGCTGCTGGATAAGGATGGAGACCACACAGGATCTACAAGACGATGGTGCTGTTTATTTCAACGTGTTTCGGAGCCAGCCATGCTCCTTCATCAGGAAAGAAGTCAGTTTCGGCTGGCTCAGAAACGCCGTCCGTTTGACCATTGATCAATACCACTGTACAAGTGTGGGTCCAGCAGCAGCTGCATGAAGTGCTTATACTGGTTGTGGGTACCACAACCGTAACAGGTGAACAGTGAAATGCGTGGCTACAGTGCCATTTGTGTTAAGAGATAAGACCCTATGTGCACTTGTGCTTCCCCCTTTTTAGATTTGGTGAGACAAATCTAAAGCTCAGACATTTACCACCTCAATCATGTGGGAAACCCATTTGAAGAGACCCTCTGATCCTGGTACTTGCTAAACCCCATCACATAAAGGGATGCTTTTTTTCCGTAAATATATTTATTAAAGTTTCAAACAAGCATAACAATAGAAATAACCAATACAGAGTCCAGGATGCAAAGTATTCACTGATCTCAGGGAGACCAGTCCAAGAAAACACTGCGGGCAGCTGCTAAAGTGCTCAAACACAGTGAATTCCTAGGCACATTGCCCCCTGGGAAATATGAATATGCAAATAGAGTCTGTGGAGCCTCGGTTAGGAGTCTCAAACACAGGACTAGCCATATATCCTTCCTGGAGGGATATATGGCTAGTCCTGTGTTTGAGACTCCTAACCGAGGCTCCACAGACTCTATTTGCAATACAGAGTCCAGAGCCTTGTACAGCAGCATATTAAAGCTGTTTGAAATCAGGTACAAAAGTACACCAGTAAAAGCTCCAACATGGAGAGAGTGCATATTTCATAACCTGAAAATCACGTCTGGCCAAAACTTAGTAGAACAAACACACACAGCCAATGAGAAATTCATATACTGAGATATAAGAAGGTAAAGAAAAAAAGAGAATGATTAGAAAGGGGTAGAAGGGGAAAAGGGGGGGGGGGTTGAAGACCCAGCAGTCTAGACGCCCAGGTGTTGGAAATTACGAATATGTACGCAACCAAGTCAGGAACCTCGGGCCCTCCTTAAAGGACTGCCAGAGGAACCAAGTGCGTCCCTGTTCATGCTCGGAGTCATTATCTCCCACTGCAAGTGATTCCATACGGTGCAACCTATCCATTTCAGATATCCATTCCACTGTAGAGGGATCTCAGCGGACCTCCAGTGTCGGGGAATAACTGTCCTGGCAGCTATTAGGCAGAATCTCAGAATCCCCTTTTTGATGGAGATTACGGAGCCAGGTATCAGAGACAAGAGAGCCAATTGTGGAGAGGGCTCATGACGGACCCCAGTCATTAGATGGAAGGCATTAAAAACCGAGGCCCAGAAGGATTGTACGAGATCGCAGGACCACCATACATGAAGCATGGAGCCCACAGCAGAACCACATCTCCAGCAAGTGTCTGAGACCTCCGGATTAATCCTGCGAAGCAGGGTAGGGTATCTGTACCAACGCATCAGCAATTTATAATTTCTCTCTTGCGCTTGACTGGACATTGTCATCTTGTGTGCAAGAGTAAACATTTTTAAGCTGTCTGCCTCAGAAAAGGTGATCCCCAGATCCCTCTCCCAAGCCTCCATAAATCCAAGCGTGTCAGTGTGGAGTGAGTTCAGGATCAGGCCATAGAGCACCGAAACTACATGGGAGGGACCCTCAGTGGGGAGCATTAGGGACTCAAACGGAGTTAGCGCCCCTATTGAAATATTAGAGAGAAAACTTTGTAACTGCATAAACTCCAACCAGGACACAGGAGTCGCATGACCAGGTCCCCGCAGCCCCCCCACGTCGGAGAGCCCCACAAGCCTATCCCTCACCTGACCCAACCCCACTCCATCTAGTTGTGATCAGCACATATAAGTAGATCTATTCATTGCAGGGGGGAAGGCTGGATTGTCAAAAAGGGGACTGAGTCTGCTCAATCGGGAAGTCAAATGTAATTTCGTGTATGATCTATCCCAGAACCTTAAAACTGTTTGCGTGAGGGGAGGGAAGCCCGTCACAGGTGGGCGTCTGGTCCCTCCAAGCCAAGGCAGCCAGTACAAGGAGGAGGGTGATAACATTTTTTCCAGGAGCATCCACTGTTTATGTGCATCACTGAACCTCCAGTCGACAATCCTAGAAAGTAAGATTGCCTGATAGTAATGTTTAATATCAGGAAGGCCTAGCCCCCCTTTAGCTTTAGGTCTCACTAGTACCGAGAATCGCGTCCGTGGCTTCCTAGTTCCCTAAATAATGCTGTTAGTGGCCGATTGCAGGTGTCTGAAAAAAACAATCAGGAACCTGCACCGGAGCTGTCTGAAAGAGATAGAGGAATCGGGGTAAAATATCCATTTTGATCACTCCCACCCGCCCGAACCAAGATAGCTGAGGTCTGCTATACCGTTTAAGGTCCAAGATAATTTTCCGCAGGAGCAGGACATAGTTCAGAGCATATGTTGCGTTAATGTCAGCCGTATTAAGATTCCTAAATATTTTAATACAGTGGTCTGCCACCTAAAGGAGAAGGACGATTTAAGTTGAGAGACCAAGACGTCAGGCAGGGAGATGTTGAGGGCCTCCGTTTTGGACAAATTGACCTTAAAATTGGAGACCTCACCAAACTTACGGAACTCTCTGAGGAATACAGGGAAAGCCACAGCCGGGTTGGTAATATATAACAATAAAACATCCGCGTATAGGGACAACTTAAACTCATGCTGACCGATCCGCAGACCCCTGACATCTGGTACCTTCCGCAAAGCCACTGCTAGATGTTCCATAGCAAGGATATACAGCAAGGGGGAGAGGGGGCAGCCCTGACGAGTCCCATTTCTTATGTCAATGGGAGAGGATGAAGTGCCATTGACGCTAAGACGGGCCGTAGGTCTATGATATAGAGCAAAGATTCTCTCCAACATGGTAGGTCTCACCCCCAATTGCTTCAAAGGTGCACTTAGGAAGGGCCAGCCTAAGCAGTCAAACGCCTTTTCAGCTTCAATAGATAATAAACAGGCTGGTATCCTTCCCGTGCGCATATACGAGGTCAGAAGCAGAGTCTTTACTGTATTATCCTTGGCCACCCTATGTTGCACAAAACCCACTTGATCATTGTGGATAGACCCAGGAAGAATAGGGCTCAGTCTATTAGCCAACACCTTTGCGAACACCTTCACATCCACATTGATGAGGGAAATAGGTCTATAGCTTGCGCACAATAGGGGGTCCTTGCCCGGTTTAGGGATCACAGTAATTGTAGCCATCAGTGTGTGGGGAGCAAAGGGGAAGGTGGCCGAAATGGAGTTAAAGGGAACCAACCACCCCCAATGACCCCCCGGACTCTTAATATCAGTCCCTACACACAGCACATAGATGTGCTGCAATGATTTTTGCTAAAAAAACTGTTTTTTCAAACTAAAGATAATGATTTAGAAAGTTTAAACTGAATGGACGGCTGGGCGGTACTTATCTCTGGCAAAAGCCGATATCTGATGTCAATCATCCTCCCGTCTCCCCTTGTAGCAGTAACGTCCAGCCCTTTATTCAGCGTCACAGCCCTGTGCACGGGCTCGCATGCCCGTGCACACGTCATCATCTGCAGCCGGGAAGCGAGCGCGCGCTCTGACTTCCTGCGCTCGGCTATGGAAGACAGAGCGCGCGCTCGCTTCCCGGCTGCAGATGATGACGTGTGCACGGGCATGCGAGCCCGTGCACAGGGCTGTGACGCTGAATAAAGGGCTGGACGTTACTGCTACAAGGGGAGACGGGAGGATGATTGACATCAGATATCGGCTTTTGCCAGAGATAAGTACCGCCCAGCCGTCCATTCAGTTTAAACTTTCTAAATCATTATCTTTAGTTTGAAAAAACAGTTTTTTTAGCAAAAATCATTGCAGCACATCTATGTGCTGTGTGTAGGGACTGATATTAAGAGTCCGGGGGGGTCATTGGGGGTGGTTGGTTCCCTTTAAATAGTTTGGTCATAAAGGGGGCCAGGGAAGTCGCATATAATTTGTAGAAGGCAGCAGAGAATCCATCTGGACCCGGACTTTTACCATTGGCCAAGGATCTTATCGTATCCGATATCTCCTGTTCCGAGAGGGAGTCCTCCAAGGCATCAGATTCTATCTCTGTCATAGGAGGGAGCTCCGTGACACGGATGTAATCATCCACTCGAGACTGAAACTCAGTAGGGGACATATCGGACAACGGACCCCTCAAGTTGTAGAGAGAGTCATTATATGCTCTGAATGAATCCACAATCTCTGCACTAAGATGGACCAAATCACCCGTAGCAGACCTCATGGTAGGGATGTAAGTGGTGGGCGCGCGGGGGTGTAAGAACCTTGCCAGGGCTTTACCGGGTTTATCAGAGTACTTATATAGATACTTATGGAAGCAGTCCCTCTGCCTTGCTAACGTCGTATCCAACAGAACGCTCAACTCACTACGTGTCCATAAGAGGTCAGCAAGTACCTTGACATCTCTTGTCTGTTTATGTTCCGACTCTAAGGTCTGGACACGGGTCAAACATTCCATAATATTAGCCGTTCTTTCTTTTTTCAGTCGGGCCCCGTTGGATAAACACTCCTCGTATAACCCCCTTTAAGGCCTCCCATTGGTACGGGAGAGCTGTGAGATCATTCTTGTGAAAATCTAGGAAGTCCGTGATTGCTGTCCGAACGGCCACCTGACAAGTCATATCTTCGAGAAGACCAGGGTATAAAGGGATGCTTTAATAAGTTTAACATAAAAAGGCAGTTTCTCAGACTATATAAAATATTGAAACATATTTCATCCTATTTCCTGCCTCTCATATTATCAGAAGACAATTATAGGCTGAAACTCAAGGGCCGCAATTTGGCTCTCTACCATATCTGTAAATACATTTAGCCAGTCTGGGAAACATGCATTTCTTCTAACAAGCAGAACTATGCGGCTCATGTGCGGTCAAATTAGTTTAATGTTTCTTTCAACCTCTGTTCATAAAACTTGTCAAGGTTCTTCTTCGCAGAGGAACCGGCTTATTTCTGAGCGGAGCATTAATGAGATGATGACAGGAAATAAGACGTTTGCTCCTTCCTCTAAGCAATCACTTTAGAGATGCCAATCCCACAGTGTCAATAACAGGCCAGGCCTCGTCTCTTCACTACACTGATTGTTGAAAGAAAAATCAACAATTCCCATTCTACCTGGCTAATGGTTGACTAGATAAGACCAAATAGCCAGGGAAATCCGACTGAGCCAAGATGAAAATCTATGAGCATTAAAAAGCATTAGTCTCCAGGAACTAATACGAAAGACATATTTTGTCTACTTGTTTTTTTTACATGAAGGCCCAACCTTCTGTAATTATACCACTGTTACGTTGAGTGGAACAACCGCATGGACCAGGACTCATTTCACTGAACACCCAAACTCCTTCCCGTGGGCAGAGCACAACTTGGACAACACAGGGTGAGGGAACCTGGATCATCAACAGTCAAAGTACATTCCCAGCAAGAACACAAGATAGTACAAACAAGAGTTTCACCCTTCCACTTGCTAACCAGGGATTAGAAGCCTCTGGGGTTCAAGGGCCAATTACCCCCATCCAGAAGCACCTCACTTTTTGCGGGCACCCACTGAGAAGAGATAGCGGCAAGCTTAGTAAGCTGACCGAGCACAACAAAGTATGCAGTCATGCGACCAAACTATCCCAACCTGGGTTCTTTAAACTTTTCTTTGATTGTCTGGCTGGATCCTATGCTAAAGTAACATAGAAAGGTATGTAGCCAGGTGACCGAATTGGCACAACTGGACAGTGAAGAAGTTATATGATCCTCCAGCTGGATCCTTGGCTGACATCCTGTAGAAAATTAAGACAATAGTGACAGGAGTAAGTCTCTTTTTATACCCCTAAGTTCTCATTTCATGGTATTGTGTTCTTACAGGATTGGTGGGGCATTCCATAGACTGTGAACCCACAAGGATCGGGTCCTCTCCCTCGGTGTGTCATTGTTAGTTTGTTCATTATATTTTTTACTTGTATTTTGTATGCAACACTTTCTCATGTACAGCAGCATTGAGTCAAGGGTGTTCAATAAATAATAAGGCTGCTCCCTCATTGGTCGCCAGTTCAATCCGACTGCATCATTTTTATATGAATGATGTAGGTAGAGGGTCTGAGGCAATCCACATTTATTAAGCAAAACCCAAATGAACACACAATTAGGATTCTTGTCAGTTGGGCATGAAACAATGACTAACTCCTCTTAATTTACCAAACAAAAGAGCAATACGTGTGGCCTAATTAGGAGCAGTTAACCCCTGATACAAGTGGTCAAATGCTGTGTCGTCACACACTGCACATTGTTATCTTCGTCAGTGTCAAAAACTTGAATGCAGCAGCAGGGTGTGTGTGGATGACTTGCTGCTCCTCCTGACCGTGGTGTTGCCGTCGGGAAGAATGAGGTACAAAAGTCCTTAACATGGGCAAGGTCCTAGCAGTGGCCCCGAAACTGATTTAACATTTATCACTTGATCAATGGATTAGTGTTATTCATCTATCCTGTCTTCAGCACCAGGCTTTGCTTCTAGAAGCCAACTATAGCTGGCTTCTCTGTACTAGTTTACTGTAATAATATGTCAGTCAACTCTGATTTCAAGATCCAATACCTTTTAAAGGCAATCTGTCAGCAGTTTTTTTTCCATTTTAACTGACTGCAGCATTAGATAGAAACAGAGAGCCAGATTCCAGGTGTGTGTCACTTATTACACTGTGTGCTGTAGTCTAGACACAATCAAAGCTTTATCAACTACAGAGGATCAATAGAGGACTAAATCTCACTTGCAGACTAAATCAGGCTAATATTTGCAACCTCACTCCATCACTGATTGCTGACAATTCACACTGTACACAGAAATCTGCCAATCAGGGGGGTAGGAGGTGTTACACAGGGCTTAACATTCTGACCACTGAACCATCCACAAAGGAGAAAAAAAAAGGTATGCTATCAAAACTGCACAAAGCAGTAAAGGAAAAGGTGTAGAATCCGGTGCCACAAAATTCCTTTTCATTTTCAAAAATTTTTAAAAATCACACATGCTCCAGAGGAGCTCCTGGACGCGTTTCGTGGGTCTAGCCCACTTAATCGTCAGTACAATGGCAATACAGACAAAAAGAATATATACAATTTAAAAGCAAAAAACAGGCCCCTCTCGCATGTGTGACAAATATACATCAATTATTTCTAACCAATCACATACCTGCAGGTTCTAAAAGAGTTAAAGGGAAAATTAAGTGGGGAAGAAGAGGGGGAGGGGAGGAAAAGAGAAAGAAAGGAAAAAGAGCTGATAACAGCTTTTAAATTGTATATATTCTTTTTGTCTGTATGTGCCATTGTACTGACGATTAAGTGGGCTAGACCCACGAAACGCGTCCAGGAGCTCCTCTGGAGCATGTGTGATTTTTAAAAATTTTTGAAAATGAAAAGGAATTTTGTGGCACCGGATTCTACACCTTTTCTATTGCTACTGGTGGTTGCCAAACCACTTTCCGGTTTGCCTGGGAGTCCTGGGAATATTAGGTGGTTGGAGCTAGTCCCTTTTTTTGATTTACAAAGCAGTAAAGTCATACATCGCATTTATAAGGCTCTCAGCTATATGTGGAGTATTGAGATTGTAGTGGCTATGAACTGTACTTTTTAGCCAGGCATTAAGCTTCACCTTCCACTTGGCTTAGTTCCAGTCAGGTGTATAATAATCTCCTCAGCTACTCCTGACTTCTGTATAGCTACCAACTCTTACTACAAAGCTCAGTCCACACCGAAAACTCTGGGTATTGTTCACACCTGTGTTTCTGCCATCAAGGCACCTGATTAATGTTTCCTGCTACTCTGATGTCCTCTGCACCTTCAAGTTTCCAGGTAACCACCTCATCTCAACTGTCCTGGTGCAGCTGACACTTACAGCTCTGCTGTTCATGTATGTGACTGCACTTGCTGCAAAATACCAGACTGCCTATACAACTTTACTATTTCTACAAATAACAACATTTCTTCTGCAAGAACCTTTTGTCAATACATTTTTTTCTGTTCTTATACAATCCACACATCTGGCTCAGCTGTATCTAGTGCTTCCAACTCCGCTTGCCCACCTACAGTCTTGTGGTACTGGTCTGATCCAGGTGGTGCCTGGCAAGTTACACTGCATCATCACCTCTGCGAACTGTGATGCTCACTCTAATCAATAGCTTAGAAGAATCCAACTCACTAGATGAGCCCAGTAGGTGATAATGTCACATAGCCCTATTTAAGCCAGTGGGGTTCCCCTTTTCAATCCAATGGACTCTTGATAGAGAATGGATACCGTGTCACGCTCTTCCTATACCATGTATAAGATACATATTCCTTCGTGGGACAGGCGAATCATATATACTAAGAAGATCAATGGCTGTAGAGCATGGCTGTGGAGTTGGTAAAACAAACCTCCGACTCTTCAGTTTCCCCGACACCTGTCTCCCTCATTCACAGCACAAGAAGAAGTGATACATTTACTGTAGTACAATGGTAACATCAAGTTTTTAATCACCATTATGATACAATAATCAAGCTATTTAGATAGAACATAAAATATATTTATTGGAATACAACTTTAGAACACAAAAAACTTTAATTGTACATATGCTCTTGGCAGTCCTGTAGCCCACTAATCCTAACTGCTACATCCATCAGGAATTCTATTCCTTTAGTAAGCTGTTGATATATTATATTTCAGGCTGTGCTTTCATTAATCAAGGAAGATGATGAACAGCGAGTGGAGATTGTAATCTCCCTTCTTAAAGGAATCCGCAGACTTGGACCTTCTCCCTGCCGACCGATTTCCATCTTTGTGGTCAGTGGACGGGTTTTATACGGCTTAAGTCCAGGTATATGGTGAATCTGATAGGGTGTCTCTTGCTGACGTTAATCTCCGTAAACTCAAGCAGGGGACACGGCCAGCTGAGGAGTATTTTCCAGAGATGGACCACTTAGACCCAGTGAAATGACTCTGCCCTCAGGAGTCAGTTCTGTCAGTTAAGCTTTAGGACTCTCTGGTCCAACATGCTACTCCACAGTCGTTGGAGGCTGCAATGTCCCTAGCCATCAGGGTGGACAGACACCTCAGGGACCTTAATCAACTGTACCACCTGTGGTCCTCCCAGTTGAGAAGGTCCATGGGTAGCATATTCCACAATATACTATGACTTGGGTCCACTTAAATAGCTGCCCCAAGATTTTTATTTTCTAAGAGCAGTGTCTCTCAGTTTCATCAAAGTAGCAATGCCATCTGCGATTAAACCTCCTCTTTGGTATAGGTAAAACAGCAACTTCTTCCATTCCTTCATAAAAATACAAGGAGATAATTCCTCAGCTTGTTTTTTAGCCACTGTAAATGAATGATGAATGAATTCCTTAAAATTCAGTCACCTGTGCCCATTGACATTCATTTAGTATTACCTGAGGTTTGGCCATGTCTACAATTAAGGGTTTCAGCTCAAGCAGTCACTCAATCATTAAATAGGCACTGCCCCACCGAGTGGTTGACCTACCATTGCACCTTTCCCAGCATATCTCTCAACTAAAAGAACAGGAATAGAACAGACAGTTATAGGACATTTCATAATTTTTCCGACTTGTTATGAAAAAAAATATTCAGCACATACTGTATTGAACTACTGTACTCAATTTATTATATATTTAGGAGTAGGACTCTACCAAAATAGACAGCAACTCCGACTCAACGCCTCCAACTCCGCAGGAGTGCTGCAGAGCATGCCATGGGATTTCTAAAATAGAAGTAAAGAATAAATTAAAGGTGTTGTCCAGACTAAAAAGTTAATTACCTATCTATAGAATGAGTAATTAATATTCGATCACTGGTCATTTCATACGCAACACCTCTACGGATTACCTGACATTATCTTTCGTGGGGCCTGGATGTATAGCAATGTATAGTGGTGTGAAAAAGTGTTTACCCCCCTCCTGATTTTTTTTTTTATTCTGTTATATGTTTGTCACACTTTTATGTTTCAGATTAAATAAATTTAAACATTACACAAAGATAACACAATCAACCACAACATGCAGTTGATAAATTAAGGTGTTTAGTGAGAAGGTACAAAGAAAGTCAAACCTACAGTGCCCTGTTTGAAAATGTGATTGCCCCCCAACTTAAAACATAAATTAACTATGATTTATCACACCTTTGGGAAACCAAGTTCAATTTCTTTAGCTACTCCCAGCCCTGATTAATGCCAAATCCTGTGCTCAATTAAGAAAGCACTTAAATAGGACCTGCCTGACATATTGAAGTACACCTAGAGATCCTCAAAAGCTAGACATCATGACACAATCAAAAGAAATACAGTAACAAATGAGAAACAAATTAATTGAGATCCTTCAGTATGGAAAAGGTTACAAAGCCATTTATAAAGTTTTAGGACTCCAAGGAACCACAGTGAGAGCCATTATCCAAACATGGAGAAAACATGGAAAAGTGGTGAATCTTCCTAGGAGTGGCTGGTCTAGTATCATCTAACAAAGGTATTACCTAAAATATAACTTTTAATAATAATGTTAAAAACATGGACTATGTGTCCTACACAAATCAGTAGATACTTGTAAAGGGGAGGGGGGAGTGTATATGATATATGCCCCTAATCTCTCCCTGTTTTGCCCTACCTAGCAACAGAGTTTTCAACACATATACACCAGGTGTCCCCGTTCCACTTTGACTGGCCCTGATGACCCTTTCTGGGAAATGAACGGGGCAAAAACTTTACTATGAAAATCCCCAGAAAATGATGTTGATAATGATGTTATTGATGGGATAAGATCAATGTGCCTAATGGTCACATTGATCTTTAGAATCAGGGTCTATCCCTGAGACTCTAACCCTGAGTTTATACCTGAGACTTAGTGGTGCTCCATGGATCACCTTTGTTACTAGGAAATGGGTGTGATGTTGTGAATAGTTCTATTTATGTGGCTCCTGTTTTTTTGCTCATGATGGTCAGCAATCCATTATATGTGTTTGTAGCCCTTTATGCCCACAGTACATATACCTTTTCACAGAAACCAGTCCTGGTTTACACTATTCCACTCCAATCCACCATACATCTATATTTCAATAGTCAGAGGTTTATCCCTATCACCGTCATCAGCTGTCCAGTGGAATTATGATAAATAGGTAGGGTAAACGAAACCTTACAACTTAAATAAGACCCTGTATACTCATCTGGGTCAGATGTCTGGACACTCAACGCGTTTCCCCCCACGTAGCTGTTACTCCAAGGGTTCATCAGGAGTGTTTCCCATATGTTTGGTCTGTGTCAGACCTCAGGACGCCAGGGAGCAGGCTTGTGATCAAAACTCCGTTGCTAGGTAGGGCAAAACAGGGAGAGATTAGGGGCATATATCATATACACTCCCCCCCTCCTCCCCTTTACAAGTATCTACTGATTTGTGCAGGACATACAGTCCATGTTTTTAACATTATTATTAAAAGTTATATTTTAGGTAATACCTTTGTTAGATGATACTTAACTGGATAGGTTTACAAAAATAATTTTTTTGAGTGTCTGGTCAACCAAAATGACCCCAAGTGTGCAGCAACGACTCATCCAAGAGGTCATAAAAGATCCCAAAACAAAATCCAAAGATTTGCAGGCCTTACTTAAGGTAATTATCTTATGGTGGAGTCATAAACAGAGACTGGGCAAATATTGCTTGCATGGCAAAGTTCCCAGATGAAAACCACAGCTGAGCAAAAAGAACATAAAGGTTCATCTCAGTTTTGCCAGAAAACATCTGGATGATCTATAAGGGGCCCTTCACAGCACGTGTACGTTTTTGGCACCCCGCCAGCATCGCCGTCGCATGTTTACATGCAGTGACACCTCCGGCATCACCGCTGGGGTGTCTAAAAACCCCAGCAGGGATGCTGTAAAATGGGAGCCTATGGCTCCCATCGCCTGTCAGATTGCTGTCCCCCTGTTACATGGGGTGATGTCTACACGTCACCCCTGAGTGCTCGTCTGGTTTCAGAGCACTGATGTGAAACCAGGTGACCACTCAGAGGCGATATGTAGCGCCGACATCGCCCCAATATGTAGCGATATCGGCGCCGAAAGAAATTGGCGGTGCCGTTGCCAGGTGTGACGGTGCCCTAAGACTTTTAGGAGAATAGTCTGTGGACTGAGTAGACAAACGTTGAACTTTTGGAAGGTGTATGTCCCATTACACCTGGCGTAGAAGTAACACAGTATTTCAGAAAAGGAATATCATACCAACAGTAAAATATGGTGGTGGTAGTGTAATGGTCTGGGGCTGTTTTGCAACTTCAGGACTTGGAAGGCTTGCTGTGTTAAATGGAACTATGAATTCTGCAATTCTGAAGAAGAATTTCCAGCCATCTGTTCATGACCTCAAGTTGAAGCACACTTGGGTTATGCAGCAATAGAATTTTCTAAAACACACCAGCAAGTCACCTCTGAATGGCTTAAGAAAAACAAAAAGACGACTTTGGAGTGGCCTAGTCTAAGTCCAGACCTTAATACATCTGAGATGCTGTGGCCACACATCAAAAAGGCGGTTCATGCTGAGAAACCCTTCAATCTGCCTGAATTACAACAACTCTGCAAAGATGAGTGTCCAAATTCCTCCGGAGCATTGTAAGAGACTCATTGCCAGTTATCAGAAATGCTTGATTGCAGTTGTTGCTGGTAAGGGCGGCCCAACCAGTTATTAGGTTTAGGTGGCCATCACCTTTCCACACAGGGCCCTGTAGGTTTGGATTTCTTTTTTCCTTAATAATAAAGACCTTTATATATAAACTGCATTTTATATTCAGTTTTGTTATCTTTGTCTAATATAATGTGAAACATTTAAATGTGACAAACATGCAAAAAAAGAAATCAGGAAGCAGGCAACACTTTCTGACACCACTGTACATAGTTTAGTGGCTAATGTCAAGTACGGCAGTTTTTCTCCCATTTACTTGAATGGCAATGACATGGTGTTGCTGGTCATGGCTTGGCGCCTGCTTTTATTCTTGCAATTGCCATCCTCCTCTGCTTCTTGTGGGTGACATGTCCCACGTCACCTGCACACAGTCTCCTCAATTGCACTCCTGTGCACGTGCAGTTCTCCAATTGAGGGCAGAGTAAAGTATTGTAATGCACAGGCATAGGAAAAAGGTCAAAGACTGCCCTCACATGCGCACAATGCATGGGTTCTTTGACCTTTCCCGTGCCTGTGCATTACTATACTTTGCTTTGCCCTGAGTAGGGCAGAGTGAAGTTAGCATGCACAAGAGTGCAATAGAGGAGACTGTGTGAAGGTAACGTAGGATGAATCAGACTCTAGAAGCAGGAGGAAGAGGATGACGATACAAGAAAAAAAGTGCCAGACCAAGACTGACACCCATCGGATCGGACTGCCCCTCAGTTAAGCAAAAGAAAAGCAGTTTTTTTACATTACATATATCAGCCTGGGGTCTTATATACAACATTCCAGAATGATGTATATAAGGCCTTACTGGTGGTGGCCGCAGCTTATATGCCAAAAACTGGTGACAGGTTCACTTTAAATAAATGGCTGCCTCCAGTGCAAGTGCTAAACAATTTCAGATATTTGATATATAACTTCCCGGAGGAATACTATGACTTTGGAATATTAATCTTCTCCAAAGCTTATCAAACCCTGTAAAATGAGGACATATACTGCCACGTTGAAAATCTGTTTCCCACTGCATGGCATTATGATAAATCCGTACAACACCAGCAACATTTGCACATTCTAGTTTGGTGATTTCAAGATTCAGTCCCCCCAAAATTACCTGTAATTCTTTCACGCATCCCTGTCATAGTGCCAAAAATGAACACTATCAGTAATGTATTAAATTGTAATCATACCCCTTTACTGGAATGAAGAACATGGTCATGGGTTAGTGAGCACTAGATTTATAGGATGTGAGGGAGGAATACAGTACAGTACAGCATAGTATTACAGCCGATCGCATCGCCTCTATGTAGCCCCTGACTCAATAAAGATGAAATAAAAAGAGCCCTCTGTGTTTTATGGATAAATGTAAAGAAATATCACTGATATCACTGCTGCAATATTTATTTTATTGCATCCTGATGTGCTTTACCGCGGTGCGCATGTCATTGTACATTGTGTCTTTACACGAGCTACAGAGGCATTTACGACAGGATACAATGTTTTTATTTCATTACTGAAAAAGCAAATTAATAATAACTTTCACATACAAAGTCAGAAAGGGTGGGTTAGGGACGCTTTCCTGCATTTTGAATCCTGTCGTCCTGCACTATTACCAGGTGAATATATAAAACAAAACACACAGATAATTTAATTCCTCAACCTTCCTTAAGCATCTACTTGCATCCAGTTGAAGACAGCGGATCATCGCATGATTAATAGTACTGACCGCTGCCTGCATCTCTCAAGCTAATGACACATACACTAAAGCCATTGATTTGTATGAATAGCCTCCGCTCTCCATTTATCACAATTTAATGTTAGGGTTTGTAATGCAGAAAAAAAAAATATTCGCACAGGAAGAGAAGACCCACAGGCCTTTCTGCTAAGCTGCCATGAATCATTTGTTACCTTTAAATATATGGAGTGTTTTTTTCTTTTTTTTTTTTGCTCTTCACCGGACGCCTTCGAAGGTCACAGTGTTTTGCAGTTCATTATGACAATTAAGAATATCCCTGATGGAGCTATAGGAAGGTCTGTCGTTCACTTAAAATCGTGTTTGTTTTGTCCAGTCCCACCGAAGAAAAAGAAAAAAATGACCTTGCTCATCCTAGTGTATAAGGGCTAATAATTCATCTAAATAGGCAGAAATGAGGTATGGTCTGTCGCTATTACATGAAGTCATTTCATTGTCTATCTGATAGTAATCAGAATCATCAGCATTTGTCAACAGGTCAGCACAGGAAGCAGTAGGGTTTATTTTACATAATGTCCTCAATGCTACAATTTTGAGACACTTTAATAAAAAACTGAAATATTTATACTAATGCAGTACAAAGACTCTGTATCCTCTTAAAAGGTATTGTTGTCTCTGTAGAGGATGGATGCAGAGGAAAATCCCAATCCACAGGTTGAGCTAAGACGCCGATTTTGCATGGTCTGTATACAGACTGCAAATCTGAACTAACCAGTTTCCAGGACCGAACGTCTCATACACGAGTTAATTTCTGTTCCATATATGGACACTAGAATACAGCTGTCAAAATCAGGCTTTAAAGGGATTGTTTGGTCTAAATCCATAGGTTTGCAATCAACTGTCACCAGGACACCGTTTCTATTTTAGGTGGAGAGGGAATCAGATTCAGGGAAGTTGAAGAGTCAGATGTTTGGCTTACTGACATTACAGCCCTGGTTATGGAGTCAGAGTCATGGAGTCAGTTTGAGTAGAATTGGATTCAAGGAAATGGAGGAGTCGAAGTCAGATGTTTGGCTTACTGACTCCATAACCCCGTCAGTGTAACTCTGTGTGACTGTAAACCTATGAACCCTCACATTGCACGAACTGTACTCTGTGAGGATTCCACGGTTTCAGAGCATACTTATGCTACAATCCGACCAGAGGGCGGCAGCCTTGCTTAATACACTTGCAATGAGACCAGCCGTACCCCTCTAGTTGTATTCTGGCCAAGAATCTACATATCACACACTACTTGCAGCCACGTGACCACCATTCCTGGTGACTGCAGACCTATGGACTTGGACCTGTCAACGTCTTTAAGCAGACTGTCAATTATTTTTGACTAGCCAACAAAAAGGGTTCTTTACTTTGTACAATCTTTATAAATTACAAGAGTCCCTTGACAATAAGCATATCACCATGTGATCAGCAAGGCACGCATGATGCCACTGCAAAAGGTATGTCAAATGAGGTGTAAAGATGTCGGCGGATCGGAAAAGGTTCACAGGGCTCCGAGTAGGAGGCCACTGACTATGGTTACCAAGGTCCTGCAAATATTTTTTCTCAACTCCAAGGACAAGTCCATAGATGCAAAACTACTGGACTAGTGAAAGATAACTAGCAGGAGTTGGATGATAACAATCAAGAGTTTTCCCAAATAGAGCTGGAAATCTAACCATCTGTCAAAGAGCTGCTCCAATGATGTCTGTCCATCTGAATCCTGCAGTTCTCATCATTAAACCTTTATTTTGTGGTAATGCCTGAGATGAAGATGTAGTTACATGCCATAAATAGACGATTACAAAGGCCGTGCTAACTATAACAATCATATAAAAGTAAATGTGCAAAACATACAGACGGCTCTAAATATGCACGCCTTTGTTTCTTATTTTGAGATGAATTCCAGCTCAGCTTTGCCGCTCCAATGATTTCAGATGGTCATTTTCCCCAATAGACTTAAGAGTTACGTTCATGTAAACAAGTACAGTGCTGCGCTATGAAATATGCATTAACCCAATCCTTACCTTACATCCCTGCCATGATCAGAGGCCTGCGAATGGCTGGAATCTGCTTTTGGGAAAGGAAGGGGTTAAAGAGCTAATCTTTGTCAGTTTTAATTGGAGGTTTTAGCAAAAGGAAAATTGAATAGTTGTGTAAATCCGAAGTTTATTTGCATATTGGACAGGCAGAATACCATTATTACATGTCGTATCTTCTTGACAAGTTAATTTATTACATGGCTATTTCGGAGACAATGACTTCACAACACGGCAACGCAGCACTTTGAAAAAGTTTACATATGTAATTACTCATTTATTAGCGGAAACTATAACTCAGGCTTTATAGGCTGACTTTCAGGGTGTATAATGGATGCACTTTAACTCGGGCTCGTGAAGGGTCTCCTCCAGTAATTTCTACTTGGGTATATTATTGCTCTTACTAGTAAATGAATGAGTGGGATCAATGCCTCCAAAATTGTTACTTCTATATAAACATTTTGGGTCGATAAGATAAACATTTCCACCACATACAAAGTCAAGAGATTTAGTAATTCATCATCTAATAAGAATGAAGTTACAATTTGAAGAACACATTACCTCGAGGTGCAGGTCTGTAAGGTAAAGTGGTGCCATTTCCTGTACAAACTAAAGAAAAAAAATTATATACTGTAAATATATATATATATATATATATATATATATATATATATATTTTTTTTTTTATATTAACCCCTTCCCGACCCATGACATACATGTACATATCTTGGGTCGGTGACCGCTTTTGATATGAGCTCCGATGCTTTATTTACCCAACGTCTCAGCTGTTCTCGGGCTTACAGCACCGATCAGATCAGCGATCCGATCGGTGTTATTAATCCTTTGGAACCCGCTGTCATTCACAGACTGCAAGATTCAAAAGCACCGCGGTGGGGATCGCGCTGTTCCCTGCCGAGATCACAGATTCTGCGATAAGATCATGGGATCTCCATTCAGTAACTGGTAGCCTGATGTCCTGGGGTAACCCTGGAAGCTATCAGGATTCGCTTCCTGTCAGTGGTTGGCAAGCGCTGCCAACCACTGAAAGCAAAAGTATGTGCCATGTCCCGATGTACTGCAGCTCATCGGGACATGGCACAAGCAATCAGACACTGCAGTAATAGGGTGTCCTGTGGGGCTGTGTAAAATAAATTAAAAAAGTTTTTAAAAATATGAAAAAAAAAAACAGCACAAAAGTTGAAATCACCCCCTTTCCCCCCTTTTTCCCCATTCAAAATACAAGTATTAAAAAAATATAAAAATACACATATTTGGTATCGCTGCGTTCAGAAATGCCTGGTCTATCAAGATATAAAATCAATTAATCAGAGCTGTAAACTGCGTCATGGGAAAAAAGTCCAAACGTCAAAATATTTTTTTTTGTCGCTGCAACATTGCAATAAAATGCAATTACGGGTGATCAATACAGCCCATCCACCTAAGGTTAAGGTACCGTCACACGCGGCAATTTTGTTAGCAATTTCACTGGCAATTTGCTGGTTGTAGTGAAACATTGGACACATTGTTCCATTTGTACACGGCAACAAAATAAAACAATGTGTCCATGATTTCACTGCAACCAGCAAATTGCCAGTGAAATTGCGTAGCAGCATTGCCGTGTGTGACGATACCTTTAGAAACGTCAGCTCAAGACACAAAAAATAAGCAGTCACATAACCCTAGATACCGAAAAATGAGGATGTTTTGGGTCACAGAACATGGCGCAAAAAGTGCAATTCTTTTTTTTTCAAACTTCTGAATTTTTTTTAACCACTTAGATAAGAGTAAAAGTAACATGTTTGGTATCTACGAACTCATACCGACCCGAGGCATCATACCGACACATCAGTGGTACCATATAGTACCAAGTTGAGGCATCATACTGACAAGTCAGTGTTACCATATAGTACTGACCCCAGGCATCATACCGACACGTCAGTATTACCATATAGTACTGACCTGAGACATCATACTGACACATCAGTGTTACCATATAGTACTGAAATGAGGCATCATATCGACACATCAGTATTGCCATATAGTACTGACCTGAGACATCATACTGACACATCAGTGTTACCATATAGTACTGACCCGAGGCATCATACCGACACATCAGTGTTACCATATAGTACCAAGCCGAGGCATCATACTAACACGTCAGTGTTACCATATAGTACTGACCTGAGGAATCACACCATCATGTCAGTTTTACCATATAGTGAACATGGTGAATAAAAAACCCAAAAAACAAACGTGTAATTGCACTTTTTTTGCAATTTCACCGCACTTGGAATTTTTTTCTTATTTTCCTGTACACTATATGGTAAAATAAATTATTGCATCTTAAAGTACAACTCGTCCGGGACAGGCATGGACATTGGAACGCTTTTCATCCCAAGGTTGGGAATTGCCTGCTTGCAGAACTATATGGTCTTCATGATCGCAGTTGCTCCTGATTCTTGCCTGAACAATAGTTGTATGTACATTTTTGAAAAATGTTTGATAAAAAGTCAACTTGTTCCACAAAAAATAAGCCCTCATATGTCTATATTGATGGAAAAATATAAAAGTTATGGCTCTTGGAAGCAGGGGAGCAAAAAAACAAAAACTCGCCGGGTGGTGAAGGGGTTAAGATGACAATCGGTTATATTGTTAATGACCGGTATGTATCGCAGTATCGGTTGCTCTCTGTAGTGTACATCTGGAATGTTCTCTCTGGGACATGTGGTTCCATAAGCCTTGAGAGGCATTCAAGGGTTCAGATATTGTAGATAAATGAGAAAGATGGGTGTGTTTAGCCATCAAGATATCTCCACCCAGGGGAGTGTCTCATGTACAGTACTATAATTCCAGAAATGGACAAAAAGATTTTTTGATCCGCGCTGTGGTCTTCAATATCAACCTTCCACTGTGCTTAAAACAATGGTTCTTTATTCCAACGCAAAATGGAGGAATTAGAATTGATTTTGTTGGAAAATAATTATGACATGGTGGGAATTTCGGAGACTTGGCTGGACGAGAGCCATGACTGGGCTGTTAATTTACAGGGCTATTGTCTGTTCAGATATGACCGTACAAATAGGCGAGGAGGAGGTGTATGTTTATACGTAAAATCATCCTTAAAACCCATCCTGCGTGATAATATAGGTGAATCTAATGTAAATGTAGAGTCTCTGTGGGTGGAGATAAGGGGAGGGGGAAAAAATAATAAATTACTGATAGGGGTTTGTTATAAGTCCCCAACAATAATGGAAGTGGAGAATATCCTCATAAAGCAAATAGATGAAGCAGCGACTCAGGGAGAAGTCATTATTATGGGGGACTTCAACTACCCTGAAATACATTGGGGATCAGAAACCTGCAGTTCCAGCAAAGGTAATAAGTTTTTGAAAACTATAAGAGACAATTACCTTTCACAACTGGTTCAGGACCCAACAAGAAGGGGGGCACTGCTGGACCTAATATTAACCAACAGGCCAGACCGCATATCAAATATACGGGTTGGAGGTCACTTGGGTAATAGTGATCATAACTTAATAAGCTTTCAAGTATCCTTTACTAAGACGTGTAGTAGAGGGGCCACAAGGACACTAAACTTCAGGAAGGCAAATTTCCAAAGGTTGAGAGATGATCTTAGTGCAATAAACTGGGACGATGTCCTGAGACATAAAAGTACACAACACAAATGGGAGAGGTTTATTAGCATCCTGAATAGGACCTGTGCACAATATATACCCTATGGGAATAAGCATGCTAGAAATAGGAGGAAACCACTATGGCTAAATAAAGCGGTAAGAAGTGCAATATGTGACAAAAAGAAAGCATTTAGGGAATTAAAGCAAGTAGGTAGTGATGAAGCATTAAACAAATACAGAAAATTAAATAACATTTGTAAAAAGCAAATCAAGGCAGCAAAGATTGAGACAGAGAGACTCATTGCCAGAGAAAGTAAAAAGAATCCCAAAATATTTTTTAACTACATAAATAGTAAGAAACTAAAAAATGATGGTGTTGGCCCCTTTAAAAATAGTCTGGGTGAAATGGTGGATGAGGATGAGGAAAAAGCAAATATGCTAAATGACTTTTTTTCAACGGTATTTACACAAGAAAATCCCATGACAGACAATATGATCAGTGATAACAAAAATTCTCAATTAAACGTCACCTGCTTAACCCAAGAGGAAGTACGGCATCGTCTAAAAATCACTAAAATTGACAAATCCCCGGGCCCAGATGGGATACACCCCAGAGTGCTGCAGGAATTAAGTACTTTCATAGATAGACCATTATTTTTAATATTTAAAGATTCCAAAATAACAGGGTCTGTACCACAGGACTGGCGTATAGCAAATGTGGTGCCAATATTCAAAAAGGGGACAAAAACTGAACTTGGAAATTATAGGCCAGTAAGCTTAACCTCTACTGTGGGTAAAATCCTAGAGGGTTTTCTAAGAGATGCTATACTGGAGTATCTGAAGAAAAATAGCCTCATGACCCATTATCAACATGGTTTTACGAGGGACCGTTCCTGTCAAACTAATCTAATAAGCTTCTATGAAGAAGTAAGTTCTGGACTGGACCAAGGAAATGCAGTGGATGTGGTGTATATGGACTTTTCAAAAGCTTTTGATACGGTGCCACACAAAAGGTTGATACATAAAATGAGGGCAATGGGGATAGGGGAAAATATGTGTAAGTGGGTTAAGAACTGGCTTAGTGATAGGAAACAAAGGGTGGTTATTAATGGAACACACTCAGAATGGGTCACAGTTAACAGTGGGGTACCACAGGGGTCAGTGTTGGGCCCGCTTCTATTTAATATATTTATTAATGACCTTGTAGGGGGCATACAGAGTAGAATCTCAATATTTGCAGATGACACTAAACTCTGCAGGGTAATCAATACAGAGGAGGACAATTTTATATTACAGGAGGATTTATGTAAACTAGAAGCTTGGGCTGCTAAATGGCAAATGCGCTTTAATGGGGATAAATGTAAAGTCATGCACTTGGGCAGAGGAAACAAAAGGTATAATTATGTGCTTAATTGTAAAACACTGGGCAAAACTGTCACTGAAAAAGACCTGGGTGTATGGGTAGATGACAAACTCACATTTAGTGGCCAGTGTCAGGCAGCTGCTGCAAAGGCAAATAAAATAATGGGATGTATTAAAAGAGGCATAGATGCTCATGAGGAGAACATAATTTTACCTCTATACAAGTCACTAGTGCGACCACACTTAGAATACTGTGTACAATTCTGGTCTCCGGTGTATAAGAAAGACATAGCTGAACTAGAGCGTGTCCAGAGAAGAGCGACAAAAGTTATTAGAGGACTAAGGGGTCTGCAATACCAAGACAGGTTATTAAACTTGGGGTTATTTAGCTTGGAAAAACGAAGGCTTAGGGGTGATCTTATAATAATGTATAAATATATGAGGGGGCAGTACAGAGACCTTTCTAATGATCTCTTTACTCTTAGGCCTGAGACTGGGACAAGGGGGCATCCTCTACGTCTGGAGGGAAGAAGGTTTAATCATAATCACAGACGCGGATTCTTTACTGTAAGAGCAGTGAGACTATGGAACTCTCTGCCACATGATGTTGTAATGAGTGAGTCACTACTAACATTTAATAAGGGCCTGGATGCCTTTCTTGAAAACTATAATATTACCAGTTATATATACTAGATTCTTTGATAGGGCGTTGATCCAGGGAATTAGTCTGATTGCCGTATCTGGAGTCAGGAAGGAATTTTTTCCCCCAATGTGGAGATTAGTGTTGCCACATGGGTTTTTTTTTGCCTTCCTCTGGATCAACATGTTAGGCTATGGGTTGAACTAGATGGACTTAAAGTCTTCCTTCAACCTTAAAAACTATGTTACTATGTTACTATGTATGTTACTATTTCGAGATCATCCTGAACTTTTCATCAGGGATGCAACAACAGAGTCACTCAGGCAGCGCGGATCTAGAAATTTTTTGTCCGTTTTTAGAGTTACTGAGGACCATCCATGAGGTGGGGGATCCTGCTGCAGCTGTGATGCTTTAAAACCAGTTGTGGGTCACACAACTGATTAAGGTGAGCAGTTCTTACACTGCACTTACACTTCCTACAAACAGTGTAGACCCATCGCGCCCTTGTCTACCCCTTTTCTTTTAGATATCATGTACTATAATGACCCTCTTGGTGTGATCATGTGGTCAGTCAAAGCAGGTCCTGCAAGAGTGAGCAGCACATGCTGAATAGACCCTGCATGTGTGCCAGAGCTCCAGACAGGAAATCTGTGTGTTCACTGATCGGGATCAGTAAAGGGAGGCTGAGGAACTTCCCTGCGAAACCTCTGGAGAAATTTATCCGAACTTGGGCGGCTGTACCCATGTGTGACATAAATGGACTTGAAATCTATTATCTCAAGACTGTATCTAAATGAGAATGCGCATAGGGTCTTATCCTTAATATAAATCAAATCCCATACAGTGTGAAAACTGCTCACCTGATACGGTTGTGAAGCCCACAACCAGCTTGATCGCTCAAACACAGCAGCCGCTGCCGCGACCGCACTTCCACAATCGTGGGGGTGAAACTCTATCCGGGACCAAGTGTCTTTCGGTCCGCGCCGCTGCTCCAATAAGTATTAGAAATACTGGAGTGTTTTAAATAAAAGATCTTCAGTTTTATTTCCGACGCGTTTCGGAGCTAAACACCCAGCTCCTTCCTTGGTCATTCCCTGAGGAAGGAGCTGGGTGTTTAGCTCCGAAACGCGTCGGAAATAAAACTGAACAGGGGGCTGTGCAGAGTATACAGGGGGCTGTGCAGAGTATACAGGGGGCTGTGCAGAGTATACAGGGGGCTGTGCAGAGTATACAGGGGGCTGTGGGCAGAGTATACAGGGGGCTGTGCAGAGTATACAGGGGGCTCTTTCACACACCTCTTGTTCCTTTCTTTATTTGGTCCCATCTTCTCTCCAGCTTCTTGTATATCTCCTTCACGCTGGGTATATTCCATGGCTCCGCCCACCCAGGTCACATGCCTGTGACATCATCGCAGGTCCTGGTGCTCCATATAATCTCTTGTGCTGGGCAAGGTAATACAGCCCTGACGCTGAGGTCAGTCACCTGGAGGCTGCTGCTGCCCCCCCCACACGTGCCGGCTGGGGCGGACGGCCCCCCCCACGCTACGCCACTGAGCTGATAGGAGAGAGTTGGGCGGCGGGTAGGCAGCGGACACTGGTCGCGATGACGCTACGCGTCATCGCTCGCAGTGGCGCAATGCATTGTGGGATTCGGCTACAGTGCCCGAATTCCAAACTGCGGATTATATAAATAGATACATATATATATATATATATATATATATATATACACACACACATACATAAATATATATGCACACACATTGTGATAAATATTATTTGCAATGAGGCTCTACGGTGGATGTTATACCTTTGCATCCATCCAGATTGTCCCCACGGTTGGAATATTATATAATGATTTTATCGGCCAGCACTGACCACAGACTATGTGCGCTTAACCCAGGGTCGGCATCAGAACCCGGCATACCCGGGCAAGTGCCGGGGCCTTGAATAGATGGGGGGGCCCACTGGCCATCAGGGACAGGCAGCCCTGACAGCCAGGGGCCCATTAGGGACAGACAGCCCTGTGAACAAGGGGCACATCAGGCAGATTCAACAAGGAGCTGAGCTCCCAGTGCACATGGCTCCAGGGAGCAGTGGAGCTTCCTCCTTTGCCTATTGCAGCAAAGTGATGAGTCATCACCCTACCACCTCATCACACTGCTGCAGGAAGGAGGAGGATGCTCCACAGTCCAGGGAACTGCTGCTATAAGGATGTGGTGGGGAAGAATCTGAAGAGGACACAGCCCCAGGGGAGCGGATGGAAGGTGAGTATGATCAGTTTGCTTGTTTTTTAACTGAGAGCAGCAGCAGGATGGGGGATTATATGTACCATAGAGGCTATGCAGACTGCATATACAGGCTGGCTGACTGTATATAGAGGCTATGCAGACTGTATATAGAGGCTGTGCTGGGGTATATAGAGGCTGGCTGACTATATATAGAGGCTTTGCTGACTGTATATAGAGGCTGTGCTGACTGTATATAGAGGCTGCCTGTGCTGACTGTATATAGACTGTGCTGACTGTATATAGAGGCTGTGCTCACAGTATATAGAGGCTGTGCTCACAGTATATAGAGGCTGCCTGTGCTGACTGTATATAGAGACTTTGCTGACTCTATATAGAGGCTGTGCTGACTCTATATAGAGACTGCCTGTGCTGACTGTATATAGAGGCTGTGCTGACTGTATATAGAGGCTGTGCTGACTGTATATACAGTCATGGCCAAAAGTATTGACACCCCTGCAATTCTGTCAGATAATACTCAGTTTCTTCTTGAAAATGATTGCAATCACAAATTCTTTGGTATTATCTTCATTTAATTTGTCTTCAATGAAAAAACACAAAAGAGAATGAAGCAAAAAGCAAAACATTCATCATTTCACACAAAACTCCAAAAATGGTCCGGACAAAAGTATTAGCACCCTCAGCCTAATACTTGGTTGCACAACCTTTAGCCAAAATATCTGCGATCAACCGCTTCCGGTAACCATCAATGAGTTTCTTACAATGCTCTGCTGGAATTTTAGACCATTCTTCTTTGGCAAACTGATCAGGTCCCTGATATTTGAAGGGTGCCTTCTCCAAACTGCCATTTTTAGATCTCTCCAATTTTTTTTCACCACTTAGATAACAGTAAAAGTAACATGTTTGGTATCTACGAACTCGTACCGACCTGAGGCATCATAACGACATGTCAGTTTTACCATATAGTGAACCATAAGAATAAAAAAAAAACTCAAAACCAAACGTATAATTGCACTTGGTAAAATAAATGATGTCTGTCAAAAGTACAACTTGTCCTGCAAAAAAAAAAAAGCCCTCATATGTCTATATTGATGGAAAAATGAAAATGTTATGGCTCTTGGAAGAAGGGAAGGGAAAAATGGAAAACAGAAAATTGCCCAGGTGTTAAGGGGTTAAAATGGCCAATAAAATCAAAAGCAGAAATGAAAAAAAAAAACTGCTTTAAGTTTGTGCTGCAGATTTTTGTGGAAAAAACTGTGCTAACATAGACAATCCTGTTTATTTTTTAGAAGTTCTACTATAATCTTACAAGATCAACCTTCTTTGGCCGGCTTCACACCACGATTTTTACCTGTCAGGTTCTGTCCGGTGTTTAGCAGGATGCACCGGACAGAACCTGATCAGATTTTGCTCCTACAGTTGTGGCCAAAAGTATTGACAAACCCTGCATTTCTGTCAGATAATACTCAGTTTCTTCCTGGAAATGATTGCAATCACAAATTCTTTGGTATTATTATCTTCATTTAATTTGTCTTCAATGAAAAAAACACAAAAAGAATGAAGCAAAAAGCAAAACATTGATCATTTCACACAAAAATCCAAAAATGGGCCAGACAAAAGTATTGGCACCCTCAGCCTAATACTTGGTTGCACAACCTTTAGCCAAAATAACTGCGATCAACCGCTTCCGGTAACCCTCAATGAGTTTCTTACAATGCTCTGCTGGAATTTTAGACCATTCTTCTTTGGCAAACTGCTCCAGGTCCCTGATATTTGAAGGGTGCCTTCTCCAAACTGCCATTTTTTAGATCTCTCCACAGATGTTCTATGGGATTCAGGTCTGGATTCATTGCTGGCCACCTTACAAGTCTCCAGTGCTTTCTCTCAAACCATTTTCTAGTGCTTTTTGAAGTGTGTTTTGGGTCATTGTCCTGCTGGAAGACCCATGACCTCTGAGGGAGACCCAGCTTTCTCACACTGGGCCCTACATTATGCTGCAAAATTTCTTGGTAGTCTTCAGACTTCATAATGCCATGCACACGGTCAAGCAGTCCAGTGCCAGAGGCAGCAAAGCAACCCCAAAACATCAGGGAACCTCCACCATGTTTGACTGTAGGGACCGTGTTCTTTTCTTTGAATGCCTCTTTTTTTTCTCCTGTAAACTCTATGTTGATGCCTTTGCCCAAAAAGCTCTACTTTTGTCTCATCTGAGCAGGGAACATTCTCCCAAAATGTTTTAGGCTTTCTCAGGTAAGTTTTGGCAAACTCCAGCCTGGCTTTTTTATGTCTCGGGGTAAGAAGTGGGGTCTTCCTGGGTCCCCTACCATACAGTCCCTTTTCATTCAGACGCAGACGGATAGTACGGGTTGACACTGTCGTACCCTCGGACTGCAGGGCAGCTTGAACTTGTTTGAATGTTAGTCGAGGTTCTTTATCCACCATCCGCACAATCTTGCGTTGAAATCTCTTGTCAATTTTTCTTTTCCGTCCACATCTAGGGAGGTTAGCCACAGTGCCATGGGCTTTAAACTTCTTGATGACACTGCGCACGGTAGACACAGGAACATTCAAGTCTTTGGAGATGGACTTGTAGCCTTGAGATTGCTCATGCTTCCTCACAATTTGGTTTCTCAAGTCCTCAGACAGTTCTTTGGTCTTCTTTCTTTTCTCCATGATCAATGTGGTACACACAAGGACACAGGACAGAGGTTGAGTCAACTTTAATCCATGTTAACTGGTTGCAAGTGTGACTTAGTTATTGCCAACACCTGTTAGGTGCCACAGGTAAGTTACAGGTGCTGTTAATTACACAAATTAGAGAAGCATCACATGATTTTTCTAAGGGTGCCAATACTTTTGTCCACCCCATTTTTTATGTTTGGTGTGGAATTATATCCAATTTGGCTTTAGGACAATTCTTTTTGTGTTTTTTTCATTGAAGACAAATTAAATGAAGATAATAATACCAAAGAATTTGTGATTGCAATCATTTTCAGGAAGAAACTGAGTATTATCTGACAATTGCAGGGGTGTCAATACTTTTGGCCATGACTGTAGAGGCTGTGCTGACTGTATATAGAGGCTGCCTGTGCTGACTGTATATAGAGGCTTTGCTGACTGTATATAGAGGCTGTGCTGACTGTATATAGAGGTTGTGCTAACAGTATATAGAGGCTGTGCTGGGGTAAATAGAGGCTGTGCAGACTGTATATAGTGTCTGTGCTGACTGTATATAGAGGCTGTGCTGACTGTATATAGAGGCTCTGCTAACTGTATATAGAGGCTGTGGTAGGGTATATAAAGGCTGTGCTGACTGTATATAGAGGCTGTGGCTGGAGTATATAGAGGCTGTGCTGGGGTATACAAAGGCTGTGCTGGGGTATACAGAGGCTTTGCTGGTGGTACGCGGAGGCTGTGATGGCTGTATATGGAGGCTGTGCTGGGGTATAAGGAGGCTGCTGCTGAGGTATATGGAGACTGCTGTTGTGCTGTATATATAATATGGAAGCTGTGCTGGGCTATATATACTATTTGGAGGCTGTACTGGGCTGCATATATAATATGGAAGCTGTGCTGGACTATATATATTATTTGGAGGTTGTGCTGAGCTGGATATATTATTTGGAGGCTGCTGCTGGGCTGCCACAGCTTCCAAATAATATATACAGCCCAGCACAGCCTCCAAATAATATATATAGTCCAGCGCAGCTTCCATATTATATATACAGCCCAGCACAGCTTCCAAATAGTATATATAGCCCAGCACAGCCTTCAAAAAATATATACAGCCCGCAGCCTCTATGTTATATATACAGCCCGCAGCCTCTATGTTATATATACAGCCCAGCAGTCTCCATATTATATATACAACCCTGAACAGCCTCTATAATATATATACAGCCCACTCAGGAGCCTCTATATTACATATACACAGCCTGCAGCTTCTATATTATATTCATGAATCATAGTATGTGTTAAAGGGGCCCACTGAGACTGTTTCGCCCAGGGCCCACAAAAACCTGGAGCCGGGCCTGGCTTAACCTACTGTAGAGTTCATCAAGGCAACAAGTAAAACTTATTATTCTATTCACTTGCTGATCTGTAGTACTGAGCAATGGTTGCTCTGTGTTGCTCAACTCTCTTCACAATTGTTTAAATCTGGCCACATCCAAAGCCGATTACAGCCAGGTGTTGGACCTCCACCAATCTGATACTGATGACCTACCCTGAGGATAGATTACTAATATCATAAGTCTTTAATGTGGCATAATTCAAAATACAAAACAGAGCACTCACCAGAGATCCACTTCCATATGGAAATCCTTCATTACAATGTAATTACAATACATGATTCTTTATCAGTGAACACAAATATTTTGTAAATAAAGCAAAAAAAAAAAGTATATTTTACCAAATATAACAACCATATTTTTCTGACTATAAGATGCTCTTTTTTAGCAAGAAAACATCTTGCTTAAAAGGGAGTGTCTTTTCTAATCAGGAGGCAGCTTCGTGTGATTGCGGAAACCACTGACTTGTCAAGTCCTTCCGATTTCTCTCCTCCTGCCCCACAATGATCTATATGATTGGTCTAAAGGTACCATTACACGCTTCAATGTTGAAACGATATCCTTAACGATCTCATGAGCGCGCAGTCATTAGGACATCGTTGGTGAGATGTCACATGTGCACATATCGTGGACGACGCACCAACGATGTAGCGAGCAGCTATCATTCACACAACCCAGCGAACGATACTTGTTCATTGATGTGAATGGCCGAAGTTGTGAACGACATCTTTATCGCGGTGTCACACAGAACGATGCTGCAGGTTGGCTGATCGTGGATCGTTTGATTTGAGAACATGTTCTTAAATCTGTGATCAATGATCCAACGATTTATCGTAATCTTATCTAGGTGTTACACGAAATGACGTCCTAATGATGTTGTTTGAACGACTCCAAACCCGTGACGTTTCAGCGATATCGTACCGTGTAACTGGGCCTTAAGGCAGGAGAGGAAGCTATCAGGATCTACAGGAAGACTACATGCACTGAAGAATCTTCCACCCAACTAGCTCCAGGACCTTTCAGCTCATGTGATCAAGCATATGAGCTGGAAAAAGCTGCCAAATGAGGTATTGTATAGTGCTGTGTGTATCTAAATGTGCATATATAGCAGAGATGTATGTAAATACTCATATGTAGCATAGCAGTGTGTATTGTGATACGGGGGCCAGCCATGGTCTGATTAGCGGCACTATACATGGCCAGTATGTTTCACACAGGCAGAAGTCTACTGTGATGTTTTTACGAATTTCTCGCCAGTACTTGGAAGCTACAGTCTGCTTGACAGCATTGCAAGAGTTAAGCTTGCAACTTGCTGGAGATGTGGGTGTGTCTTATGGAGTATGTGTTTGACATGTGAGACAGACTGATGTATGCAGAGCCTGCAGAGTGATGGGCTGTGAGCAGGCTTGTGGAGACCAGGGAAGAGACCAGGCCTGCAGCCGTGGACTGATAAGAGGTTAGTAAATGGAGTCTGAGAGTGCTGTATTAGGACCTTTTTGAAGAAGCAGTCTCTCAGAGGCCCTATGTGGACTGACTACAGGCCGTGTGTGAGGTAAACGGACTGTACGTTTTTGGTAAAGCCGAAGGAAGGCTCATGTTTAATTTGCACCGTGCGGTTTATGCTGTCCTAAATAAACCAGCTGCACCTATTTATAGATGAGACTGTTGCTGTGTTTATGGTTTTGTGCTGCTAAGTGAGTGTACCCCGGCCCTTTCCATGATCGCTATATTACATGTGGTGGAGAATGTGGGCACTGTGGCAGCCTTGTTGCTGGAGGCAACAGACAAGGCCTACAAGTTCAGTTGCTGGGGGGCAACTAGATACAGTGGCACATGTGTGGATTGTGGCAGCTGAGCAGCCTGGTGGCTAGGAGTAAGCACACGACGAGCGGGGATACAAGCATCTGGCTGGTGGCTTCGCGGGGCCACGAAGACCCCATGTCGTCGCACTCAAGTCTGGTTTTTGATTGTGTCTTGGCGTGATCACGAAGTTTGTCATGGCTCTCGACCCAGGTGCATGTAGGAGGAGTCAAGCGACTGGCTGAGAGACGTGGTCTGTGCTTGGTTAGTAGTAATACACCACAGGCTGGAGATCCTGGTTGTACGGGCGGTACAACCAGGAAAGTTTTGTGCTAATTTACCCCCCTCTGTCCCCCTAGAACACTGGGTATTACCCATTGGAGCACCCCTCCTGTTTTTGTCTCATTGCAGCTAGAGAAGCCTGGCAGCATGGAGGAGCTCTTGAAACAGCTGATGCAGGGCCAGCAGCAGCAGCACCAAAAATGTTGTGGTGTGTCCCCAAAAAGTATCCCCTATAGTTGGGTGTCCCAAAAGGGGATAGTTGCACACAAGGAGGCGGAATCCCAAAAGGGGGGGTGGTCCTTAAAGGGCATAATGCCCAAAAGGGGGCGGAGTCCAAAAAGTGATAGTTGGCCAAAAGGGAGCAGAGCATCCAAAGTCAAAGGGTCTATAAAAATGAGAATGCGCATAGGGTCTTATCCCACTTAAGAGACAGATAACGTATAGCATAAAATCTGCTCACCTGGTTTGGTTGTGAAGTTCACAACCAGCTTGATCGCTCAAACTCAGCAGCTGCTGCAAGGACCGCACTTCCCAGTGTGGGAATAGGAACTCTCTCCAGGACCAAGTGCCTCCACATCTGTGCTGCTGCCCCAAAGAAATATCAAAGACCACCGGAATGCCTTTGAATGAATTATTTTTCTGCTTTATTTCCGAACGCGTTTCGGAGCTCAAAACCCAGCTCCTTCCTCGGGGCCATTCCCTGAGGAAGGAGCTGGGTTTTGAGCTCCGAAATGCGTCGGAAATAAAGCAGAAAAATAATTCATTTCAAAGCATTCCGGTGTGTCTTTGATATTTCTTTGGGGCAGCAGCACGGATCTGGAGGCACTTGGTCCTGGAGAAAGTCAAAGGGGTGGCACAGACGAATTGTTGCCGGGGTTACACTTGCTTAGCAGCATAAAACCATAAACACAAGCAACAGTCTCTTCTATGAAATAGGTCCAGCTGGTTAATTTAGGACAGCATAAACCGCACGGTGCAAATTAAACATGAGCCTTCCTTTGGCTTTACCAAAAACGTACAGTCCGTTTATCTCACACATGGCCTGTGGTCAGTCCACATAGGGCCTCTAAGAGACTGCTTCTTCAGAAAGGTCCTAATGCAGCACTCTCAGACTCTATTTACTGACCTCTTATCAGTCCACGGCTGCAGGCCTGGTCTCTTCCCATGTGCTTCACATACCTGCTCACAGCCCAGCACCCACCCTGCAGGCTCTGCATGCATCAGTCTCACATGTCAAACACAGACTTCATTAAACATCCTGAGACACACCCACATCTCCAGCAAGTTGCAAGCTTAACTCTTGCAATGCTGTGAAGCAGACTGTGGCTTCCAAGTACTGGTGAGACATCCATAAAAACATTGCAGCAAACATCTGCCTGTGCAAAACATACTAGCCATGTATAGCGCTGCCATTCAGACCATGGCTGGCAGCCGTATCACAGTATGTAAGTATGCTTATGCAGCAGAGCTGTGTGCATGTAAATGTCCATATGTACCAGAGCAGTGTCAGAATGTAATTGTGTATATGTAGCAAAGCTGTGTATTTAAATGCACATACAGTCGTGGGTGAAAGTGTTGGCACCCTTGATATTGCTCCAGAAAATTAAAGAGTACATGTCACCCCCCCATACATGCTGATCTAATTGCAGCACTGAATGCAGCATGTCTGCTGCATTCAGGCAAAGGGGTCCCCCATGTATCTAGCCCCCTGTACCCCGAGATAATTGAATTTAAATACTTACAATGTGGAGCCAAAGAGGTGGGGTCTTATGGCTGGAGCCACTTCTCTCCACAGGGCAATTTCACGCCCCTGTATGTATTATCCTCCCTCCGTCGCCTCCCTCCTGTCACTCATGGTCCCCTCTCCTACGCCTGCAGCATGAGAAGCTGGATGCCTGCCCCGCATCCTGCCGTGACATCACCGCTTATCTCCGCCGTGCTCCATATTATCCACGGAGCAGGGCGGGGAAAGGTGGTGACTTCACCGCAGGAGGCCGGCCGCCCCGCCTCTCATGCTCAGGCACAGGAGAAGTGACCTTGAGTGACAGGAGGGAGGCGGCGGAAGGAGGATAATACATACAGGGGGCGTGAAATTGCACTGTGAAGGGAAGTGGCTCCAGCCACTAAACCCCACCTCTTTGTCTCCACATTGTAAATTTTGTAATTCAATTATTCGGGGTACAGGGGGGCTAGAGACATGGGGGACCCCTTGCCTGAAAGCAGCAGACATGCTGCATTCAGTGCTGCAATTAGATCAGCATGTATGGGGGGAGTGGCAGGTCCTATTTAAGTAATTCCCTCAGAAAATTACCTGGTTTGCCATACGCATGTTTATTTCCTTTGTGTGGATAGGAACACAAAAAATAAACAGAGAAAGGCAAATTGGACATAATGTCACATAAAACTCCAAACCCCAACAGAGAGTGCATGTATCTGTGCATGCAGTATTATGTATATGTGTCTTCTACAACATATACATTAACGAACGTGTTGTGAAGCTATAGGTAAAAAATCAGGCAAAACACTTGTTCGTCAGGTAAAATAATATTTATGCTTGCTGAACAATCATAGTTCTCCTGCAGCACGTCCGGTGTATACTGGGCTGAGCTGTACAGAGTATTAAAGGCATCCATCCCCTTTGGGACATGCCTAAACAATGAATATAGTCACTTAATCTGTCATAACCCCTTTTTGACATTGGACGTACCCAATACGATCTGATGGTTTATGTGTTCCCGATCAAAGATATTGGGTACATCCTGGCAATATGAATGATGCACAGTGGGTTCACACAGATGTGCGTGAAAGAGATCAAATCTTACAAAATAGTGGACAGTACACCATTTCTAATACCTACCAAAGTAAGCACATATCCTTGTAAAAGATTTTGAGCAAATGCGCATTACAGTCTTTCTCTGGGCATGATATAGCTAACAAAATCATTTTAAAGTGTTCCAGATTGCATGATGGTACCCAGAGCATAAAGTTAGCATATAAACGAAAGAAAAAAAACTCAAAAACTGTCCATAAGTTTTTTTTAAAAGAAAAGTATTTTTTTCTACAAGGTCTCTGCTTTCTATGATAGGGATTTTTGAACATGTCAATCGACTTAGGGACCTTTCACATCAGCGGTAAATGTCATTTCACGGCAGATCCTGCAGATGTCGCCGCACCTGCCGATCCTACCGCGTAACAGCCGATTTGTGGCACCAACCAGAAAGCCCCATTCATTCTCTATGGGGCTTGTGGTCAGGTGCGGCAAGTGCGGTTTTGCCGGATCCAGCAGATCTGGCAATTGTGGTTGCGCAAAAAAAAATTGCTGCTAGCAGCGTTTTTTGCAGTGCCGCAAGTGTCGGATCTGGCAATACCACACTTGACGCACCTGATCGCAAACACCATACAGAATGAATACAGCTTGCCGGATTGGTGCCGCAAGTTGGCCGTTACATGGCAGATGCGGCAGGTGCGGCGACATCTGCCGCAAAATGACATTTACTGCTGATGTGAACGCAGTCTTAAACTGAACCAACCACCAGGATTTACCCACTTGTAAATAAGTGCAGCAGATGATTGATGTGTGTAGCATATCATCACTATTTTTTTTCCCTCCACTGTGGGATTGTGTTTCTGCTGTAAGCCAAACCCCCCACCCACAAGATGAGTCTGGATGAGAGGGGTTCAGTTTACAGTAGAAAGACAAGCCCACAGGGGTAGAATAAAAAAATAGTGATGTCATGCTGCACATGTCAATCACCTGCTGCACTGATTTACAGGGGGTTAAATCCTAGTGGTTGGTTCCCTTTAAAGAATACGTCCAGTTAAATTTTTAGCCCATAATGCCAGTAATATAGTGTAAGTGCATTATAGTACTTACCGATTGTCTTCTTCCCCAGTGCTGTGATGGTCCTCCTCTGAATCATGTGATCTTACAGATCACACAGGGGCTTACGCATGGAACGGAAGATGCTTTCACAATATAAGTATATGAAGTACTTCAGTAGCAGGGACTCATTAAGAGGTCAGGTGTGAGTTGTCAACAATGAGGGGCCTCCACCATGATCCATAGGATGACTGGAAATCGGGGAAGATGGGGATTATTTTTTCAATGTACCTACACTTCATTACAGCACATATAGCTGGAATTAGGGTATCCAGTTTTGCTACAAGAGCTTCTTTGAAAACAATGCTAGAAGTCTATTTTAAGTGAAGTTTAGAGATGAATTTCACGTAAAGTAAAAAATGTTGATATTCTTAACCATATTATTAATTTTGCCTAATTAAAAATGATATAAAAAAAGAAGCTGTAGAAGTGTTTTTACGGCCCTTGTCCTTAGGTATTCATATTTCTTGCTTAGAAACAACAGGCAAAAGTTCATGTGGTCACTTACACAGGAGTATTTTCTTTTCTTTTTGTTTTACTCATTTCACAGCGGTTTATGTTCAGTAACTAGGAATATGAACATCGTCTCAATTAACGGAGTACCTTCAGGGCCCTTTGTAGCCAACTATCCTAGCGTTTGCCCATACTGTCATCAGCACCTAATCAACTAATGATGGCTGAAAATGAGGAAGGCCAATCCCAATAAATCCGAGGGATAGTAATTTTTCTCTTTTAATGTCTTTCTCCCTCCTTCCTTCTTCTTCCTACGGCACATTGCAGTAAATTAATGTCACGGTGGCTATAACAGTAGCGCTCCTATGGCAAGTATTCAAGCAACGATCCTCGAATATTTTATCTGAGCATTTATTTGTTCATAAAATAAAGCGGGATTTATAACGGGCCTCTCTGTTTTTGAGGGTTGCTTGCTTCGCAGTTCCAACAGCTCCTTATCTTCAGCACCTAGATATAAGGATCTTTCCAAGAGGCTGGAGAAACATATATATTAAAGCAAGAAAATGACGGGGGTAAAAAAAACAAAAAAAAAAACACTGCGTAAAGCACCCAGTGAAAAATATCAATAGTAAGTACAAATTGTACAAAAAAGAAATGTGAAGAGCTAGAACACAACATAAAAAAAAAAACCGAGATGTTCACAATGTAACCCCTCATCATTTTCTTCCCAAAATACATTTTTCTGTTTGCTTGGTTGTGTTTTTCTGCAGTTTTGTATAGGTACATGTAAAGGTTGAGTGACGCCTAAGCGATAACGAATCGTAAAATGCAAAATGTTTAATGACAAGCGGCGTTCGTTCCATAAGTAATGATGCACGCTGAGCATTCTGGGGCGCCAACCTCTGCAAATGAAATGCTACATTATAATTCATCGATTCTAAAGCCAATCATTTGATATTTTGACTGCGAGCTTAGGAATATTCATACTTCCAACTGCATGTAAATTTCAGTGAGCCATTAAAATCTCAGAGCTCTATAATTAGGCAGCTCCTGATAGATATGGATGTGGCTTGTGAGGATTACGATTGAGGGAGCATCTCAGGGGACAGGTTCCTGGACTAGCTTTCAATCCCCAGCTTCCCCTCCACCTTCCAAACAACCCCGCTTTTCCAAGAGATGTAGGTCTGCCGAGGATGACAGTGCCTGGTGATTGAGCCAAAAAGTGCTAAAAGGGCACATGTATTCAAACAGAGGTCAAGACTGAAAGTAAGCTGATGGACTCTAACCATAATATTCATATAGGAAAACAATACATGAGACTCCAGACTGCACATTTAAAAATTGTTGAACAAGATTTGCAGGACCGGTCAAAAATCCTCATCCTACCTGAATATCAGGCACATCTGATTAGTAAACCTGGCGTTACATCACCGTTGTGACACATGCCCGTTGTCTCCCAGGGCCTACTAATCAGATGAGAAATCAGGGATAACGCAGTTGAGAGTCGCAAGGCTCTGATACGGGGGTCATGGACTACCGACGTGACTGCTTTATCATGGTCCTGCAAATCTCCTCTACTATTTAAGAGATCTCGATCTACACCTTTAAACACAGACTTCATATATTATGTACTGGAAAGCAATAATAAAGGTTTTCAAGCAACCTGGTGTAATAAAATGCAGAACAGCTGCTTCTCTTCTGCTTCCAATATCATGCCGACTGAAAGCCAGTTTTCCGCTGCCTAACTGCGCGGAGCCAAATGTCAGCAAAGCATCGGTAGTCTACACACCGTCGACAGAACAGTCCAGAAGAGGAAGAGCTGCTTTGTTGATGTGAAGTTAAAAGAAGCAACAAAATCGCTGGCAGGAGCAGTCCAAGACAGCTCAGAGCCGGACAGAGCAGGCAGGTACCTGTGTGTCAATTTTGAGCAACAGAAAAAAAAAAAGTTCCAGAAAACCACTTCCCACCCCCAGAAACACCAGCAGTTGTGGGCACATGTAAAAATTCCCTGCTAGCAGTCCCTTCATATATTTGCATACATAAACAAATTTTAATTTGCAAATGCATTCATGATAGGGCTTTGACTAGTCAAATAGGCGTTAGTTCCTTGACTAGTTGGCCCACTTAGCATGTTATCATTCCCCTGGGGTCACGATAACATTCTTTGCAAAAGCAGTGTCTTTGGCAGCGCTATAGAAAGTTGCGCATACGCGGCTTTGTTCCCCTCAGTATTGATCATTTCTGATCACGGATATATGCATTCCAGGTTAAGAGAGGCTCACTGCGCATGATTGTCCACACTTCTGATCATGCGCACTAATTCCAGCTTCAGACAAGTGCACATTTTGGTTAAGAAGTTAGAAGGATTCAAAGTTTATCAACAATTTCTCATTTTTACAAAACCATTTTTTAGGGACCACATTATATTTGAAGTGACTTTGAGGAGCCCAAATGACAGAAAATACAAAAAAGTGACACCATTCTAAAAACTGCACCCCCTCAGTGTGCTCAAAACCACATTCAAGAAGATTATTAACCCCTCAGGTGCTTCACAGGAATGAATGCAAAGTGGAATGAAAAAATAAATAAATTTACATTTTACACAAAAATCTTGCTTAAGACTCAATTTACCATATTTTTCGGACTATAAGACGCACTCAGGTTTTAGAGAAGGAAAGTAGAAAAAAACATTTAAGCAAACAATAAGGTCATGGTGCACTGTTATGGGGGGATGGGATCTGCTGCTGACGCTGTTATGGGGTAATGTCCCCAAATTTGTACAAATGTGCCCCATCATGGTATTGTGATCCCCCCAATCCTGTTGTACATATATGTTACGCCACAATCCTGGTTGATATATACTAGCTGTATAATGCTCATATATGGTAATATCGGCCATATATGGTAATATAGCCAATATATGGCAATATGTGTATGTGCATTTATGTATCATAACTCTACCCCCCTCCCATCCCGCCCAGTGGCTTTGCCTCTGTGTATAGCCCCACCTCTACACAGAGTACCAGGAGCTATGTTTAGGAGGTGTGGCTATGGGTGGTCATGGCTATGAGTATATATACCGTATATGATCTCCCCATATATATAATATATACACACACATATCTGATCCCCCATTTTGGTTTATGATTATATAATATATATATATATATATATACATATACATATATATATGATCCCCATCCTGTTATATATATATATATACGATCCCCATCAGTTAAATTAACAATTAAACTAAACGATCATACTCACCCTCTCCTATCGGTCCTTCCAGCAGTTGCAGCGGTGGTGTGTCTGCATATTCACTGTTCCTCAAGCATCCTACCATGGGAACAGTGAATATACAGGATGATCATGCTCATCCTCTCCCATCAATCCTGCCTGCAGAACCACCGGCGATATTCTCCTATCTGGTGCTGAATGCTCAGCTGATCAGTGTGTAGAAGCAAGTGCTCAGCAATGACATCTTGTCTGATGCCCGCTCTACACACTGATCAGCTGAGCCTTCGGCATCAGACAAGAGGACATCGCCGGTGTTGCTGCAGGCAGGATCGATGGAGAGGGTGAGCATGATCATCCTGTACATTCACTGTTTCCCATGCCATGATGCTTGTCGAACAGTGAATATGCAGACAAACTGTCGCTGCAGCTGCGGCCGGTGATCCCGGTCCCCGCTACTTCAGCTAATGTATTATTCAGTGCAATGCAGATTGCATTAGTCTAATGAGCGGACCCACGTGACCGTGGGTCGCAGCTGCAGAATGCCACATCCTCCACTCAGCGCTCCAAAGCCGTTCCCCAACAGCACTCACATATGCTATTTATATGGTACATTCGGACTATAAGATGCAACCCCCATTTTCCCCCAAAAGTTGGGGTAAAAAAAGCGCGTCTTATAGTCCGAAAAATGCGGTATTCACTTTTACAAGGAATAGCATGACAAACTGGATCTTTAAAATTTGTTACCCAGTTTCTTCTGAACGCACCGATACCCCACATGTGGTCAAAAACCTCTATTTGGACAAATGGGGGTTCAGAAAGGAAGGAGCGCCATTTGAAATTTGGAACACAGATTTGGCTGAAATAGATTGTGGGCAAAATGTTGCATTTCAAGGGCCCCTAAAGTACCTGAACAGCAGAAACCCCTGACAAGTGACCACTTTTTGGAAACTAGAACCCTCAAGGATTTTATCTATGGATATATTGAGCATTTTGAACCTACAGGTAATTCACAGAATTTGATGAAAGATCATCATGTTGAAAATTTTATTTTTTTTTCACAAAAGTATTGCTTTAGCACCATCTCTCTCACTTTTACAAGAGGTAGCACCAAAAAGTGAACTGCATCCTTTGTTACCCACTTTCTTATGAACACAATGAAGATAGGCTACTGTGGTGACATTATCCAAGAACACTTCCACATAATAGCCCTGGATCATGCTGTCTACTGCCTGAGAGCTTCTTCCACTACTATTATGGCACCTTAGCCCCTCTTGCTGGCATCTGTTGTAAGCGTCATCAGCGGAGATTGGTCCCAGCTTATACCTCTCCACAGAGTTTGAGGATTCCGCCACCAAGCCAGAGGGGACTTCACATTTCCTGGAAGAAATACTAATTTTGATAGAGAATTTGGGTACATATCCCAGGAGGACAGGACATGTCCTTGTAAGGACCCTTGTATGGGCAAGAGCCCATCACAACGCCTGAATGCACGCCATCATCGACCCTAGAGTGTCACGCTTAGATTGTGCTGACTTTGCTGGATGCTGCTGTGTTTATGTTTGCATTTCTTCAGGAGCTGCATGAGGTACGGATGTGAAGGTCTTGTGCTCAGTTGCTAGTTGATGTGAGGGTTGGGTGTGACTCATCTGAAATCCTTCCACCAGGTGTTGCTGCTGATAGAGTTTCACTCTATACCTGAAGCTGTACTGTGCAGACCTGTTTTGTTTATATTGAATACCTTTTCTTTGGAGTTGCTGTATCCGGTTCTGTGGAGGGAGGTGAGGGGGAAATAGCGCACGGCTGGTGGAGGGGTTTAGGGAGAGGCTGGAGACTTGAACCTTCTCACCATCAGATGTACCTTTGGGGTCAGGGACATTCAGGGTTCCTAGTCTACGGTCAGACTAGTCTTCCTGGTCACAACTGCCATTCCCTCATCAGCATTCTCACTATACCGTGACATAGAGTTGAACATCATGTCCCTCAGTGTAGGGGTCCTTTGAATTTGAAATTTGGAGATTTTCTGTATAATTTCCAGACGATAGTCATTGGGTAAAAATGAGATTCACTTCTTGGAATCCAGGAGAAATCCTAAGAAATGTTTCCAAATAGAGAAGTTCAGGTCGGACTTCTGTAGAACCGGGATCCAGTTCAGAGAATGTAGGATCTCTGTGCAGGACGCTGCCCCACTGCAGCATTGCCGATCTCCTGACCTCATTGCCACCTGAGCAAAAGGCTCACCTTGTCCAATGGATGCTGCGGCCCGGCTGATGGGGACAAGGATATCCCTGCCCTTCCCCCCTTTAGGGTAGCCACAGCATCCTGTCTTCCCATTCTAAAATTTAAGCCACAGGGTTCTCCTAGCAGAGTTGGAGACACCGCAGATCTGGCAACTACTCTAACAAACTCCCCAGAGGTGTCTGCCAAGAACCCCATTGCTTTTTGCAATAGGCAGAGTGAGCAAACATTTCCTCCCTGGTGGTACCTTGGGATATATGTTCCTCAAGTTGATTAAGCCAGCAAAACAGGGACCTGGCTACACAAGTAGAGGCAACATTCGTTTTTAACACATGCAATTGATTTTACGGTCAATGGGGTCCTTTAGTTGGGAAGAGTCTTCGAATGCGTATTGCGGCGGGGAAGCGCAAGCTGAGCGCATACACCACATGTCCCTATGTTTAACATGGGGGCGCACGATGTATGCGCTCTGGTGCGCATGGCATGCGCACCCATTGCCTGCCATGTGTAATTTGTACTCATGCGGATGCTTGCATAGAAATCACACATTCTCGTCCGCACCATGAATGCGACGTTGCGTTTATGGTGCGGACGAGAATGTGTGATTTGTATGCAAGCATCCGCATGCGTACAAATCACACATGGCGGGCAATGGCAGCCATGCGCACCCGAGCGCATACACCGTGCGTCCCCATGTTAAACATAGGGACGCACGGTGTATGAGCTTGACTTGCGCTCCCCCGCCGCAATACGCAGCGGCGGGAACACAAGTGTGAAGCCGCCCTAAGGGCACCATCAAATCACACAATAGGATCTAAGACAAATATGTGTGACATATTTAAAATGAAGGGAAAAGCCACAAAAAGAGACTGGGGTGATCACTAAATATACACAATAGTTTATTCAAAGGTCTAGCAAAACAAAAAAAACTTTTTAAACGCATCTAAGGCTGCGTTCACACATTGCGTATTTTGCGGCACTTTTTTACGCGCGCTTTTCAAAATACGCAATGTGCCTTTTGTCTGCCAGCAAAGTGAATGTGAAATTCACTTTGCAGTGCAGACATTGCGCAAAAATACGCACTGCGTTTTCAGGGAGAAAGCACAGCTCCGTAAAGAATTGATATGTCAATTCTTTACGCAGCTGCTCCTGCGTATTCTCCCTGTCATGTCACAGAGGGGAGGAAGAATCCTGCTTCCTCCACCCCTCTGTGACAGCTGTGGCCGCCCATTAGACACCACAGTGTATTACTATACACTGTGAAATCTAAATTAAACAAAAGCAAGTGTCTGAAAAATAAAAAAGAATGAATACTTCACCTGTCCGACGCCTTCTCCCGCTGTGCGATCCCCGGTTCCAAGTGAAACGTGTTCTGACAGGACCTGTGGTGACGTCAGAGGGGCGTTCCCGGGCACTCGCGGTCATGTGATACATATCACATGACCGCGAGCAGCCAATCAGCAAGGGGAACGCCCCCCTCTGACGTCACCACAGGTCCTGGCAGAACACATCTCACTTGGAACCGGAGATCACACAGCGGGAGAAGGCGTCGGACAGGTGAAGTATTCATTCTTTTTTATTTTCAGACACTTGCTTTTTTTAATTTAGATTTCACAGTGTATAGTAATACACTGTGAAGTCTAATGGGCGGCCACAGCTGTCACAGAGGGGAGGAAGAAGCAGGATTCTTCCTCCCCTCTGTGACATCACTGCGTTTTCTGGGGTAAAGAAAGCGCAGTGTGTGAAAGGCCCTGCGTATTTTGTTGCGCTTTTTTGCGCGGCCGAAAAACGCGGCAAAAAGCGCGCGCAAAAAAGCGCAGCAAAATACGCAAGTGTGTGAACGCAGCCTAAAACTGTGTTGAAAACACAGTATGGAACTGTACATCGCCCAGACAACAGGCATAAATAATCATGAGAAGCAGACTAACAATTGCAATATAAAATAAAAATTAAATTGTCATATACACATATTCAATACCAAAACCACAATTTACAGAGATAGAATCCAAGGGCGATCAAATCCCTGCCTATAATGACCAGAACCCATACAAAGATAAATAATTGGACCAAAATAGGCAGTAGAAATGAGAACAATCCTAAATAGGAGCAATATAACCAAAACCTCACATAGCAATTGAAAGTCCAAGTGGGTCAGTTGAGGGAAGGGTTAATAATTACCCCAGAGTACAGCCAAGTGGATGCACCAGCATGCGTCCAAGGGTCAGCGAGGAGAGGACTCCACATGTATCATCGCAGCAGTGACTTCTTCTGGGGAAAAGGAGTGTCTGCTGCAAAGCAGAGCAGACCACTATTAAATATTGTAATTTTTAATCAAGAAAGCTGCTTACACGTGTTAAGAGACCAGGCACAGTGCGCCGACCCCCTAGGCATCCAAGGATCAACTGCGCATGTGCCGTACGCAGGTCGTAATTGGTTGTGAAATCAGAAACAGCAAGAGTCTTCAAATGGAAGAGCAGTTTTCTTCGTAACTCTGGAAACTTGGACATCCACTTTAGGAATTTCTCACTTAGAGAGCAGAGGTCTCAAACTCGGCAGAGTAAGTGGGCCGTACATAAAAAAATAAATTAAGGTGGCGGGCTGCATTCCTTTAAAATTTAATACAATTCTCGGCAATGTTCGCGGTGATGTCAGGGGTCAGCTATGCACTTGATTGACGTCTGTCATTGTCAGTCTCAGCCTGCTTGTCGCTCTGGACAGACGCTTGTCTGTTCAAGGCAATGAAGCAAAGCAGAACCTGCTCTGCTTGTGGAGTACTTTAGAGGGAAGTTTTTTTTTGTACTTAAAGATAGAGTGCTTAAATGTGTTTGATTTCCAATTTAAAAAAAATTGCCTCTGTGTTGTATTTTTTTTCAGTGTTTACTAGAAATGTATGGTGGCCAGGTCCAATTTGAATTGACGCCATGAATATTGGGCTTAGTAACAGCTGAGAATACAAAGCTAGAATTAGCCAAAATATTACCCAGCATGCCACCCACAACCAGGGCCACTGGAAAAGCCGGATAATGTGTCTGGAAATGGCGCTATAATGAATGCGTATGTTCAGCGGCGGGTGGCTGCGGGCTTCAGCATGGGGGCCCAGAACGCTTGGAATTTACCACGCTGAGAATCCCAGCCCCAGCTGTATGGTTTTAACAGGCTGGCGATCAAAATATGGAGGGAGCCACCCCCATCGAAGGTAACGCCAGGCATTTGGAGGTGGCAGACCGTAGCTGCTCGATTTATCTGCATTGAGAATCAAAAATACTGTGAAGCGCTACGTTATTTTTTATAATTATTTATTTTTACATTACTATGATGTCAGTCAATCTATGAAGGGCCCAACAACCAAATCACAGACACTGTCACAGAGAGTGGGTATCTGTGATTGGTTTCTGGAGTAACCTAAAACCAGCCCACATATTTTAATTTAGATGCTAGAATGTAAGGGAAGATTCCAGGTTACTCCAACAGCCAATCATAGATGCCCACTCTCTGTCACAGTGTCTGTGATTGGCTGTTGGGTCCACCACCCATACAGTATAATAGTGTAACGATAAATAAATACCGTATATACTCGCGTATAAGCCGAGTTTTTCAGCCCAAAAATTGGGCTGAAAAGTTACCCCCTCGGCTTATACGCGAGTCACTATACGGGCGCCCCCCCCCCCCAGAGGTATACAGGCCCCCCCCCGTGCTCCTTAAACCTGTAAAGGAAGATGATTATACTTATCGCTGTCCGGCTGCCGTCCCCGCTCTCCATCGCGCTCCTCCATCTGCATCGCGCTCCTCCATCTTCCGGCTTCCTGTCGGCACCGACAATGACGTCATTGTCGGCGCAGAACACAGGAAGTCGGAAGCCGGAAGATGGAGGAGCGCGATGCAGATGGAGGAGCGCGATGGAGAGCGGGGACGGCAGCCGGACAGCGATAAGTATAATCATCTTCCTTTACAGGTTTAAGGAGCACGGGGGGGGCCTGTATACCTCTGGGGGGGGGGGCTGTATACCTCGGGCTGCTGCTGCATATAACATGGGGCTGCTGTATAACATGGGGCTGCTGTATATAAAATGGGGCTGCTGCTGTATAACATGGGGCTGCTGCTGTATAACATGGGGCTGCTGTATATAAAATGGGGCTGCTGCTGTATAACATGGGGCTGCTGCTGTATAACATGGGGCTGCTGCTGTATAACATGGGGCTGCTGCTGTATAACATGGGGCTGCTGTATAACATGGGGCTGCTGTATAACATGGGGCTGCTGCTGTATAACATGGGGCTGCTGCTGTATAACATGGGGCTGCTGCTGTATAACATGGGGCTGCTGCTGTATATAAAATGGGGCTGCTGCTGTATATAAAATGGGGCTGCTGCTGTATAACATGGGGCTGCTGCTGTATAACATGGGGCTGCTGCTGTATATAACATGGGGCTGCTGCTGTATAACATGGGGCTGCTGTATAACATGGGGCTGCTGTATAACATGGGGCTGCTGCTGTATAACATGGGGCTGCTGCTGTATAACATGGGGCTGCTGCTGTATAACATGGGGCTGCTGCTGTATAACATGGGGCTGCTGCTGTATAACATGGGGCTGCTGCTGTATAACATGGGGCTGCTGCTGTATAACATGGGGCTGCTGCTGTATAACATGGGGCTGCTGCTGTATATAAAATGGGGCTGCTGCTGTATAACATGGGGCTGCTGCTGTATAACATGGGGCTGCTGCTGTATAACATGGGGCTGCTGCTGTATATAACATGGGGCTGCTGCTGTATATAAAATGGGGCTGCTGCTGTATATAAAATGGGGCTGCTGCTGTATATAAAATGGGGCTGCTGCTGTATATAAAATGGGGCTGCTGCTGTATATAACATGGGGCTGCTGCTGTGTATAACATGGGGCTGCTGCTGTGTATAACATGGGACTGCTGTATATAACATGGGACTGCTGCTGTGTATAACATGGGGCTGCTGCTGTGTATACCATGGGGCTGATGCTGCTGTGTATACCATGGGGCTGCTGCTGTATATACCCTGGGGCTGCTGCTGTATATACCCTGGGGCTGCTGCTGTTTATACCACTGAGGCTGCTGCTGTATATACCTCTGGGGCTGCTGTATACTACCACTGGGGCTGCTGTATACTACCACTGGGGCTGCTGTATATACCTCTGGGGCTGCTGTATACTAACTACTGGGGCTGCTGCTGTATATACCACTGGGGCTGCTGCTGTATACCTCAGGGGCTGCTGTATACCACACTGCTGAGGGCTGTATACCTGTGCTGGGGTCCACCCTCGGCTTATACACGAGTCAATAGTTTTTCCCAGATTTTGGGGGCCAAAGTAGGGGGGTCGGCTTATACACGGGTCGGCTTATACACGAGTATATACGGTAGTTTAAAAAGTTACAGAGTGCTATGCTGTATTCTTAATTTTCAGCACAGATAAAGCAGACCACTACAGGCTGCCACCCCCAGATGCCTGGCTTTACCTTGGCTGGCAATGAAAATACAGGGAAGCCAATATTTTTTTTAATTATTGAAATAAATAATAAAAAAAAAAATGTGTGGGCTCGTGCCATATTTTGATCGCCAGCCAGGTAACACCAGACATCTGGGGACTGGGTGTGGTAAGGCCCAAGCGTTCTGGGTCCCTCACACTGAAGTCTGCAGCTGCTCCTGGAAATAGTGTATTCATCGTAGCACCATTTCCAGGCGCTTTACCCGGCTCTTCCAGCGGCCCTGGTTGGGGGTGGCACGCTGGAAAGCCTGGTAAAGCGCCTGGAATAATGGGGTTAATACCAGCTTTGTATTCTCAGTTGGTACTAAGCCTGATATTCAAGGCATCACTCCAAATTAGACATGGCCAACATGAATTTCTAGTAAACATTAAAAAAAAACAACAAAAAAAAACAAAAACACACAACACAGAGAAATATTTTTTATTACAATTAAAACAAAACACATTTAGGGACTCCATGTTTATTAGAAAAAAAACAACCTTCCCTGCGATGTAATCCACAGACAGAGCAATATCAGCTGTTTCATCGCTCTGAACAGACAAGAGTCTGTCCAGGGTGACTAGCAGGCTGGGACTGATAGTGACATGTTCCTGTCTTGCAGCCACCATCATCATACACACATACAATCCTCATCCTCATCCAAACATTGCCACCACCATTATCATTATCCACACACAGCAGCTACCATCATGCACATATAGCCACAAACATGATCATCATCATACACACAGCCACCACCATCATAATCATCATTATCCACACACAGCCACCACCATCATCGTACACACACAGACAACATCTTCATACATACACACACACCACAGCCACCATCGTCATCATCCACATACAGCCATCATCATCCACACACAGCCACCACCATGATCATCATCATACACACAGCCACCACCCTCATCATCATCATTATCCGCACACAGCAACCACCATCATCACACACACAGACATCTTCATCCACACACACACACACACACACAACCACCATCATCATCATCCACACACAGCCACCATCACCCACACACAGCCACTATCTCCATCATCATCCACACACAGCCACCTTCATCATCATCATCATCATAACCCAGACACAACCACCATCATCATAAGTCACACACAGACATCATCATCATCATCATCACACACAGCCACGATCATCATTTTCATCACCCACACAAAGCCACCATCACCATCATCCACTCACAGCTACCATCACCATCATCATTCACACACCAGCCACCATCACCATAATCATCATTATCATCATCCACACACACACACCACAACCACACACACACACACCACAACCACACACACACACACAACACGTTCCCACCTGCTCTGTCCTCTGTTCCCTCGACTGATGCACCCGCTGTCAGAGCAGCTGACATCAAGCGCCGCCGAGCTCTGGTTCGACACCGCCTTCGATTGCTTCACTTTGGCCTTCTGAACTGCAGATGCCGCCAAAGTGAAATAATTCAAAATGGCGTCTGCAATGGAGAAGTGCGGCCGGCGGTGGCTAAATGACAGGACGGCAAACTTCAAGGGGTCTACACAAGTGTTTCTGCTGGCCACATGAAGCAGCCTCGCGGGCTGCATGTTTGAGATCCCTGGTCTAGAGGGAACCTATTTTTAAGCTCTGATTGAACACAGTCATTTTTCAGGGGAACCCCATTCGTGCAGGATAAGGTTCTGAATATTTTCTTGCACTGGGAAACCTTTCCGGGTTTTTGCTTTAAGGCCCTCAAACATCTCGTCTTGTCGAGTGTCTTACTTCCTCACCCTCCACCCCCATGGTGCTGTTCATCGTATTAACTCCTCTTGTCAGAAGAAAAGTAATATTATTTCCTATATGAAATTCTAGAAGTGTTAGTAGAATCCTTTGCTTCACCAAAATCCTCAGAGACTGAGGACAGGACTTCACCTGATCCAGAGTTGGAGTCCTCAATACTTCCTGTTTTTACCAGGGGTGTTTTAATAGGGGGGGGGAGGAGGGTGAGAGATGGCGGACATAGAAAATTGGACCTCTGGCTTAATCAGGGTCTTAATACTGTCCATAAGGGACGGCTGCTCGGCAAGTGAAATGTCATCTGTGCAGGGTTGGCATAGCTTCTTCTTATGAGAAGCATACAGCCTAGTAAAGCAGACTGCACATTTGCGTGTTGAACCCTTCTCCTTTGGGGCAGATACCTTGTCTCCCTCAGACAGGAAAGAAAGAAACACTAAGCCCTCGGGAGGAACCCCATTGAAAGATATACATGGAAAACACCCTACCCACTACTTCAGTCGGGGTGTGTGTGCTGGGCTCTGAAGTTGCAGATACAGGGGGATTCTCACCTCTCACCGTCCATGGTCAGTCACTGAGTCACAGACACAGACAAGGATGTAATACCTGGATGGTGATCTTCAGACTGGGCCTACACAGGCCGGGTCCCTGGCAATACCATGTATGGCTCCTCCCGAGTCGTCAGAAGGGGAATCTACTTCCTGTGCAGACTAGGGAACCGGAATGGCCACAGCCAAGCCAGCCGCGCACACGCTCCAGCGTGGAACGCAACCCGGAAGTGATGGCAGAACACCGGGAACGCCACTTCTGGCGTGCTAGAATCCCCAAATAGGATGCCGGCACTGGCGAGAACACTGGGGAGCTACAGGAGGTCCCCCAGCACACATCACTGCTCTGCTTTGCTCCCCAAGGAAAGTGTAGGTGCGGGAAGGTCCCGAATCCAAAGGAGATGGGAGCAGCGACAGGAGGAGGAGAGTCTCAGCTGCCCGGCAGGTAGGAAAAACAGGTGCACCCCATTCGACGACAACAGGCAGCACCATCAACCTCTGGTAGTTGCAGGAATGGGAGGGGTATTTAACCTCTTCGTGTTTCCTGGCCCGATTAGGGCGGGGAGACAACCTCCAATGATGCTGTCATGGAAGGTCATTGGAGAAAACAAGCATAGTAGGCAAGGAATGGTCCAGTGGGAGGTCTAGCGTAGTCCAGGGAGAGGTCCCATGACAAATCTCAGTCTTAGAGCATATGGAGGCGTCCTCGATATGCTGTAAGAGAGGCACCCTGTCAGCAGGGCTGTGGAGTCGGTAAGCCAAACATCTGACTCAGACTCCTCAATTTCTCAGAATTCGACTCTAACTGCACTAAAATGGACACTGATTCTGGCTCCACAACCATAGCTGTGAAGTCAGAAAGCCAAACATCCGATTTGAGTGCCTCCAGTTTAAGCTGGAATCAAGGGATACAAAAAAAACAAACAGCTGTGTGAAACCAGCCTAAGTTTACACTGTGCTCCGTTTTTGATCCGTTTTTTTGTCATCCGTTTTTGCCTGGAAAAATGATCACTTCCTGTGTTGTCCAGCAAAGTCAATGAGTTTTCAAGTGCTGTTCAGATGCGGTGTTTTTTACTGGTCTGTTTAACCTATCCAGAAAAAGAAGGAGCGTGAATTATTGATCAGTTTTTTTCCTTGAAACCATTGTTAATAGAAAGAGATTCACTGAAAATTGTATAAATAGTATGTCCAATTTGCTTTTGGCATGAATTTAAGGGAACAACTCATATATGGTTTTTGATTTCAAGTTTAATTAAGATTGGTGTAGACTAGTAACAATGTGACTAGTGAATAAAAATAACCCAACCTCCATACCTTGACAATGTGACTAGTGAATAAAAATAATAACCCACCCCCCATACAAAAATAATAACCCACCTCCCATTACCACAGGGGGAAGGAGACTGCCAACATCAAAAGGAGCATTTGGCCCACAGGAAACAGCAACCTCTTAAATCAGCACCATAAGGTGTAACTGAGTGGGACCATGTACATGGAAATTTTCTAGACCAAAAAGCGCAAATAGCCTGGAGGAAATTTTATTTGGCCTAACAGCCCCTAATGAGCCTTTGTGCTACTACCGTGTTTCCCCGAAAGTAAGGCCCCCCCGATTGTAAGGCCGCCTAGGGGTAAAGGAGGGGCCTGCTAATGTAAGGCCTCCCCGATTATAAGGCCTTACAACCGGGGGGGCTAATGTAAGGCCCCTAGCGGAGGAAGGGGGGGGAGCGGGAGCGGGTCGCACGTCATGTGCGCCCGCTCATTACATATGCACTGCATCCCCCTGTCAATCAGCGACAGGGGGAGCAGTGCATTATACGGTATATATGGGCCCCCTCCTGCTGGCACACTACCCCCTGTTCTGAGGCCCCCCCTGCTGCTGCACACATCTTACCCTCCAGGGTCTTCTTGCAGCAGCCAGCGCGTCCGTCCTCGGCTGTCTCCCGGATCATGTGACCGGCCGGTCCAGTCGCGATGACGTTATGCGCTGCGACGGGTCACATGATCCGGGAGACAGCTGAGGACAGAGGACCGGCGCGCTGGCTGCTGCAAGAAGATCCTGGAGGGTAAGATGTGTGCGCAGCAGCAGGGGGGGCCTCAGAACAGGGGGGTAGTGTGCCAGCAGGAGGGGGCCCATATATACCGTATAATGCACTGCTCCCCCTGTCGCTGATTGACAGGGGGATGCAGTGCATATGTAATGAGCGGGCGCACGTGACGTGCGACCCGCTCCCGCAGTGTCCCAGCAGGAGGGGGCCTGTAGGCCACACTGCTGGGGCTGCCAATATAAGACCCCCCCCGAAAGTAAGACCGGGGGCCACTTTTGGCCCCCAAAAAATGTAAGACAGGGTCTTACTTTCGGGGAAACACGGTAGCAAAGGCGAAATGCATCGGGGCAGGGCGCTGGAGCATACCTATGGCCAAAGATGAAGAAAATTCATCAATCTGCCCTTCCTGAGGGACTATTGACAGTAGAACAGATAAGACCTTATGACTGCTTGACCTTGAACCAGTGCCTAGACTTCACTTTCTTGTAGTGACCGGACCAATCGATTTATGTTATATGGATTTACCAAGAACATATAGGGACAAGTGTACTCCCCCAACACCCTCTGGAGACAGATTGTGTACATAGTTCTTTGGGGACCACAAATTCTACTTACCATCTATCCCAAAAGCAGAACCAAAATGCACTCTCAGGATGCAGTCAAAGCCCAAATGTAAAGCAAGCCCAGCTGCAGGTTTTTTTATTCATCATATAAGAGACTTTTTGCACTTTTTATCTATCCAGGGTGCAGTCGGGCCCCTAGGGGCCCCATTCATCTAGTGGTGCAGAGGTATCGTACTGTGTGGCCCAATGCTCAGCAGCGGAGCGGTTGGGTCGCTTTCAGAAACTCTGCATCAATTGTATCAGTGTGAATGGTGCCCTAAGCGGGCCAAGTGTATGCATGGCAAATCGCCTCCCACACATAGCTGGTCGAGGTGGTTTATTAGCCTGCAGCTGGGCTTGCTTTACATTTGGGCTCTGACTGCATCCTGAGAGTGCATTTTGATTCTGCTTTTGGCATAGATAGTAAGTTTATTGATGCTGCTTTTTTCTAGTAGTTGACCACAAATTCTACCAATATCCATATATCAGATTTACCTAGTCTGTCTAATCCCGAGGTGATGGATATATTTGTGTGTCTGTTGTATGAGGGTTGGGTTATTATTTTTATTCACTAGTCACATTGTAACTAGTCTACACCAATTTTAAAGGGGTTGTCTGGGCTTTTTGGATAATTTCTATGTGTATCCAGGCTGCAAAATGTTGACAGTTTGTAATATACATCCTGTCAACATTTTGCATAGTTACCCAGATATCACCTATTTGTGGCAGCCAGAGAATGACCAGGGGGCGTGTTTGTGTTGGAGCATGCATGGAAATGGTGAACTGGACGTTAAGCCCAGACTCCAACAAACACGTCCCCTCCCCCAGTCTATAGTATGCTGGCCACCCCCAGACAGCTAGAGGCCCGCCACAATCCCTAAAGTGACCACCTCCCCCATTGCACACAGCGGTCCCCTGCTCCACTGACACACTGTGCCAAATCCGCAGCTGTGAAGTAGATTCAGTACACTGTCGGAGAGGAGGGGACCGTTGTATGTGTGTGCGCTCACCCTGTGGCCGCTGTTAGTGGAGCTGAGGTCCGCAACTCAAGTCTCTGTGCACAGTGGAACCGATGCTGTTCCTCTCTATACCTCCTGTACCACAGACTGCGATATACAGAGGACCGGCTCCACCGGCTCTGTGCCCCACTGTAGGTTACAGGAAGTATAGAGAGAAAGCATCTCCAGGGCACAAAGACCCAGGCTGAAGACCTTGGCTCCACTGATAGCAGCCACAGGATGAGCGCACACACTATATTACCGCTCCCCTGCTCCGCTGACAGTGTATCGAATCTACCTCGCAGCTGCGGATTCGGCACATTGTGTCAGTGGAGCAAGGGACCGCTGTGTGCAATGGGGGTGGGTGGTCACATTAGGGGTTGCGGTGGGCCTGTAGCAGTCTGAGGGTGGCTGGGCATACTGTACACTGGGGGGGAGTGTGTTTGGTTTGGAAGAGTCTGGGCGTAACGTCTAGCTCTGCATTTACATGCAGGCTCCAACACAAACACGCCCCTTGGACATTCTCTGGCTGTCACAAGTTGGTGATATCTGGGTAACTATGCAAAATGTTGACTGTCAACATTTTGCAGCCTGGATACACATATAATTATCCAAAAAAGCCTGGACAACCACCTTAATTAAACTTGAAATCAAAACCCATATATGAGTTGTTCCTTTAAAGAGGACCTGTCACCCCCCTGGTGCTATGCTAACTAAATGCAGCACTGAATGCAGCGTGTCTGTTGCATTCAGGGAAGGGGTCCCCCATGTTTCTAGCCCCCCTGTAAGTTGTTAAAAATACTTTATAAAGTGTACAGATAAGGAGTCCAGAGGTGCTTACTCAGTAATAAATCATCACTGTTGCTGGTGTCCTCTCTGCATCCAAATCCTCCCTAGTCCAGCTCCAGTCCTCTCTTGTTCAGCCTCCTATATGTGTCATTGCTGTTGCTGGTGTCCTCCCTGCCTCCAGCCTTCTCTGAGCCACTTCCAGCCCTTAGCGATGACACATACAGGAAGCTGAACAAGAGAGGGCTGGAGGTAGCACAGAGAAGGCTGGAGGCAGGGAGGACACCAGCAACAGCGATGACACATACAGGAGGCTGAACAAGAGAGGGCTGGAGGTGGAGAGGACACCAGGAACAGCGATGACTCATTACTGAGTAAGGCTGGCTTCACACTACATTTTGTTCTTGTTTGTGGGATCCTGTTTTTTGAAGGATCCAATGAACAGGAACGGACAGCATCGGATTGGCAACTCCGGATGCCATTTCTGTGTCCGGGTCCGGTATTCGGACACAGAAAGAGCAGCGGGGAGCCGAGCCTGACAAATGCTGCCGGCGCTGTCCACTTTCACTTTAGCAGTGTATCTATATACACTGCTAAAGTGAAATTAAGTCAAAGGATGGATAAAAATAAAAAAATAATAAAATCTCACCTATCCGCTGACTCCGAGTGTCCTGCGATGAATTCATCTCCTGCCAGTTTGAAGACCTTGTATCAGCTGACCGGGAAGGGGCGGGACAACCCAATCAGCTGATAGCTCACATGACCACATCAGCACGGTTTTAAAGATTTAATCCCCACGCGCTGATGCGGTCATGTGACCTATCAGCTGATCAGGTTGTCCTGCCCCTTCCCGGTCAGCTGATGCAAGGTCCTCAAACTGCTGGGAGATTATTTCATCACGGGACACTCAGAATTGGCAGATAGGTGAGAATTTATTATCTTTTTTTATTTTTATCCAGCACCTTTATTTAATATCACTTTAGCAGTGTATATAAATACATTGCTAAAGTGATATTACACACATAAACCACGGGCACAGAGCAGTGCTCTTGTTTTGACTATGCTTTGTACCCTGGAACCGGATTCGGGAAACGATTCAGTTTTTTACTGAATCTGGCTCCTTAGGCCCCCATGATAAGTATGCCGCACCGGATTAGTTTAAGAAACGAACAGAACAGGATCACAAAAAACGTAGTGTGAAGCCAGCCTAAGAATCTCCGAACTCCTTATCTGTACACTTTATAAAGTCTCTTTAACAGCTTACAGTGGGGCTAGAACCATGGGCGACACCATCCCTGAATACAGCAGACACGCTGCATTCAGTGCTGCATTCAGTTAGCATGGCACCGGGGGGGGGGGGGGGGGGGAAGGGGGTGACAGGTCATCTTTAAAGGGATCCTGTCACCTCCAGAACACCTCCTAAGCTACGAAAACATGTCCCTGCAGCATATTATCACTAATCTCGCACTTTTTTTGTCTCCTAAAAGCATCCTGTGAAAGTGCATGAAAACGTTTTAATACTTACTCATTAGTGATTATAATTAGCAGGGGCTATATTCTTTAGTCCCCAGGGCGTGTTGTTTTGCAGGCTCCAGGATCCACCCTCTCTCTGTGTGATCTGCTTGTGCAGGGTTTGCCATCCCCCTCTCTGTCACTCACAGAATGCAAATCATTAGTCCTGCCTTCAGCTCCACATCACTTAAAGGGAACCTGTCAGCTAGTTTATGCCTCTCCAGCTATCATGGTCTGTACCTGCAGCTTCATAATACTATTCTAATAATCCCTGTCTGAGCTCATAGTGTAATGTGAAAGGTGAAAAAAAAAAGCATTTATACACTTACATTTCCCTATGTAATGAGGCAGTCAGTTCCCAGCCTGGAGGACGGGGACTTTTTTGCAGGTTAGTAGTTAACATTTCAGCCTTGTGCTAGAACATGTTGGGAGACCTGATGTGATGTCACAACCATGTGACTACAATAGGCAGAGCTAAGTTCTCATAGAACATAATAAGTTTGCTGGCTTAGCTCCGCCCACTATGGTCACATGATCGTTACATCACACAGGTCCTTTAGCTATCCAAGTTAAAAGTGAGTTAACTATTATCCTGCCAGACAGTCCCCCTCCTCCAAGGTGGGGACTGAAATGTAAGTGTATAAATGCTTTTCTTTCACCTTTCACATTA